>VYXF01007960.1:40931-158663 GCA_013397295.1 Polioptila caerulea
GGGGCGGTGCGGCAGGCACATCCCGCGGGGTTCTGTGTTTGCTGGTGTCACTGCAGGCAGGAGCTGGCAGCGTGTAGGGGATCTGCCATTATCCCCTGGTAATAATTTTAAAGCATTAGCCACGCTGGTGTTTCTGTAAACTGATTAACTTTGCCGTCAGTTTAGCTGGAACTTCTCGCAGGGAACTTGCAACCCAGAAATGGAGAATTTCTGTGCTGGGGTTAATGATTGCCCGGCTTGGAAGTGACTTAAAAGCAAAGTGTGGTCTTGGTGAGTTACCCCCAGTGCCCACAGGTAGGGAACTCCTTCACTTCTAGCTGGGTGATGCTGTCAGGGTAACGTGAGCTAGGTAACTTTTACTTAACTAACTTTAATTAATTAAGTTGGCTTGCCAGTGTGTCTATATTGGTCCTTCTTGACCAGAGGAGCAGGATGGGGCCAGGGGAGAGCAGTGGCCGCAGGGACAACTTTGTTTAAATACAGGTATTGATTGTGTGGTTGGGAATTTCTGGAAGAGCCTTTTGGCTCTCTGTGATGTTTCCCTCACCCACTGTGGAAAATCCGGATCTATTTCACCTGGCAAATGCTGGATGGGGCTTGGAGAAACCGGGGATAGTGGAAGGTGTCCTTTTCCATTTCAGGAGATTGGAACTTTAGTGTCCCTTCCAACCCAGACCATTCTGTGATCCTGTGCTGCTGCATGTGCCCCACTTGAAATGTTTTAAATGTCCAAATTCTGAACCCCTGTGAAACACTGACAGCTCTGCTTGGTGGGCACCTCTGCAGCTTCTGTCCTCTGTGGCCACTCAGTACAGATGCACTTGGGACGAGTGCATTACTGAGCAGGAAAACATGTAGGAAGAAATACTGAATTCAGTAAAATTAATCATATGAGGTTAGTTAAATATGTGCCTAAATGTTGGTGGAACCACCATGGAAAGGCAGAACTGGAGAAGATCTAAATGAAGTAATAACAGAACTCTTTGCTGCTTGCCTTTTTTTTTTTCTTTCATAATTATGTCTCTGTTCATATTTCTTGAAACACAGATAGGATGCACAGAAGATGTTATCAGATGGATCAGAGTTCCCAGTGCTGTCAGAGAGCAATATTTGAAGTAAGTGTAAGGATTTTTGAGGCTCTTTGCTGGCTTGTGGTGCTCACCTGGCTGGGAGAAGCCTCAGGTGCCAGGACAGCCAAGGGGAGAGCAGCATTCCAAGGGGATTCAGCAAAACTAGGCAGAGGGAGAAGTTGCTTCTGTTGAAATCCTGTGGCCTGTGGTTCTTTCAGGGGATTGTACACGTGCAGAGCTCAGCCTGGGACAGCCCAGGTCATAGCCAAGGCCTCCAGGCACGGCCAAACCAAGCATAAATAACAACAACTGCATAAATACTGTCAGAGATCAGATAATTCCTTTAGAAACCAGGACATATTCAATAATACCTGTGTTGTGGTTCACCAGATGCTTTTGACATTGTTTTTTTTGCTCCTAGATTTTAAACTTCATTTTCTGTCGAGTTGCAGGCTGTTATTTAATAACCTTTGTCACTGCATTTGCTGAAACCTCCTGCATGGAGGCAACGTAAACTGCAGTCTAACTTACAGTGATGTCAGAAATATGCTGATGAAACAACAGTAAAACTCTGGCCTTGGGCTAAATGTAGGAAATTATGGGTTTGTCTATAATTTCTAGATGTAGGAAATTATGGGAAATCCTGGGGATGTCTAAGCCCTTTTTGCCTGTTAGTCTCAGGAAGCCCTTGGCAGCTAATCTGACCTGGCTGCCTGTCTGGAAGGGGCTGCAGGAGTCTTTGAGGAGGGTTTGGAGATGCAGTCCAGCAGCAGGCTCTGGAATGCTGTGCTGGGAAAGCTGATCTCCTTTGGGCAGGATTTGGTGAGCAGTGGAGAAGCAGTGGTGGTACAGCTGGGAGAACTGGGAACAGCAGAATGGAAAAGTGCCAGGAAGGGAAAAAAATCCCCACGGAATCGCTTTGTTCAGGTCATTCAATGTAAGTGGTGAAGAATAATCATTTTCCTTGGGTAAAGTCAAGTAGCCTTATTTATCTGCCTATTAGGTTAGTAATTGTTCTGGCTCACACCATTTAAACTCTTTATTGACTCATTATCCTATTGCCAGTTGGTCATTAATATTTGTGTCTGCATCACAGTACAGCTGGGTGGTTTCAAGCAGATGGATCAAAGCTAAAAGGAGCTCTTTTTAATTAATTCCTTTTTTTGAAAATCAATTAAGAGCCATAATTGCAGCTAGCAAGGAACCTTAAACCTAATTCAAATTGCTCTGGTCCTCTGCTGAAGGAGCTGTCTGACATCTTTCAGAGCATTTGTATGTCCAACAGAAACCTTAAACACCATTTTGGTAACTCAGAGTACAGATGAGGACTCTGACAACAGGACAGCTGACCTGTTCTTTTCAGACTGTCTTGCTGCATCACCTCCCCCATTACAGCAATTAACTTAGTGTAACAACATATAGTACACTCCAATAAAAATGATAAGTAAACATACTAATTTGTCATCGGTTTCATGTGACTGAAGCTGTCCTGACCTCCTAAAATGACATTTGCTGCATTATTGCTCTTGTTTTCAGCCAAATTCTGCCGTGCAGTTGTATGAGTTAGGGTTTGTGAGAGCAGCAGTGTGATTTCTGCCAGGTGAATTTGGCCTGGTTTCTGTTTGGGATGGCTGCAGAGGGTGCTTCCCTCTTGTTTGTTTGTTTTTAGCTAACAGTACACTCAGATGGAGCAGAAACATGGCCAGAGAAGCTGGAAACACCCTGAGCAAGGGGAACCTTACCTTTCAGTAACCTCCCAGTGCTGTAGAGACCCTCCTGAGCAAGGCATCAATAGCTGGTGTAAGCTGTGGTGAAACACCCGGTGTAGCAGCTGGGAGTGCTTTGTTTATTGCTGATGTACCTGCAGCCCTGATAAATCTTACCTGTGAAATATTGAAGGGTGCAGTGTGCACTGAGGGGGGCTTGGTGGGTTGGAGGCTGAGAAGGGGAACCACAGGAGGGTTTGTTGAGCAGAGCTTGTGTCCTGTGCCCAAGGGATAAGGTGAATCTGGATCCTTGTTACTCAGGCACCCATGTGCCAAAGGGCATTGGCACCCCTGGTTTAACCCCTGGAGCCAGGAATGTCTCTAAATTCCAGGGACTGTTGTTGTTATCTTTAGGTGGGGATATTAGAGCAGTGGATGGCTAAAAAACCAAAAGTGGCTCAATAAGATGATTTATCCCTTTAAAACTTTTAACACATAATGTTTCTCGATTGTTTAACTTCCTGTGGCGTACCTTTGTTGTTGTGAAAAAGTTATGTAAACCCCACCCATCTCTTCCCAGCGTGTGCAGTTCACTGGCAGATGCTTTGGAGCAGATCAGAAAGCCCAGGGACAAGATCAGAAAGGCCATCGGTGACTTAAAGGCTTCTCCTGGACCCGGCCCTAACAGAGCCTCAGTGCCGTGCTGTTATTGTCTTAATCGATTTACACAGCATTGACACGAGGTGAGCTGGCTGCTTTTTATCTTACAAATAGCAGGGAGCTGCTCCCTTCCAAGACAGAAGGTGGTTAAACACCCATAAAAGATGCTCAGCCTGTGCTCTGGCATTTGCATTTACAGCTGTGTGCTGATAGTGTGTCCATTAGCATATCCATATGAAAAGCACACAGTAGTTGGAGTTTACAACATCCTGTTGTTGGGCTGGGATAGTGCATCTGTTAGCACAGCTTTCTACAGAGCCCTTGAAAAGGGCAGCGGAAATCTGGGGAGCAGGGAGGCTGGGGAGCAGCTGGGCAGTCCTGTTAAAATAAAATACCTGGAGAGTCTAACAAGAAGGAGATTGTGAGGAGAACGAGCGGAACTGGGAGTGTAAAACAATTCAGGGTGTGGGGGTTCAGACGAGTTGGGAGCTCACAAAGAGCCTTTTGGAAGTGTGTGAGCCATGAGGAGTAGGAAATCTTTGTTGTCACAGCAGATAACATGGCTTAGCACAGGCTGTGCAGATGTTCAGAGTTCCAAGGTTTGCTGTAGACATTCGATAGAAAAGGAGTTGCTCCTCCTAGAAAGAGACCTTCGAGTAAAGTGTACTGATCCTTGTGTAAATATCTGTTGATTTATTTTTGTACTTGACTCTCTGCACTTCCTATCCAAAGAAACTCAGTGACCCAGGTGTCACTGCCCTCCTGAAGCAGCAGACACACCAAAAAATGAAGCATTCTGTATTGTCACGTAGCTGTCCCCTGGCAGAGCCAGAAGAGGGTCAGGAATTGATCCTCAGCAGGTGCAGAGTTGTCTCAGCTGCACTCCAGTCTGTAACATTAGCTGTGGTCTCAGTTTTCTGAGAGCAGTGGTGTTCCTAACCCATATTTGCTTTCTAATCAGCAGTGTTCATTATTTCTTAAAAAGGATTTGCATCCCTTAAGTTGTGGGTGCTCACCTGCTGTCTGCACAAATTGCATGAGTAAGTGCTTGCATTTTTGGAGTTTGCATATCATTAACCTTTTAGGGTCTCAGAAATAGAATTCTTTCCTTACAAAAAGGTGCTGTTTGTGTACAAAGTGAAAATTCAACCTGGTCAAAGATAACTTGTTTTTGAATTAATTTTTAATGGAGTAATTAGCAGCTTAATAGAATCATAGAATATTTTGGGTTGGAAGCAGCCTTAAAGATCACAAACCCCCCTTTTTGCACAGAATAAAAGCTATTGGAGTATCATTCACTATGTTGTCCATAAAAATACTTTGCTTAATGCAAATAAATATATCCCAGACCTGTTCATGCTAACTAAAGCCCCAAAGATCTGATTTTTTTCTTGACAGCTCCCAATGTGGAGATTTACCAGCTATTTAAGGTCTGCCAGAGTTTACTTATTGAACCACTTGCAATGTGGTTAAAGTCTTTTAGGTGTAATACATTAAGCTGATTTGGTAATCTGCAGCCTTAAATGCATCTTGTTACTGAACTTAATGGACCAGAGAGATTTTTCTTAGATTCTGCCTTGTGCTTCCTTTCTGCAGATTCCCTCCAGAAGCATGTGATATTTTTATTAAATACTGAATTCTAGATTTTGCTGCTGTGGCATATTGCTGCCTGCAAATCCGTTGTCTTCCCTGCTGTTCAGAGAGGTGGACTTTGACTGATGGTGCTGGATAATTTGTGCAGTAAAGCTGGAATCCAGCTGTATCCAATGGCCTTTGTAGAGAATTCAGGACAAGATGGACTTGGTGTTTGTTTTAGTGTGCGACTTCCAGGATTTCTTTCTACCTCTGAAAAATTCTAAATTATCAAAATACCTAAATAAAGGCATTGGTGGGTTTTTTAAAGTTTGCTTGAAGCCACAATTCAGTTTTTTTTTTCTTTTCGGCTTTTACTGCCTCAAAGTGGTGTCTTTACTTTTATAACTGTACCCTTCCTTATGTCACCCCTGCCCACCCTTAAGTCACATTGGCCTCTTCTTGTGCCTATCAATCTGCTTTTATTCATGTGCAAAGGTGATGCCCTCCTATTTTTTAATCCCTTTTGCAATCCCTCCTTTGGATTGCCTCCAAATTATCCCTCCCTTCTATATTTAGAGAGAGGTGAGCCATATGGGGCTGGAGAGGAAATTGTGCTCGGGAGAGAGCAGATGTGGAGATGAGTTTGAGGCACAGGGAGAGGGACTGGGGCCAGGAAGTGCCATGGGTGAGGATTTGTCAGGGCAGCCTTGCTGCCTGGAGCAGAGGGCTGGATCACCAGGGGAACAGGGCTTTAATCAGCCTGGCTGTTCTCAGGACCAGTGACAGGACATCAGTGAAGGGAAACACCAGGAGGTGAGGGCACCCAAGTGGCATCAGAGGTGTGACAGTGAGATGGAAGTGGTTTGGATGTGCTGTGATGGCAGAAATCAGAGGAATGGAAAGTTCTGGGCACTGGCATAGAGAAGGAGAATCCTGGAGTTTTATCCACAGTCCTCTGTTTCCACTGCACCCACTGAGTTAAAAGGCACTGGGGAATTCAGTGTTTCCATGGAATTAGGAGAGGTTTGTACTGTGAAAGGATGGGCAAAGGCACTCACAGCCTCCTGCAGGCTTCTGAAATAATGACTCTGCCTGTTGGTGTTGCAGAAGTTGAAATGGCCACTGGAATGGCAGGAATACAGATTTGCAGAGAAAATACAGCACATTTTAGCCAAAAATACACTTTTTAAGCAGAGCAAATTGCTCTCCTCCCACCAGCTGTTTCCACAGCTGGAATTCCCCCAGAAGGGGGGATTGCTGTGAGCCAGAAAACCCTTTTGGATCCTCAGGTGTGTGTGTGGTGTTCCCAGGGAGGTTCTCCTGGGAAAAACCTGCAAGAACAGGAGAGGTTTTACCTGGAGTGCCCTGGCCCTTGCAGAGGGCCCTAACATTAGTCCTGCCCGGGTGGGAGGATGGTGTTGCTGCACAAGTCCTGCTTTTACTTTGTGGTTTCAGGGGCTGTTGATTCCCTGTGTTTCAGACAAGGTATTGGAGTGCTGAGAACTTTACACTGAAGCACACTCGTGTTTGTCCAGTGGTGTGAAAGAGTCAAATGGCAAAAGTGCTCAGCATGCTTTCTTTTAAATTAGAAAAAACCCCAGAGCACTCTGAAAAACCAAAAGCAGGATAAAAAGCCAATTCTGGAAATCTCATGTAGCACATTTCCAAACCCCTCTGAAGATGATGTTGGACAGTCTCCAAACTCAGGTTTGTTGCCTCTTCCAGGGTTTTGCTTTCTGCCCCACTGCCCATCTGCGCAGAACCTCTGGCTGTGGGCTGGACTTTCCCCCTATTCCTGTCTTAGGAAAAACCTCCACTGCAAAAGACAGTGGGAGAAGATGGGAAATCTGGAGTTTAGCCTTATACCTTTTCTTTAGTTGCTGCAGCTGTGTGCAGGATAATGTGAATTTAAGTTTGATGATTCCCAGTCTGGATTCCAGGACCATTGCTTTTCCTACGGGTGTCACAACCTTTACATCATCTGAAGGAACAGGTTTTGTGTTTTATGTGCCCAAGGGCTGCCCATAAAGGTTGGCAAGGGCAGTTGGCTAAGTCTGCACAAGGTCAATGAGGATGTCCAATAATTGTCCTAACACTTTACCTGTTATGGAACAATAATGAGAGTTTTTTCATTATTTTCGGGTGAGTGAGCCTGGCAGATGCTGACAGCCAGCAGATGTGTAAAGTTCGAGGTGATTTGTAAGGGACTGGCTCATCTGACGCATGGTAATTGCATTGTGGGACATTGTCACTCAGCCCTGTGTCCTGCTCCAGCAGAACGAGGTAAAGGTCAGTTCAAAGAGCTGCTGAGGCATCAGGGGCAGCCCAGGGCTGAAATGAAACCCCTCACATCCACTTCTCCCCTAGGCAGTGCTCACGGCAGGCCCAGAGCCAGGTGGGTGCCCCAGGTGTAAATTTAGAGATCATTTGGGTGACCAAGTTGTTGTTTGGATCTGGAGTGGGCTTAAATCCCTCCTCGGGTAAGGCTGGGATGGTAGCTCAGTGCTTCTCTGTTCACTTTTAATTTGGGGCTTGGAAGTTTTTTTTGTGACTTTTTCCTGTGGCAGCTCCTGGCAGAGCCTGTGTGACACAGCTGGAGGGGACAGTGGCCTTTCCATCTGCTCCCTGCTGCCATCTCTGTTCTGCCATCCCCTCCAAGAAGGGCTCTGACGAGTTTCTTCTGCCACTTCAGCTGAGATTGGCGTTTTTCACAGCCTGAAAGGTCAGAAGCTGCTCAGGTGAAGCTCCCCTGTTCCTGCTCTTGGGCATTAGGAGCGGTGTGAGCAGTGGTGCTGGGAATTGAGGGGGTTTGTCTGATGCTGAGCCTGCTGATGGCCCCAAACAGGGAAGGAGATGCAGCCTTGGCATGTCCACAGCTCCCTGCAGAGTGCTGGGTCCCTGCAGCGTGGGGAGCAGTGCTGCCTGTCCGTGTGCTCACCTCATGCTCTAATCAGGATCGATTTTCCTGGTGCTTACGGAGTTTGAGTG
Source organism: Polioptila caerulea (assembly GCA_013397295.1). Classification (NCBI taxonomy): domain Eukaryota; kingdom Metazoa; phylum Chordata; class Aves; order Passeriformes; family Certhiidae; genus Polioptila; species Polioptila caerulea. Next base: position 48,931 of record VYXF01007960.1, read on the forward strand.
GGATCTTTATCACAGCCACAATGTGTGGAAGTCAGCTGGAGACCTGATTGACTGAGTTTCCTGGGTGTGCCTGTGCTCCTGTAATGGACCTGCTGATAAATCTGTAATACGCTGGAGATCTCGATAAAACCTGTGTCATGTATTTCATCTCCTGCTGCCTCATTCTTCAGCACCTGCAGGTACCTAATCCCTTGCTCTTTATCTTACAAGACATCACATTACAAATCTTGTTCTTTATTCTTCTCCTGACATCCCCACACTTGGCAGCAGTGGAAGTTGCAGTGCCTCACCTCGCTCTGCTGGCAGTGGCAGCAGTGCGTCAGTTCAGAGGCTGGAGGTTTCCCTTGAAGCTTTCCAGCCCTGTAGAGTCACTCAGCAAAGCACCACACCTGTGAGACACAGACCTTCAAGCCACTTCTTTCAGTCTCTCCACGTGCAAAACCTGCCACACCAGGGAAACTGAACAAGAGTTTTGCTGTAAACATGATTTTTCCCAGGTTTTCCCCCATGCAGAGCTGTTGGTGAAAGCTCTCCCTAATTATTTAAGCTCAAAGTTAGTTGTTTGCTGGCCTGCAGGCTCTGCTTACCATCCCTGTGCAGAGCATCCAGGGATGGATTCATCCCTCTCTCTCTGTGTGATACTGACTGATTTGGGAGAGTTTACAGGGATCTTGTCAGAGATGCTAATTAGGAAGGAGAAGATGACTTTTCATTGGAAAGGTATTTTTGTAGAAATAAGTCTTCTCTAGAGTTTTGTGGATTTTTGTTGCATTTAGTGTTCCAAGATATTTTTAAAAGTCCTTTTCATGTGTCACCAGAGGACTCCCTTTTTTTTGTCCAGCTTAGCCTAACTCTTTGTAGACCTGATCCTGAGCATTTCCTGAGCTCATGTGTTGGGGTGGTGACTGCTGGTGGCCACGAAGGCACGAGGCAATCTGAGATGTATCCAGACTCCTCCTGCTTTGCTCAGTCCTTTCAGGAGTGTCATGCTGCTTTTCATCCCAAATGCTGAGAAAGAAGTGAAGTTTGTAGTACAGGAAGACTGACCCTGTGCTTTCAGCAAGCTGACCTGTGAGGGTGCTGGTGTGTGGTGCAGGTCTGTGCTTGGTATTGTCCCTGGATTAATTATGTTGACCTTTAGAAAGAAAAAAAGCAGATTTTAATTGAAAAAAATGTCTGCTTCCAAGCAGTTGTGAATCATGGGATTTTTCTTTCCCTAGGAGTGTGCAGGGAGGCTTTGCATTTAGAATAATAATTTTTTTTACCCATGGCACACTCTGTTAAAGTTTGTGGTGTATCCAGATTACACTGCTTTGCTTTTTAACTCCGGCTGGAACCGTGTCTTGAATAACAGATGTGGAATATTGTCATCCCACTGTCACACCAATTGTTCATTGTTCTGAGAAGGTCACATCATAATTCATTAACAATAATTATTCCCTGGGTACACCCTGCACTTCTTCACTCAATTGCTTCATTAACTTGTGAGTGAATCTCACATTCAGTGCCCCAATCAATGAAGATATATTTATAATGTACAAGTGGATGCTATTAGTTACAATATATTAACTGCCTAATTTAAAAGAGAAAAGCTATCTTTATGAAGGGCAATTAACCACTAAGTGTAATTGATAATTCACATATCTATGATTAGGAAAGACAAATAATAAGAAAGAAATGGATCACCAGCATTATTAAAGAAGACACTGGTGTGCAGTTTTGATGAGCAGAAGGGGCTCTCTGGGTCAGGACCAGATTTCCAGGAATCCTTTGATGGAAAGTTCATCATCAGATTTGTTGTCTCGAGGTGGCTTTGGTTTGCACCAACTGGTTGAAATCATCTTCCCTACAAAATGGACCCAGCATGTTTTGTTGTCTTGAGAATCAGTGCAGGGACTTCCTTAATAGAAAAGTCCTTTTTCATTTTAATACAAAGAAGAGTCATAATATTTTTATAAGCCAGGTTCCAGACTTACCCAAGTATCTGAATCTGCATGTGCTCAGGTCCTCAAAGGTAATTGTGCACCAATTCACATGAAAACTGACAAAAAGTAGACATTTTACATATTAGAAGAGCAGAGTGCCACTGTCTTAGGCAAATGTTTTGTTTTTGTTTTTTTAAATTATGGTACATTTTCCGGTTTTCTGTGGCTGCTTTGAAATACATTGTGTCTCCAAACAGCTGACAGCCCATCCTCAGGAAAGAGGCTTTTTGGGGACATCCACAGCAGGTCACCAGCCTGGGAAACAAAGCTGCCCAGAGGCAGAGGGCTTGCAGGGGATTCACAGAATCCCAGACTGGTTTGGGCGGGAGGGGACCTTAAAGACCCCATTCCACCCCTGCCATGGGCAGGGACAGCTTCCACTATCCCAGGTTGCTCCAAACCCTGTCCAACCTGGCCTTGGACACTTCAGGAGTGGATCAACAAGACAACTTTTGCAGAGTGCCAATCCACAGGAGCCATGTCCTTGGCTCTGGACACTCGTGGCCGTGTTTTCTTCCCCTGAGAATCCATTTACCTGTCAACGTTTATTAATGAATCAGTTGAAGTGCCAGATTTTTCAGGATTATCCACCAAGTAACAGCACAGGTGTTTTTTGAGAGAGTTGATGATAAATGTGACTGGATCCACCCCGGTGTTGATAAAACATCACTGAACTAACTGGCAGCTGCAGTGCCCAGAGTCAGGATTTCAGGTGCATCCGCTCACAGCCGAGGATCCTGCGCCTGGTTTGGAACATCACATTCCAGCAGAACTGACACTCTGGTCTCATTCCCTTCATCTGCTTAACCCCTCTGCTGCCTTCCCTCTGCAGGATCAAAGCCTCTGGGCTGAAGCTGCAGCTCTGCACCAACGAAACCCAAGCAACCCGGGAGGATTTTGTGAGGAAGCTGCGGGCCCTGGGCTTCGACGTGTCGGTGGCCGAAGTGACGGCGCCGGCGCCGGCCGCCTGTCGCCTGCTGAAGGAGCGTGGGCTGAGGCCACACCTGCTGGTGCACGATGGTGGGACAGCACTGGGGACACAGGGAGGGAGGGCAAACACTCTGTTTCCTTTTTTTTTTGGGACAGGTGAATGGGTGTCTGAAGAGCACTTGGTTCAGACCGAGATTTCTTTCTTTTTTTCGCGTATTGAGTCTGGGGATATGCTGTTGCTTCCATGGGATCTGAGGTGGTGAGGGGTTTGTCATTTTTTTGTTTGTTTGTTTGTTTTTTTCCTTCTGTAGGTCTTGTCCCTGAATTTGCTGAGATTGATAAGACAAACCCAAACTGTGTGGTTCTTGGAGATGCAGCAGAAAACTTCACCTATGCAAACCTTAATGAGGCTTTCCGACTTCTGATTGGGATGGAGAAGCCTGTTTTGATCTCCCTTGGAAAAGGGTGAGTTAAGCTCTGTTTTTTCCTCAACTCTGCATTTTTGATATCTTTAATGGAGGCCAGAAATCAGTGTGAGCACTCCTAGTACCAACTTTTCAGTTTTTAGTCTGTGTGCCTGGGCTGAGAGCCTGATCTGATCAGGTGCCTGTCAACGAAGAGGACTTCTGGTGCTTTAAGAGAGCCTCAAAACCTTATAGGAATCATGGAGAGTTTGGATTTTGATGTGTGTGACCCCCTAAGAGAGTGAGTATTTAGTATCTCAGAGGTGAGAACTGTTGGTTTAGCTGCCTGTAGCCACATATTCCTGTCTGAACTGAATATAAATGATTTTTCATGGTGAAAGACACCCAAAATTTCCACTGGCCATCCCTGGGTAAAGAGCTGTCGGTGTAGACTTGTGATGCAATTTGATGCTTTTGGTGCTTTTGAAGTGGCAGGTCAATTGTTTTGGCAGTTTTAATGTCAGACAGCATTTTTAATTATTCTCTGCCCATTAAAGGTAAATTTTTACCTGCTTCACACACAGGAAAAAATCCAGTCAGAGAGTCTGAATGTTTTCTTGAAAATAATTAATTTAGGTGTATTCTGAGATTTTAAACAGGATGTGATTAATTCCTGTGCTGAATAATGACACATCCCAACAGCTTCCAAGGAGTTATTGTTATCTGTTGTGTGATGCATGGGTTTAAAAGACACTGTGCATGTTTATCTTGGGGAAAGTGCAGTGACAACTTTGCTCAGTGGTTCAATAGACTGTAATGGGCATAAAAACCCTTCTAAGTTTGTGGGTTATTGATCCAGCTGGGGAGAACTTATCAGTTGGTAGGAGCAGTTAAATTCATTGTGTTGCCTTACCTGACACTCACTCTCTAATCCTCCAACTGGGGTGAAAAATCCTTAGTGTTTCTCAGAAGGATAAGGAGAAAATGTTGAGCCAACAGGAGAATGGCTAATGTGGGTAAAATAATCAAATTTTGTGTTATATAATACTAAATTTCAAAATTAAATTTAGAACCAACCTTTGCTTAGGAGCTGTATTGTCATCAATGCAAAAATGCTTTGTACCCTGTACAGGTGAAAGTATTTATTTGGTCATTCATTGATAGAAACAGCTCTTCTTTGTTACTTCTTTGACATATTACTTTTTTGTTAAAAAATAAAGATTTTGGGATATTCAGAGCTCAGTTTGCACCAAGGGTATATTGTTTTTTAATGGCTGATCATTGAGGTAATGTGAATACCAGTTCTCTGTTGAGTTCTCTGACTCAAAGAAGGAAGATTATAGATTATGAGAACTGTTCTCCTGGCTGGAGAAGCCTTGTTGATGCAAAGGGCCATGGACAAAACCCAGCTTCATTTTTAACCTGCAGAACCAGCACAGCTGGATGGGTCTTAGCAAGGTGCCTGCCATGGGCCAGCAGGGTGGTTTTGGTAGAAGTTTGAGTTCATTCCATAGAAAACAGAAGTGTCAGAGTCACTGGAGCAGAATGCCCTGCTCCTGGAAAGGGAGTGATTTACATTTAGCATCTGTTTTGGGCTGAGAGTGGGAATTGGCTTTGTAATTTCTTCTGTCATGCCACTGTCAGAAAATTAAGCTGTTTACACCAGACTATAGAAGGTTAATGGCTGTTCTAGCAAAGGTCAAGTGGTCATTTTAAAGGAAGGCTATGCTGAATAATCGAAAATGGCAGGAGGATAAGGTATAAAATATTAGCTGACTGCTCATCCTACCTTTTTTTCCTGTCATATAGAAATCTGTCTGCTCTGCCCAGAGTTTGGGAGACCTGCCTGAATGTGAATTGCTGCTCCAGAAAAACCCTCTAAAGAGACCCTCTGATCCCATGAGCTTCATGGCAGTGGGAGTGTTTTTAGAAGGAACAAAACTCAGCTTGGAGGGCTTTCTTAGTCCTGATAAAAGAGGGTTTCTTCATGTGGCAGGCTGAGACAGCAGTGGTGGTGCTGTCTGGGGTCTCCTTGCAGACACCCTGAGGAGGGGTCCCAGCTGCTGGTTGGTGCCAGCCCTCATCTCTGAGCTGCCAGGGGGTCTCTGTCACTGTGCAGTGACACAGCCCAGTCCATCCTGGTCTAAGCACCCTGAAATCCCTTTGAACCACTCAAGTTATTCCCAGGTGGGCATCTGGGCTCCTTTCCCTGAGCATTGCACAGTCCTGAGCCTGTCCTTTCCTTACCTCCTGCTGTTAAACCCAGGCCTGGGATTTTCTGATTACTTGACTTTTTATGCAGCCATATGGACATCTATAAAGGCCCAGAAATAATAAAATGTGGTTTCTTTGTCTTTAACTGCCAACGTTTTCATTTCATGGGAACTTTATCACTTTCATTTCCAGACGCTACTATAAAGAAACTGATGGTCTGAAACTTGATGTTGGAGCATATATGAAGGCATTAGAGGTATTTTATAGCTGGAATTATGCTTACTCACCTCGTGCACCTTGTTAAAAGAGTAACTGGGATAAATATGGGTCATCTTCTGTAATTACTCACCTTGCTGGAGGGAGTTTCCACACATTGAAGCTCATTTGCTGCATTCTAAAGATGGGTGGGTTCATTGCTTTCCTGCCCTTGTTCATTTTTTTGGTTTGTTTTACTTAAACCATGAACTTTTCCTTTTGTTGTGCCTTTATTGCAAGTGAGGCCCGTGCAAGGAGGAGTCAGACAAGAAAAAAGTGGATTTTTGTGTGCCAGATACCCAAGAAAATCTGAAGGTCTATGTTATTTGTTAGGCTTTTATTTGTCTAGGAACAAGCAAGAAACAATTTCTGTTTCAGCATAGCACTGATATTTAATTGCAACAAAGTGTAACTTCTAAAATCTGCTTTTTCAAATGTAACTTTTCAAAACCCAGATTTGAAACTTGATTTTTCACTGGGATCATTAAGACATTGCCAGGTTTAAGAAATCCTCTGTATCTTTTAAGGCCCTCCAGTACTTTTGATAGTTTTATATAAAGGATATTTGTTATGTCTCTAAGAGTCATGCTCCTGAAAAAATGAGCAGTACTGGAACTGAGTTTGATGATTGCTCAGTGATTGAGAATGTGAAAGATTTGTACCTTGAGGTGTTTCAAGAGCATTTTCTCTTCTGACAGAAAACTTTAAACACTTCTGTTACCCTAATTCTCTGATATTCACCTTCACCTGCTAATCCATTGTGTTATTTAAGGGCAAAAATCAATAATCACAAAGGTTCTATAACTGGAGTTAAGGAGTTGAACAAATCCTTTTCCAATCAGCATTTTTTATGTTTCTCTCTCTTTTTTTTTTTTTCCCTCCCCAGTATGCATGTGACATCCAGGCTGAGGTGGTGGGGAAACCAGCAAAAAGGTTTTTTGAGTCAGCCTTGGCAGAGCTGGGAGTTCCACCAGAGCAGGTAAGGCTGAGGTGCCATGACCATGGGCTGTGCCATTCATTTGTGCCCACTGGTGCTTTTTTCCTGCTTTGCTACAGCTTTGAAAAGTTACAAAAGAGGCTGAAGCAAAATGTGACCAGGACTCAATGCCTGGCAGAGGCAAAAGTGGTGCCCTAATGCCTGGCATAAACTTGGAGACTGGAGGCTGCAGGGTGGTGGAATTGATCCCAAAATGTCATTTATTTCCTGTGCTGTCACACTGACTACCTTTCTTTTTTGTAAAAGAGAAAGGCAGATGTAAAAATTTTTAATATAATTTTTAATATCATTTTAATGTAATTTTTAAAACTATAATTTTGGTGAATAGGAAGCACTGATTGAGCCCCAAAACCTCCTCTTGTATTTCTGGCTTTCCAGAAACATGCTGAATGTGTTGTGCTCCCTCAGCACAGTGGGCTTTCCCCCTCTCTGTAGTTGTTCCCAGCTCCTCTTTATTGATTTGTTGTTCTGTCACACAGGACATAGGGATGAGTATGAGAAGCCTCACAAACAGCAGTGAATCACAACACAATAATTCCATCAGAGAGGGCTGGGTGACATTACAAACAACAGGAGCAGAGTTTGGGGTGGCTTGTAAGTCCCTGAAGCCTGGAGATGAAATTATGGCCCTGTAATTCAGAGTGTGCTTGGGTTTTGCTTTATTATAGAGTGGGGAGATGGAAAAGACCTGGTGGGCCATCTAATCCACCTCCTTCCCCATGCAGCAATGTTCCCTGCTCCATGGTTATTAATGTTTTGTCCACAGTAGTTTTCAGAGAGCCAAACAACTGTCACTACCCTGGGGATGGTGTTCAGCCCAGTGGCTCTTGTGGGAAGGCAGCTTTCCCTGAGATTTATCAGGATATTTCCCTTTTAAACAGCCTCTCCCTATTTCTAGTTTTACTCTAGTTAACAACCAAAATAGCTGCTTGCCTTCCTGGGTATTTTCTCCCATCCAATTATCTCTAGACTTGTTATCATAGCAGGAGCTGTTTTTTACCAAAACTGTGTGATTTAGTTCTGCTGCTTCCCCTCATTCAGTCCCTCTGCTTTTTTCTGTGCTCCCTTCAGTCTGTCCATATCTTCCCAGGAATAAGACAGCCCAGTCTGGGCTATCCCTGGAATATCCCAGGTGCAGAAACTCCTGTCTCTAAATCCTTGCCCCAGGAAACAAATCTGATGTAGTGCATCACCAGGCTGGCAAAAATGGTCCCACAGGGTGAGCCCTAGTGGGTGGCTCCCATCAGCTTCAGGAGTATTTGTTTTGGGTACAGAAAAGCAGGAATAGTCCCCAGCAGAGATTATTTACTCATTCTCTGCTGTTTGCCATGTCTGCTGCTCGTGCCTAACTTTATATTTTGTCAGAGTTTTGGCTTTTTTTTCCCATATAGTTTCTGATGTTAAATTCCATCAATCTGTTGTAGTGATATGCCTGGTTTGTAGGTATAATATTTTATATTTAGAGAGTTGGGAGATGAAGGGAGTGTGTGCCTAACCAAGGAGGAGTGCAGCAGACACCACTGGATGATGGCACCAGTCACTCACATGCTTTCCACCATGGAAAAAATAATCCACCCTGGAGTGTGGAGTTCAAGCCTGGATCAGGATTCACACATGTGCAGGAGGAGCAAATTCCAAACAAGCAAACTGCCTTAATTCTGACATCTTTTCCTAACTTTTGAGTGCTTGACCTTGTGACTTGGATGTGCTTTTGGAGAAGGATTTGCAGGTTGGTTGAGTTCATGGTACAGAGTGCCAGAACCTCATTGTTTGCAGTTTAAAACCTCAGTATAGTCACTTCAGTAAGTTCCTGTGATGCACTGCATTGCATTCCAATCTGTCTCCTGAATGAACTCTGCATTTGTAGTGACATGACAGGGGCTGGCTTTACTTGCCTCTGCTTTTAAAAAATGTTTATTCCAATAATTTATTCCACCTGTGGCATGCATTTAATCCATACCATCATTAAACCATTTTAGATGAGCTGTGCTTTTGAAAACATATTACAATTTTCTTTCACTTGGCTTTTAATGAAAAATGCCTTTTTAATAAAGCTGTCTCACCACAGTAATTTGAGACAGTGGTAATTCTGAAATTCCTCAAGCTGCTTGAATCAATAAAGTTATCACCAGTCGTTTCCCTTGATAGCTGCTTCTTACTGAGACCCTGACTTTGCCTTCTGCTGCTGAGATGTTTTCAGCCTGCACTTAGAATAAGAGGAACTCCCTAAAGTCCAATTTTCATTTTAACCTTTCCTCAATGGCCTAGAAATAACAGATTGCCAGTATTACTTTAATAGATTGGAAATTTAAACCTCTTAGAGGTAACCAGACCTATCTTACAATTCAGTACTATGACAAAGAATAACACATCTTAAAGGTTACTGAAATGCCTAATTCATGTGTTTTAAGGCAGCTGTAACAAGTGGATGATTTTTACAGCTTTACAATAAAACCTGAATAATGTTAAGGTTCTGGTAGTTTTATATAATCATAAAAAGTTCTCTCTGTAGCAAATGATCCTGCTTTAATGGGAGTTATGGCAGGTCATGCTGGAGTCCATAAACCACTGGCAGTTAAGCAATTCCCATTCCTGCCACCTGCAAGCTTCAGGTGGGAGTTAGTGGTGCATGGGAGCAGGAGAGGTCACCCAGGGGTGGCACAGGGGACCTGCTCCTGGGCCAGCATCCCCTCCTTGCTCACCAGCCACAGCAGGGCAAGATCTTCCATCCCAAAATAAAAGTGGCCAAAGGAAGTTTGAAGCTTCAATCTAGCTGAAAGCTTGGTGAGAACTATCTGGCCTTGCACCTTTGGAGTTCTGAGATAGAAGCAAAATTAACAGTGATGTGGGATCCTGAAGCCTGGGATATTATTTCTTGGGTGAAGGAGAACAGGGAGAAAAGCAAATGTGTTGTATTTCTTGTGTCAAGGGATTTAATACATCAAGGCTTGGTGTAAAAGCTTTATTTCCTTATGGTCCTGGCACATTTAGCTTGATTAAGGTTATTAAATCTATGACAAAAAATCTGTTTAGGCATTAATATGTCTGACTCTAGAAGCATTCCCTGTGCTAAATTTTCTGGTGGAGTTAGCACACTGCCTTCTGTGCATCTCTGTTTGCTTCCTGCCTGCACTCCAGCCTCCCAAATCCCCCATCTGAGCTCTTCCTGGTAAACACTGCCTGCAACACGAGCAGGGCTGGGTAAATCAGGATATTCTCATCTTTCTGCCTCCTTCATTTGCTTACTCTGTAATTCCTTTTCTGATCAGACGTTTTTCTGTGGTCGGTTAATGAATGCTGAAACTCTACAGGCAAAAACCACCTGAAGTTCCCACTCAGCACCCCAACAGCACCTCTAAAGATTTATCAGTTTTGGCTGCTCATATCAGTTTGGGCTGCTCACCTGCATTCAGCTCAGGGTCTGTGGCACAGGCAGCACCAGTGGCATTGCTGACTGTGGGCATTATATTTTTCCTTTCCACCCCAAATTTCTGGGGGTTGTGGTGACCTCCTCTGTTCTCCCAGCCCCATCTGGGCTGAGTCTGATGGGAGCCCTTTGAGAGCAGTGTTTTCCCTTAGCTTTGGCACTTGTGCTTTATTTACTGTGTGTGTACAACCACACATCACCTCACATCATCTTAGGGAAATAGAAATTACACCCATCTTCATTCTTTGATGATTTGTCTTAAAACCCAGAGAGACTCGCTGCCTTTTCCCCCTTCTTTTTAGTTAATTTGTAGCCAATCTAAAAAAAAATAACTTTTGCAGAAGGATTGAACAGATTAATGGTGTGATCCTTGTGTAAAATGTGAACACGAATGGAGATCTTTTAATTCCTACTTTCAGTGGGTATGTGACCTTTCAGTTTTATATCTTTCTCTCTCTTCTTACCATATTGCAGTCAGAGAGGAAGTTAAACCCAGGTTTGACAGGTAGAGTTTTTTTATTTCCCTTGACAGTGCACCTTTTGACCTCTATCTTCTTGCCAATGATTTTTTTAAATCCTAAATGATTTGGGAATAATTGCTCCTCCTTTAGTGATTATTGCCCTTCACCGATAGTAAATCTGTGCAATCCCTGGGGGCTGGAGCACATTTTTGTATTCGTGTGCCACAAGCTGGCCTGGACAGGCATCACTGCTCAGCTGCAGCTGCACTTCCAGAGCTGCCAGAGTCTTGCAGGAAAACCTCCCTGGATGGGCTAAAACACAGCCCTGGCCAGTAGGACAGTGCTTGGTGCCCTGCCCTTTGTCAGAGGAAATTCCTTTTTGGGGGTATTAGGATGCAGGACTGAAATTGTCTTTACATCCTGAATTCTGGGGTTTGGGCTGAGCAAAGGCATGCAGGTGGGGCAGGTCTGCTCCCTCTCACCCTCAGGGAGGTGTTGGAAGGAATTTTGTAAGAAAAAGGAATTAAAATCTCTTAAAGCCAATGGTTGAGCATGATTGAATACCCTGGAGCAACCTAGAGGGAGTTGGTAATGATGGTTGGCTGGGGTGGAGTTGCCAGGTTTTTTTAGCTCTGTGTGCAACATTGGGGTTATTCCCTTTTCCTTATCCACATCTTCATGCTTTATTTACTAATTACTCAAATTTAACCCATCATTTTCTCCCCATTTCATGCTGAATTGCTGGTTTGGAAGAGCATTAAGGAGAGGTGGGCTATCTACAGGAGAAGCTGTCCCACCTCTACACGTTTGTAGCTCAGTTTGGTTTATGAATCCTCTCAGAAAATTTAGGTATATCCTGAGATTTCCTTTACATGCAGTGTAATACATGGGAGAAGGTCCTGTTGCAATTAGGTAATTCATAAAAATAGCTCTGGAGGTTTAGTATTTATATTCTTTCTCAAGCAAAACAGAGCTGGAGAAGGGATGGAAATTCAGGCAGGAGTGTCTGGAGTGAGAAAGTACCATGGTTGTGAAAGCCAAGCAGTTAAATTTATGAAGCAAAAGACTGATTTAAAAGATGAAAATAAAATGGTTAAAGATGCAGATAACTCTATATTGGCCAAAATTCAACTTCAATACAAAAGTTGATTGATAAACCACCTTACAGACTTTCAGATCTTTGCTTCCCCAGTTTTAGGTGCTGCCTCTGTTCTCTGCAGAGTAATCCAGAACACCTTTGGGAGGTGTAAAGCTGATTTTTTTGGGTCATTAATGAAAAATTACTGTTTTGTGTATATACTGGGTTTTGTTAAAACTATAAAATGGCATCTCCCAATCATTTAAAATTTGAAGAATAGAATAAATATAGTAATTTGTAATGCAGGATGATAAGCACTTGAAATTTTGTAGATGTAATTGTCAACAGAAAGGACCCCTTGGTAGATACACTCTGATCTTATAAATATCTGTAAAAGAGGGAGAAAGGTGCTCTGTGCACTCTTTTTATCAAACACCAGACAAATCTCAGCACAACCAGTTACTTTTTTGGTAATCTACTCACTTTTTTTAATTAATATTGGTGTGTACTTAAACTGATGGTAACACAAACAGTGCTAGCCTGTCCACGTTGTGTCATACTGTCCAAAAATGAATAAATTCCATTTTACAGTGATTTCTCAAATTTCTGTATCAACCTGAGAACAGGTTGGGATCAAGCTCTCAGTGATTACAAGCTTAAGCTTTTGGCCAGCCTGTAGAACAGCAGATTTAAGAAGTTAAGCTTAATTTAAGCTGCTTGGAGCGTAGCAGGAGCGGATTGTTAGGAACAGAAGAGGCCTAACTTGAGAAAACTCACCATTTTCTTTCAACTGTGCCCCAAACCCCTTTGATTTCTGTGATTGATTACAAATTGTACAGGTGTGTGCTGTGCCAGTACATTGCTGGAGGAGCTCTGGCATGAATTACCCTCGAGGCAGGCTGACTTTTAATCAATACGATGACAATATTATCTTGTTTAATTTGTCCAGTGGCAGCATCAGACCTCAAATCAAGCTGTTTGTTGTGTCAGGGGAGGGTGACAAATGGCAGAAATGAACTTTTGCTGTATTTCACTGCCCTGACAGGCCATCATGATCGGGGATGACATCGTGAGTGATGTGGGGGGAGCGCAGCAGTGCGGGATGAGAGCGCTGCAGGTGCGGACGGGCAAGTACAGGTCAGTGCACACCCTGCCCATCCCAGCCACAGCCACAAGGCCAGCTTTGTCCTGTGCCTTCTGCACATCCTTTCCCCTTGGTGTCAATGTAGGCTTGCATTTGTTGTCTGCCCAAGCACCTCCTTGTGCAGCAGAGACTTGGGTGGATGGTGATATTTCCTTTTAGGAAAACACTGTGTGAAGGTAGAGTGCCTTTGATCTTTTAAAGAAAGACTTTCTGCTAAATCCCTGCTGTATTTTTTTCATCTCAGCACATAGAACTGGTGTATTTCCTGGGGTTTGCTTGTTTTTTTCCTGCTGCTGCATGGAAGTGTTGTACACTTGATATAAGATGTGTCTGAAACCCGTGGGAGAGTTAGGGTTTTAAAATTAGACTGTTGACTCAGCCATCCCTGTGGGTCATCTCTCAGAGCTGTAGGAAAGGCTCCATGTGTCTGCCCTTCCCTCCAGACACGTATCCAGCACTGAGGTGGCTGAAACACGAGAGCTGCTTCTCCAGCTCTCCCCTCTGCAGAGGGCAGGACCCTGCAGGGTGGCTCAGGGCTCCAAATGCCCTGCAAACCCCTCCTTGTGCAGGTGTCCCCACGATCCTGTGCTGTCCCTGAGCTGCTGAGGGGAGCCCTGAGTGCACCTCTGAACAGGACATGACCCAGTGCTGAGCTGTGCCTGGGCCACGTTGGGTTTGAGGTCAGCTCAAGGGGACTCCAAATGCAGTGCAGAGATCTGTCCCTCCCCATGACATCCTGATCCCAGCACTCAAAATCTCATTTTAACCATCTCCTCTCACCCAGAACCATGCCTCCTTGTAGTATGGCTCAGCCACACCCTTGTCATCTGATGTCATTTGTATTTTCACAGTTTTTCTTCACTTTCAAATACTGAGACATTTTACTGAGTAAAAGAAGGACAGTTCTTTGGGGAGGGATACAGCACATGAAAACCATGCTTACCATCTGAAAAGTTATTTTGTTCATTTTCAAGTCAATCTGTTCCTCAGTTTTCCTTTTTAGTTGGTGTAATGTGATAAAATAATACCCTGTGCCTTAATTCTAATGGACCAGTAAGTGATGGTTTCTGGGGGAAAAAAGCCAGGTACAAGTGTATTGTGTTTTCTATAATTTTAAGATAGTACACCTGAAAATCAGATATGCATCTGAATAAAGCCTGGGAAATCCCAAAGATTAAAAAAGTAATTAGATAGTTTGTGCTTTTGGGATTATTTGTCTGTAATCTTTGTAGTCCCAGGAACTGGACTTGATGATCCATGCAGGTCCCTTCCAACTGAGGACTTTCTATGATTCTAATCCCATTAGGTTCCTAATGGAGAAAATAAGGATTCAGTGGTTGATTTTATTCTGATATTAATGGGATCACTTTGCAAATCCACATCTTGTTGCCACACAGACACAGGTGCCAGTGAAGAAGGTATCTTTGCACACAAAGGTGGATTAGGCCTTTGCTACTGACCAGACCTCTCCTGTTCCATACTTTGCCCATCACAGAACGTGCCCCAGGTGATGTTGCAAACACACTGTTCAGGCAGCTGACATCAACTCTGCACACAAACACACATCAATGTGTATAATCATATGCTAGAAAAACATTTCCTTGTCTCAATCTGAGTCCTGATTTCACAGCTGAAAGGGAGTCTCCAGCTGTTCTGGATGGGGAACAAAGATTATTTCCTGTTTCAGTGTGTGGTTGGTGTTTTCTCAGCTCAGGCACTATTGCAGAGCAGTGAAATACAGATGAGTGTCTCTCTCAATTCCCCATGTTGTGCCAGGCCTGCTTTCAGCAACTGGAGTGAAATGAAATAACTCCTGTTTGCCAGGAGAGGTCAGAGGTGTATCTATATTTTTAAGAATGACTTATTTATATACTTAGAAAATCAAGGCACAGAGTGCAGAGAGACAAAAAATAAACAAGCAATGGGCAGGATAAATTAAAAATAAACAACATTAATTATTTGGTGGTGGTGTTAGTTTAAAATCTGATATATAAGATGTACAAATGTCCTGTCTTTTCCTTTAGCATTTGATGACACAGAGCTCTGTGCTGCACCCAAGCACCTCTGGATGGCAACGTTGGCTCGTGGTCGTCCCTGTCAGCCACAGCCTGGGGCTTCCCCACCATCCTGGGCTGTTTGTCCAAAGGCCTTTTAAAGCCCAAAGGTGTCAGGGCCTTGCTGCTGGTGTGGTGGCATTGGCACAGGTTTCAGTAACAGAACCACTGAATGGTTTGGGTTGGAAGGGACCCTGTTGTCTCCCTCCTTCCTCACCCAGAGGATGTCCCCAGCTGGCATTGTCACCTCCAGTGCACAGGGGTGCTTGGGGCAGCTCTCCTGCTTTCAGGGCAGTTAACATGAACATTTTAGGGAAAGGTTCTTCCCCAGAGGGTGCTGGCACTGCCCAGGCTCCCCAGGGAATGGGCACAGCCTGAGGCTGCCAGAGCTCCAGGAGTTTGGAAAGAGCTCCCAGGGATGCCCAGGGTGGGATTGTTGGGGTGTCTGTGCAGGGCCAGCAGCTGGACTGATGATCCCTGTGGGTCACTTCCAGCTCAGGATACTCTGTAATTCTACAGTTCTGTGGTTTTTAAGGTCTGCTGCCCACCCAGTGCCCACCCAGATTATGCAGGGATTTGCCCTGGGGTTGCCTCCTCCCCAGGCTCTCACCCTCCTGACCTCTGCAAAGTCTTCTCCACTGTTGGCTGCTCCCAGAGATTGAAAATGTGGATTCAGCTGCTGCAAAAACATTCAGTTTTGCATCATCTTGCATGGAGCCCTGCAAGTTGGCTCCTTTGTCTTGCTTCTCTTGGATCTTTAAACTTTATTAAAATCAGCCTATTTCCTTTAAGATGACACACTTTGCCTGTCCCTCCTCAATCTCAAGTGTTGAACTCTTTCTCAGTAGCCAAAGCAGACATGGCACAGATCAGTCCAAGAAATGCTATGAATCCTGTCTGCAACATGGAATAAAACTTCTGCTGGCACAAATCAGGACAGAAGTGGGAAGGTGAGGGGATAAGATTGGTGTGTTGGGATGACCTGGCATAGGGTGAATAGTTGTTGGCCAGGTCTGGCCTTTCCTAGGTGTAAATTCCAAATGCAAAGGGTCAGTCTGGGCTGCAGGTTTCTCCTCTCTCAGTTTGTGCCATGTCCAGAACAGATCAGTTCATTGCTGCAGCCTCCTGAGGGCTGTGAGCTTTGTGAGCATTGGAAATGTGATGCCAGTTCCAGAGTTTCTGTGCACACCTGGCCAGCATCTTTCCCATCTAGGGAAGAACATGTTCTTGTCTTCCTGCTCAGGGTATGTGCTAATTCCACTTGCAGCTAATTGGCCTTGACATCAAACCAATGATTCCCACAATAACTATTGATTCTGCAATGCTGGGTAATATCCTCGTTCCTCTTTGTAGCCTGCAAGTTAGAGCAGAGAGAAATGACTTTGAGGCTTTTCCAAGTGTCTCCTGTACCTCTGGAAACAGCTTCCAGGTATGTCAGATCACAGTTGGGTCTTGGCAGGGGGTAAGAATTGCTTCCTCCCTTCTCCTTGTTGTTATTTACAGGTCTTGATTTGTCAATAATGAGCTTCCCATTGCTGGTGTGTGGCAGTAGCCAGGAATATTCATGGCAGTGGTGCCCACTGCCCCTGCACACCTGTGAGCCCTGGAATGGCTTTGGACTGTGGCAGTGTGGATTCATCCCCTCTCAGTGCCCTCCTGGGGTTTCCTTCCTTTGATTAGGGATTTATCTCGTGGCCATGGCTGATTTTGGCAGCAGAGTCAACATCCCTGAGCTGCCTCATTACAGGCATCAAGGGTTCTCCAAGGATGGAGGATGAAAGGATGGAGGCCCAGGAGAGCTACCAGCTCTGCCACTGTTCTCCAGGAGAACTGGGTCAAATTACTTCATGTATCCCTACTTTTTAATTATCCTCGGAGAATAATTATCCTCACTTCCTTAATAAAGTGGCTTGTGATCTGTTCCTCTTGCCTGATTAAAGAAAACACACAGAATTTGTAGTAAATTGGCTTGCCAGGAGAGAAATCAAAACGTGACCAAGACAAAAGTTGGGACAGAGAAATCTTTTAGGATGCCATCATCAGCTGACTAAGGATTGGAAAAAACAGGTTGTGTCATTAAATGAAGTTATAAAAGTATTCTTAAAAAAAATTCCACATGTAGATAAATTCACTGCTGTCACTGTGTAATTCAGTGAAAGCTCATGACAAGTTCTGTGAAGAAATAGTCACCTCTTGCTGCTCTGCAGAGAAGGAGCATCCCTCCACCCTCCCTGTGTTACCAGCTCAGCCAAGTTGAACAATTTTATGAGTTCTTTCCCTTCTCCTGGGTACCAGCAGTGTGGAATGAAAACAAGCAGGCAGAGGCACTCCCTTTGTGCAGAAACACAACCAGAGGCATTCTTAGGGTCTCACATCCTGATCATTAAGCCTCTTTCAAGTATTAAATGGAAAGAGTTCCAAGCCATATTTACACTGTGAAAAGTTGTATTACAATTCATGTTGGGTAATGTCTGAAGCAATGTTTATTAAAGCTGGTGTCAGTGAGTTGATTGTGATAGCTGATTGCAGGCAGTCCCAAGGCATAGCCTTATCACCCTTCACTGGATATTCAAATTATGGTTTGCTCTGTCTGTGAGAGGATCTTCTCATGGTTTTATCAATTTCTTGACCACAATTTGGTTACCATAATGTTTGAATCAGCTTTGTAGAGGAAGCTCAGAGTAAATCCTGCAGTGCCTTAGTGTGCACATCTGATCACAGCCTTCCATCTTCCCAGTATATTCCAGTGTCCTGTCACAGAAATTAGTAACTCATGCATGAATTTAATTATTTTCAGTCTAAAAGAGATGTGTGAGTTTGAGGGGGGGTTTATTAGCAGGTAATTTATTTATTGGTAGCATAATAAACCTCGAGGGAGCAGTGTGTGCTCAGGACACAGCCATGCTGTGTGCTAATGTGCTGTTCTGAAAAAATAATTAGTCTGAATATCAGAAAAGAGATCAATCTGCAATGGGGGTAGGAGAAATAAAGGAGGAATGGATCAGGTGAGTGAGAAGAAGCAGTATTACTCAGGGGTCTGACAGTTCTGCTCTCTGCCTGTCCACTGACTGACATTTCCTCAGCAGCCCCACTGCACTCAACTCTCACCTCCAGCCCTTGGGAAGGGAGGCAATGTGGGCTTTCCAAAGCAGGGGGGCAGTGACCACATCAGCTGCAGTTTTGCTTCCCCTCTTGCCTCACATTCCCCCAGCTCGTGCAGCAGCAGAGACAGCTCAGGTTTCCATTTCTGCTCTTGTGAAGCTGGCAGAGGGCTGGAAGAGGAGGAGCTGGTGCCAATGTCTGCTACCTGAAGCCAGAGGCAGCAGGACCTGGCGGGGCACGTGGCTCAGCTGGTCTTGATATATGGGACTAAACCACTTCCAGGCCCTCTCTGACAGCATCCAAAGCTAATGGCCTTTCTCCTTTCATTCCCTTTTTCTCTGGTGCCTCAATGTCTTGGCACTCCCAGCCTGGGCTGGCAGCCACCCTCCCTCCACGGCCACGTGCGCTCCTGCCCTGCCTGAGCAACTCCAGAGCCCTTGGCAGCTGCTTGTCCAAAGTGTTTGCCTTTCCCTGCTCCCTGCAGATACACAGTTCCTGGGCTGGTGCTGGTGGCAGTTCAGGGTGTTTTTTCCAGGGCTTCCACAGGCTGTGCACAGCACCAGTACCCAGGACCCAAGCAGCACAGCCCCAGCCATGGTCCTTGCTTGTTTTTGTCCCTAGAGGCCATTTCTCAGCACCTGCACGAGGCTGCAGAGGAGCATTCCCCAGTGAAGCAGCCTTCCTCAACACTTGTCCCTTGCAAAACACCAAGCTGGATCAGCTTGTCCAGCCTGAGACAGCATTGATGAATTCCATACCAATGGAAAACCACTTTATTTCCATGAAAATGCAGATGGGAGTGCTGAAATGTGCTGTAGAAAGGGCACAGCTGGGACAGCTGCACAATTTGGGTTTCACAAGAGATTTCCTTTTTTTTTTAAATGTAGGTTCTTCTTCTCTGCTTATCCTTTTCCTGTAGCTGAATATCCTCCAGGCTCTTTGGTGCATGGAGTCCCCTCAGAGAGATTGCTCTGATTGATAAAACCAAACCAGTGTTTTCAAAGGCAGAGAGAAGCAAATAAGAGATAGGCCAAGTCAGCTGCTGCTGAAACTCCCTTGAAGCAAATGGTTCAATATCTGAAATTTAATCTGGCTTGGGCCTTTGCTGGTGCTGTAAACATGCTCAGGAGCAGCAGTGCCAGAACAGTGCCTCGTGCTGGCACCCTGCAAGCACAAAACACCTGAGCATTCCTCTTTTAATGCTGTTCTGTGTGCCCATGGGTGCTGGAGGGTCCCTGCAGCCTTAGCCAGTGACATTTATATTTTTTCTCTACAAGTGGGTTCACCCAACAAACCCAGAGTGGCTGCCTTCCATCCCTGGCAGTGCCCAAGGCCAGGGTGCACAGAGCTTGGAGCAGCCTGGGACAGTGGGAGCTGTCCCTGCCTGTGGCAGGGGTGGCACTGGGTGGGATTTAAGGTCCCTTTCAACCCCTTCAAACCATCCTGGGATCCCCACAGCTGCAGAGGGGATGCAGACAGGTTTTGTTGGGGTGCAGGGGACATGGGAACAGCCCCAAGACATGGGAACTGCTGCCCTCCAGCAGCCTCTGCTGGGCTGGGGCTGGTGGCTGCCGTTCATCCCCTTTGGGAGACGTGATGGGACTTGCCCAGAGTTAAAAATAAATCACCCAGCAGTGCCAGCTTTAGGTCTGCTGCAGGCTGGGCTGTGTCTGAGTGCTCGTGTGCCACAGCAGGAGCACGATGTGAGGGAAGGGCTCAGGGTGCAGGGCAGCTCCCCGGGCTGCCAGCCCTGCCCGTGCTCCTGGCTGGGTGCAGACAGCCTGCAGCTGGCCCAGGACGTGACTCACATTCACCCTTTGCCCCAAAACCATTGCAGTTCTCACCTCTGTGTGGGTTTCAGTCGCTGTCAGCAGTGGTTATGGCTGCACCTCAGCCCTGCTGACATGAGCTGGTTCAGCACGTGGGGCTGGTGCTGATGTGTGGGGTCTGCATCCTACCAGGCCTTTGAACTCCAGCCATCAGCCTCCCTAAAAATCTGGGATGTGCTTCTGTGAGGGGCAGGGGAAGAGCCTGGCTGCTCTTTGTGTGGATCCGCAGCTCATCTCAGAAGCTTTTCCTTACCTGGCTGCTTTGTGTGCACAGTAACACATCACCTGCTTAAATGGCCAGAGCACAACACAGGCATTGGCTGATCAGGTGCTGCAATTAGGGAAATTAGTGCAATGAGTCTGATGAAGAGCAGCTGGGGGGACTCAGCCTGCAGAAAAGGAAGCTCAGGGGGCACCCTCTTACTCTATGACTGCTTAAAAGGAGGGTGCAGCCAGGGGGGTGTCAGTCCCTTCTCCCAGGTAATGAAGGACAAGAGGAAACAACCTCAGGCAGTGCTTGGGGAGGCTTAGATGGGATATTAGGGAAAATTTCTTCACAAAAAGGTTTGTCCAGCCCTAGCACAGCTGCCCAGGGCAGTGGTGGAGTTCCCATCCCTGGAGGAATTTAAAAGCTGTGTGGATGTGGCCCTTGGGGACATGTGTCAGTGGCACTAACAAGAATTTAGGGAGGCAGGGTGGGGTGATGGAGCCGTCAGAGCCAGGTGGGTGGGATGAAGCTCACAGGCTGCAGCCACATGGGACTTCTCCCTCTCTGCCATTCCCAGTCCAGATTGGAGGGGACACATTCCTCACTGTGTGAACTTCCAGAGGGCTCAGTGGGGCAGGACACAGCCAGCAGACTTGTGGAATAGGAGAACTGTCCAGCTCAGCTGTTGCCTGCACAGCTCTGAGTCCAGGCCTAAAAATAGGAGGATATCTGAGCCCAAAGTGAAGGATTTTCACTCAAAACCCAGCCTGGCGCCTGCCCAGGGTGACATCATCCAGAGGGGAAGTTGGAAAAGCTTCCAAACTCGATGCTTTCCGTGGAGAAGTGCTAAATGCATGTGTCAGCAGATAATCAAGCAGCACATTTGCTGTGGCCATGAATCAGGGGAGAGAGGGAATGGGGAAGGAAGGACCTGCAGGGGGAGGAATAGGATTGGAGCTGAGTGTTGGAAAGGAGTTTTGGGAGTGTTGTCTGTGTATAACTTGGGGGTAGATGGTAAGTTCCCATTCAGGCTGAGTCTGTCCTATAATGATGATGCTTTTCTTTCCTTTGAAGTGTGCTAAAATTTACTGTGCTACTCTCAAGGTTCTGGCTGTGAACCCACCCAGTGGTATCTGGTGATATTGGCCACAGCTGTGGATTGAGTCTGGGTGATTTGGACTTGCAAGTGCAGGGATGCTGCTCAAAGTGGCCATGGAAGCATCTGAGATGGCCATGGAAGCATCTGAGATGGCCATGGAAGCATCTGAGATGGCCAGGGACTGACTGACTCCCTTGGCTTTGGCTCTCTGGTGTTTGAAGCAGCCTTTCCCAGGCTAACCTTCAGGGGTTTGATCCAAGTCTGTGCTCACGTGGCATGGGTGACCTTGCTGTTGTTGTTCTGTGCTTGAACACAGTTCCTCATGCTTCTGTGCTGAGCTGCTTTTTCTTCTTTAAAAGTGACAGTGTATATAAAATGTGGTGGCAGCTTTCCTCTGGAACTTGATGTCTTTTCCCTCTGGATGCTGCCAGGCAGCTCCTGTGCCCATCCTCTAACAAGGACACCTTTCCCTCAGTGTTCATGAGCACACGCTGAAATTTGTAGCTCTTTTCAGCTGATGAAAGCCAAGTGTGATACCAGGAGTCTCCTTTATCTGTTTTCCTTCTGCCTTTTAAATTCTCATTATGTATTTATAATGCTGTTGTAGCAAGGATGCCTGGAGCACAACCGTGGGCTCTGTTTGGTCTCTGGGTCCCCAGTGGAGCTGAAAAAGCTGCTGTTGCTGTGTAAACACTGTGTCAAGAGCTGATTTCATGTGTGCTGCTGGGCATTTTCACCCAACTCTGATAATGAAAAGAGGGAAAGAGTTTTACCATGTCAGCATAGACATCTGATAGGAAACCAGTTTACTGGTTAGAGACTGAGAACAGGGTTCAGGCATGCCAGCCCTTCCTTCTTGGGGTTTTAGGACCTTTAGATCATCACAGCAGAGAAACTTCTCCTGCAGACAGGCTGCTTTGTAGGCAGCAACAGGCACAGATGAGCTGCTTCTCACTTTGTCAGCCTTTGGGGTAGGGTTTGTCTGAGTAAGCACGAGGATATTTCTGGTTGTCTGCTGGGAAATGACGTGGCTGCAGTTGCAAAGGTGCTAGGTTGGCATTGGCTGGGCCTGTGGCAGGCAGATGATAGCTCAGGCAGGGTCAGGAATTTCCTTCCCATGCCAGCATCAAGTACATCAAGACAGGAGCTTGGGCAGTTTTTCCATGCTTTACCCTTTTCCTCTATGAAAGCTTGAAGCCTCCCTGACCCAGGGACAAATCTCTACTTGCAGCCAGGCAGTGAAACCTCAGCTTTTGATCCCTGGCACTCTTCCTGGGTGAGTGGCAGGGGCCTGAACCTGAGCAGCTGGGATAAATCTGGTTCTCCAGGAGTGAGTGCCAGTCCTGCTGCAGCCCCAGCACAGACCCTTCATTTCAGGGAGCATTAGTGGGGCTGACAGATGTGAGGGTGAGCACACACTGGATGAGCCAGCTCTCGTTCCTGCCGACGGAGCACTTTTGTTTTTCCTTGCTGGTTGAGATTTCTAGCAAACACTTACCTTCCTTGTCAGCCTTAAACTATGTGGAAAGGTGGGGAGTTGCCTTTTACCCAAGCAAATGGACTTCTGCTTTGAAAAGTCCCTTCCTGCAGTTTTTGGCATGACTGATCACTCTGTTCTCAACAGCCCCTGAGCTCCATGAGACAGTAGTTTTGTACAAAGCTGTATTTTTATGTGCATAAGCCTTTAGAACTCTTTGAAAACACATCCCTAGATGACTGTCCTGTGGTTTTAAGGGGGAGTTGGAGATGGGGCTTGCTTGGGAGGAGGAAGTGGGTTCTGGGGTGTGAGACTGGCCAGAGGTGCTGGCAGACACACGGCACTGGCCAGCACTGCTGCACGTAGCACAAGTTGTCAAATAACAGTCAGATAAAAATACTGAGTGTTAAAAGACCATTACAGCATGAATTGGGCCATATTGTGCATTTACTCTGAGGAGCAGTGCTTGATGGAATACTTGCATCCCCTTCCCTGTGCTGAATCCTCATCTCCCCATCACACACTTGTGTGGGGGGCGCTCACAGAACATTTTCCCCTCTCCAGTTACCTGTATTTTTCTGCCGTGTCTTTCTGGTTGTTAAATACAAACATTAATGCATTTATTTCTGGAGCAGAGCTTTGAAATCCTTCCCTGTGCACACAGGGCCAAGAGGCACAGCTTAAAGCTGGCAGTGGCCACAGGGTTGGGTGCTCACGAGCTCAGTTTGAAAGGACTCGAGCATTTTGTGCAAACATATGTTGGAAATGCCACTCGTGACCGCCTCAGGGGCATCGTGTGGGCTCAGCCCTGCTGCAGATGGACTCCCAGCTGGCCCTGGGAAGGCACTCAGAAAATCCCAGTGCCCTGAGGAAAGCCTGGGAATAGCAGGGGAGCAGTGTGGCAGGGCAGAGGGAGAATCCGCTCCTCTGCGGGGCAGCACTGACCTTTCCCATTGCAGGAACATCTCTGTCTCCCTCCATCAGTGCATCAGCCAGAGGTGCTGATCTCCTCTGGGGGCTCACAGAGGCTCTGCTGAGGTGCCTCTTCCCAGTGTCCTGCCTCCTGGGAGAGGAGTGAGAGGTTTTGGCTGAGGATGTGGAGGCCGGCTCCTGTTCATACAGAATGGGTACAAAGACCTCAGTGGAATGAGGAAAAAAGAACCCCTGTCTGCATTTCAATCAGCCTAATTAAAGTGGGTTTTTGCAAGGGCTGGCAGGCCCAAAGTGATTTGTGCAATTAATGCCTTTTGTGTTTGGCTGGTGGGGTTTTTCCTTAACCTCCCTCATTTATGGGACCATCACCTATGTGTAATCTGTGGTTTGAAGGTTAGAAGCAAAGGGCTGGATCCTCAGCTGCTCTAAGGAGTGGAGTAAATGGGAAGAGCTCTGCTGATTTACAGCTGTGGTGCTCTGGATGTCTGGAAATAGCTTAGCAAGTGTAAAGGGGAAAAAAAAGAGGTTTCTCCATCCACCTGGAACACATTGCATCCATCAGGGGAAGGAGAGGCATTTGTGAGAGTGAACGCTTCATTTATCAGTGTATGAGCTATTGAAAAGCCTGGATGTAGCTGGGACAATTATAACCCAGATTAGTCTTGGAATGGAAAAGTAATGACAGTCCTAATTTTACCAAATCCTCTGGAATTTATTGCCTTTTTCTTTAACACCCCGGACCCTTTCCTACGGCAGGGGACCCAGTAGATTTATGGAGGTGCAGTCTGGCAATCTGAATACTTGGGAGTTCCTCTCTGTGGCTGCTCTGGTTATTTTCACTGTCACCACTTGGAGGCCGTGGGAACTGGGGATGCAGATGGAGGCACAGGCCAAACATCAGCTGGAGTCACTCAAAACATTCTCCTTCCACTGGGCTCTGCAGGTGAGGAGGACCTGGCCAGCTTCAGCTGTGGGTGGGAGGGGAAGGTTCCCTGTTGGGAAGGGAGCAAAGCTCCTTCCTTCCCCTCCTCAGGACCTGCCCATTTTCCTTTCCTGAATATTTGGGGGTTTTTTCCCCACATGTTTCCCCCATCCCTGGAGGTATCCAAGGCCAAGCTGAATAGGGTTTGGAGCAACCTGGTCTAGTGGAATGTGTCCCTGCTGGTGTCTGGGATTGGAACTGGAGGATTTTTAAGGTCCTTTCCAACCCAAACCATTCCATGATTCGCTGTAAGGACAGGCAAGACGTATTCAGAAATTCCTCGTGCAGGGAAGGTCAGAGTATGAAATATTTGGAGATGTTTGGAGAGCTGACTGCAGTTACCCTGTGCCACCTGTCCCTCACAGAGCCTTACCAAAACTGCAAACCTCTGCTAGATACAAGAATAGCAGCACAAGGGGGAAAATCCCTTTGGGGCAAAACAAGCTTTGTTAAAGAACAGAGGTTATCCAGAATCTGTGAAAAGGCAGGTAAAGGAGCAGAGCTGTGGACCTGGATGTTTCATTTGCTGCCATCATTTTTAATAACAGAGGAAAATGCCTGGGCTGGGTTTTAATCATTGTTTCTGGTCTTTTTTGTAGTAAGTTCATAACTTTTAGGCCTGTCTGCATTTGTGGCTTTATGAGCTGTGCTTTCTTTTGGCTGAATATTTACTCTTTTCTTACCACAAAAGTCAGTGTCTTTCCAGTGCAGCAGGAACTGAAACACAGAGTCCTGGTTTCCTGTTCAAATCTAAAGCATTTGGGATTTTAGAGTTTTCTGCAAGCACTCACAAAACCCCAAACAACAAACTGAAAGATGAAAATGGTTGTCCAAAGAAGACAGAAGGAAAATCCCCTTTGCCTCCTTCTGTTTAGTCCAAGGGGTTTAGTCCAAGGGGTTGGTAGCACTTCAGGCCTTCTGGCTTCAAGACACAAGCCAAATGCTCCCTAATAAAATTCAAAGGGTACTTTTCCTTCAGGGCACAAGTTCTAATGTAAAATCTCTTACATTTTCCTAAACCACTGTCAGAAACTGGCCACTGTTGAAAGTGGAATGCACAATTAGCTTGGGCTGCCTGTCTGAACCAGTGCGGAGGATTTTTCCTGCTGCACCTTCCATAAGGAGCACACAAGAGGGGACTTTGTCACCAGTGTTTTCACTGGGAGGGCCACCAGCTCAGCAGGTGGAGACAGGAAGGGTTGGGATGTGTTTGGGAATGTGTCAGGAGGCTTCAGTGTCCTTCTTGCCAAAGCAGTATCTTCACAGTTCTGGGCTGCCCTCCCTTGGTGCCTGACTCACATTTCTGCATCCAAGGCCTGACAAGTTTGGGTGAGCTGCTGGATGCTGTGGGATTGGTGGTTTAGGAGGGGATATCAATGCTTTGTCACCTGGGAGTTACAGAACAGTTGGCCTGAGTGACACAAAGGAAAGAATCTTTGCATGGACTTGGCAAAATGGTGGGGCAGCAGCAAAAAATGAGCCTCCCTTTGTCCAGAGCAGAGCAAGACCCCTCAGTGCCAGCTCTGCTCCACATTTTACCCTCCTGTAGGCAGATTGCTGATCCTGGGAGCCAACAGCAGCTCCACAGGGTAGGAAATCAAACCAACTTCCTGAGCTCTTTTTATCTCCCAGGTTTCCTGCTGCAGCCTTGGCAAAAGTGGTGCCATGGAGGGATGTGGCAGTGGCTGTGGCTCGTGCTGCCAGCTGTGCAGCAGCTGTGGACCAGGGAGTGTTGCCATCTGCACGTGGCAGCCTCACCAGGCTGGGGAGATGAGCAGGTCTGCTCCCTCCCTGCCTGGAGCCAGTGGGAGCCTTTCCATCACTCCTGACAAGCTGGAAAACGTCTTGCACCTCCCAAATGTAGCATTTTCTTCCTGTTCTTTTTTGGTTTACTTTTAGAACATCACCCCCCACAATCACAAGAGGCAGGGGTGTTCTTGAAATCCTGACCTGGGATTGTTTTCAGCTGCAAAATGTTGTGGCAATATTTGTGCTGTGTCTTGGGAGGGGATTTTTGTGCCATGCAAACATGGAGTGTCTTAGAAGTTGCTCTTGGAAGGTTTTGGGAAGTGCATTATAGGAGATGTTACACAGGATGGTTGAGGAGGGTGGGCTGGAGTAACTTCCTTACCTTCCATCAGTGCCTTGGACCTCTGTTCCAGCTGCAGTGAACATCATTTAACTCCAAAGTTCTGCTTCTGGCACCCTCCTCCCACCCCCTTGTGTGGCCATTCCAGGGAGCTTTGTCCCTGCCAAAGCACAGCCTGTCACCAGGAGGAAAGGACAATGAAAAGGAAGCAGTGGAGTTTGCCATGTAAATGTTTAAGCCTTACCCAGGCTGAATAATAATGCAGAGTGTCATTCCATACAGATGCTTCCTGGACTGAAAGGAGCCACTGGATCTGATGGGAATGGACAAACAGCTTTGCAGCTCCCAGTTTCTGCAGCTCAGATTCCAGTGATGTTGTCCCAGTGGCTGTCCCTGCCTGGCTGCAGGTCGCTCAGGGAGGGGATTTTGGGAGCAGCCCAAATTCCAGTTGTTGAGGGATCTTGATGGAATTCTCTGTCCCAACCCCAGCATGGGCTGTTCCTGCAGGGTTCAGGGGGGGCCTACAGAGGCACATCACCAGTGCCAGCAGCTCCAGCTGCCTCCTGACCCTGGCTGCCTGCTCTTGGACTTCCTATACTCTTCTCCTAGCAGCAGAAATCATCTCTGTGTGGCTCTGGGCAAACCAGGAAAATCAAAAACTGCCCTCAGTCCCCTCTCTGATGCTGGCATTGTGCCCTTCTGCCCTCTTTCCCAGACCATGTCCTGCACAGGGGGGCACTGCTGAGGAGGGACTCCCTTTGCTGATGGCTGAGCTGTTCCCACTCAGTCCCTTTGGGATGGTGTGGGGACACCTCACAGGCGCTGCTTCCCAGGAAAAGCCAGGCTCTGCTCAGAACCCCCAGGGACACCCTCCTGACTTCACCTGGGGGATGTGGCTGTGCTGCCAGCTCCAGGGAAAGGTGCAGGGAGGTGTTTGGGGAAAAAGAGCAACCCAAACCATAGCTGGGCTCTGTAGGTGCAGAGGAACCTGGGGCTGGAAGTGCAGCACTGCCCCTGCTCTGAGCCAAACCCACACACACACACAGAGCCAGGTAGGATTTATCCAAGAGAGCAGCACTCAAGGAAAAACAGACAGAAAAAGCCGTGGTGCTTGTTCCAGCTCACGTGCAGCCGTGTTTTCCAAAGGGAGAATTCCAGAGTCCTGCAGGAGTGCTGGAGACAAAGCCCATCCCTCAGCCCCCTGCACAGAGCACGGCGCTGTCCTGGCAGCACAACAAACTCACACGTCCCAGGTGGCCAGCCTCAGGAAAGAGGCTGATTGCCAAGTAAATCCAGGAGCTGCTGCCTTTATAGGAAACTCCTAGAGGATTGACAAGGCAGTAAAACAACAGTTTTCTGTAGCAATTGCTCTGTGGGGAATTTGGTCAGATCGCTGCGTTGCAAATGCACAGAACAGCCTGCCTGTAGAAATCCTTGAGAGTGTGATAGGATTTAATCAATCCCATTTGTTTGGATGGAGAGGCAGCCCAGATCTCCGTGGCAGATGCCCAGGAAATGCTGGAGGCAACAAAACCTGTTAAACAGGGCTATGTGTGGCCCTGTGAACAGAATATACTGAATTTGCCTTTTTTTTTTTTTTCTTGATTTAGTCAACCCCTCCCCTTATTACACCTCAGGTGTGTCCAGTCTTCACTCATCCTGTCATTTTCCTCATTTTTTTCCCTTCTCTATCTCTTTGCCTCAGACTCCTGTTCTTATTTATTTTTTGTTTCTTTATTTAAAGTTTGCCTTGATTCCCTCTTATGCTTCACTCTGTGCTGGGAGGCCACAAGAGGCAACTGGGTGTGATGTTCTGCACCCTTGCTCACTGTGGGACCTGGGGTGGGTGTGCTGGGGGTCCTGCTGGGTTCCCAGGGGTGCTGTGCTCTGTGATGTCCCTCCAGGAGAACGTGACATGCTGCAGAAGGAGCCCCCCAGCAGCCACGGGCTGTGGAGGTGGGTCCTGTCCTTGGAGTTGCCCCAGTTGCACACAAATCCCAAATGTGATCCCAGCAATCTGTGTTGTTTTAAAGGGCTTTTATTTCCAGATAAGTGACTTTCTCAGGCTTGTTTTTAATTCCCTTTGAAAACTTTCAGTTCTGCTGCTTGTCCAAGCTGTGCACAAGCAACAAATAGTGATAAAGAACAACCTATTGGCACGGGAATGCAGGGGCCAGCTGGTTGGACTGTGTATTTGTTGGACTGGAGATACTGGCAGCATGGAATTATGAAGATCTGCTGTTAGTTTGGGCTTCTCCCCTATCTGGTTGAGCCAGCTGTCCTTTCAACTGACAGGGAAGTTTCGTGTAGCTACAGGAGACGGGAGAAAAGTTTATTCTCGTGGTTCATCCCAGTTTGCAGTTGGCACGTGCAGTTTTGCACGTTGTTTGCCACCACCTTTGCTTCTTCCCCATGGCAGCCAGTTCTTTCCCTCCCTTTGTTTCCTGGGTCTTTTGTACAACAGAATGAAAGAGGACCTTTCCAAAGGCCCAGCACTATTGTAGAGCCACAGGAGGGCTCAGCGTGGGGCTGATACTCCCTGGAGCTGCCAGGCTTGTGGAGGAGCCAGGCCACGTGGCTGTGGCTATGTTGTCAAGCTTGTTTGGGGAGATAGTGTGGGAGAAATGTCCTTTATCCTGAGATTGCTGGGTCTGCCATCCAAGGGGACACTCGTCAGCGATTTCCTATCTGCAAATCATAATTACTGGGACAAGGGAAAAAAAACAACCCTGGGCCAGTCTTGGTATTACCTGCTGTGGTTCTTAAAGGAAAGGCACAACCTCCTGTAAGCAGTCACCCCAGGAAGTGAAATATGGTGCTTAACATCTTTCTAAAATAGCTAGGATTCAAAAAGCACCCGAGTGTTGTCTCTTTGTCTTGCAGAGTGTCTGCATAAAGCAAAATCTGGTGATTTTGGTGCTGTTAGAGAGGAAGCAGCACCAGCACACGTGAGATAAGCAGAGATCTGAGCCTTGCTTTTCCTGTCAGAAGCTGGTCTGGTGCACTGAAAGGCACATGGGGGAGGAGGAAGACTTAGTTGGTGCTGTGCAGTGACTTGATGAAGATTGGCTCATCCTCATGGGGAAATCCCTGGGATTTCTGATGGACCATCCAAATCTTGCTTCTCCTGTCATTTACAGGCAGCACCCCAGCCCTGTGTGATTTCAGTCTGGTACCTGCACTGGGCTGTGGCTGGAAATGGGGGAAGCTCTCCCTCCTTTAAAGAGCTGCTGTGTCCCTCCTTTTCACTCCTAAGAGTGCCATTGTCTCCTGTAGGTCGAGCCTTACAGCATTCCTTGGGCTCTGCCTCCCTGCCAGTTTTCCCTGGACATCCTGTGGGCTCACAGGACCAGTGCACCTGGTGTGGAAATCCTGTGAAAACTTCTGTGGCTCCTGCAGAGCATCACTTTGGCCTCCAGCCTTTCCAAGCTTGTGTCCCACTTGCAGCATCCAACTTCACTTGGGAACAAGCCCTAATTTTGTGATCTCCAGCAGAGCAGCAGGTCCCAGGCCCTGGAGCCACCATTCCAGTAGATGGCATCGAACACAGCTCGTTCCTCTGCTGGATCCAGCTCCAAGGGCTCTTTTCCCACAGTTCCCCTCCCCACAGTCCCATTTCCAAACCACTCTGGTGCAGATATTCCTGTAAAAAAAGCAAGCCCCTTATAAAAAGTAAGCTGTGCATTGCTTTTCTTTTGCTTCAGTGTTAAGTGACGTGTCCCATGTCACACACCAGCATGGTGCCCAGTTTTCCACCCAGCAGTAGGGGCTGGGTGCTTTTTGCTCACCTTTGGCCATTCAGCCATAATCTCACCTGAAAAATGCATTGAGAAATTAATTACAGACTTTCAGGCACAGGTTTTGATGTCTGAATTTCGTTTATGTTCATATGTGTAATATTTGCATATGCAGTGCCCTGCATAGTAGGGAGATTAAATCTTTTTTCTTTATTTATTTATAAACTGTGTCATAGTTGCTGGAGGTCATTGATCTACCAGACATGAAGAAATCCCTCTTCTTGACCTGCCTATAGGATTTCCCACGACCAGCAGGTCTGGCACACCACCAGATTTCGGCTGACACACCACGTTGGAAAATCCAATCACTGCTGCATCACATCTTTAAAACTTCATCACTGACTCACCATTATTTCTGATCTCTTGAGGAGTATTCCAAAATCAGACTCCCTACATTAGCAGAAGGAGGTCAGGAGTAGTGAGTGAGTGCAGGAGGAGGGGACATCCAGTGTAGTTTTTACTTTTAAACTTAGACCCCTGTGACTTTTAAATGTAATGATTGTAACATACCCTGCCCTTGGGAAGTGTATTCCAGCTGCCTCCCAGTGCTTGCATTAGCCAGTAGACTTAGCAGGATTTTATGGATCTATTTTCAATTAAAAGGAAAGAGCTGGAATTTCTTCCCACTGGGATTGTCTTCTGCTCTATTTGTAAGTTAAAAAAAAAAAAATTCCCGTTCCTTCTTTACTAGGCCATAGATACCACATATACTTGGGGCTGTGCTCTTCAGTCTTCACCTGCTCAAGGTGGCTTTGGCTTCCTTAGGCTGGGACAGGCAGGATTTGGGCTTTTGGGTGAGGTTTGAGGGAGGCAGAGCATGGCAGGCACGTGGCAGTGTCCATGGCTGGAGGTGCTGCTGCAAAAATCTGTGAAATCACAGGATGGTTGGTCTGTCCCAGGCAGATCTTTGATATGTTTTGTGCTCAGAGCAAGGCCACTGCAAAAATCTCGTGCAACAGAGAGATGTGGCACAGAGCTTTGCTGGAGCTCCAGGAGAAAAGCAAATCTGCATAATGCATTTGTTTGATGGATTAGATCTGAAAACAGGATTAAGCCCTCCTCAGGGCTTTGAGGTGGCAAACAGAAAGCTCAGCTGGGCCAGTGGCTGCTGCTGTGGCCTGGTCCCATTGCAGTGCTGACAGTGCTGGTGGCTCATTTCAGGGGGTGCCTTGCTGGACCCCTGAGGCTGCAAGGGGCTGTCAGGCTGATCCCCACCAGGGCCAGCTGGGAGCCTCCAGGTGTGCCCCTGGCCACCAGCTCAGGTGGGAACAGCATCCTCCAGGATGAGCAGTCCATCAGTGCTGCTCTTCAGACATCCCTGCTGCAGAGTGCTGAGGGAGGGCGTCATTGCAGGTTTGCACGTGGCTTTGGAGGCACAAACTTAGCCCAGAATGCTGGCAAATTTTCCAATACCAGCAGCTAAAACCCTTCCACAGGGTGAAGCTGGGCTGTGTTTTCCAGGTGGGATGTACCACTGAGCTGCCCAGTGCCAGGGAAAAGATTCCTTCCCAGGAAAAAAGGTGCCAGTCACTTTGTTACTGGTTATCGTGTTCCCTGGGAATGAGTGAGCAGAGCCTGAGGAGCAGGCGTTGTGGGGAGAAGGGGGATTAAAGGAGTGAAGCTGAAAGAAAACCTGCTCATGCTTTGCAGGAAGGGATCACAGTGCCTGGGGCCATTCAGGTGTTCTCCTGGTTGTGAGAGCTGGAAAGCTGAGAAGGGTGAAAGTGGAGGTAGGAGGGACCTCTCCAGGTGACACTTTATAACTTAGAGATTTATCAGGCACCTCAAGTCTACAAAAAAACCCAATGTTAGTAATTTTGCTGAGAAGAGACAGGTGGGTGTGCTCTCAGAATGCTGCTGTGCAATGGCAAACCCTCTGGCCCAACTTATCCCTCCTCATTTACAGTTTCAGGAAGGTTTACACAATAAAACTCCTCGCTCAGCAATACCTGGGGACTTCACTCCAGAGATCAGTCCACAGCCCTTGGCTCTCACGTGCAGTCCCAGGAGACAGGGAGAGTTTGGCTTTGCCTGCACTGAGGAATGAAGGAATAAAGAATTAATTCTTCCTGGCCTATGCAATTCACCATTTATAGTCCTGCAACAAAATCCTGCATTCTGGTTTTCAGAGAGCTGGGGGCTGGTGGGGATGGGGAGAAGGGGACTCTCTCCATCTCTGGTGTGGGGAGCCTTGTCCCAAACGTGGGTAAAGTCTGATGGGAGAACATAAAAGGAGCCTGTGCTCTACAAAAACCACGTGGAAGTGTTCCAACAGCAGCTCCAATTTGACTTATCCTTGTCTAGTTTCCACATTGTTCCCAGATACATATATATGTAAATACATATCTATATTTCTATCTATGTATATATATATGTCCTGAGCTTCACAGATTTGGCCATTGGTTTTGGGGAAACCTGGAAAATTCATCTCCTTGTTTCAGCAAAGGCAGCACATTTCCTGGCTGGAATGCTGGGCAGTGAGAAGATGCTGCTTTTCAGCCTGATTTGAGCAATCTCCTTTCCATTTCAGATTTTGCAGAGGTTTACATGAAGGTTTCCTCTGTAGTTGTGCTGGGGAGGGCAGCAAGGGGCAGGTGAGCCAGGATGGGGTGTCAGGAGCACAGGGACGTGTGAGGACAGAGCAGAGGAGCCCAGGCACAGCAGAAGGCCAGAAGAACCTGTCAGCAGAGGTGGGGGAGCTGACCTGGCCCTGCAGCTCCACTGCCCACCAGAGCACCACCATGAAACTGGGCAGCTCTGCCCATGCCATGCTGAGCTGCCTGGGCAATAAAGGGTGGCACTGTGGGGTTTGGGGCTTGGGGGGCAGCTGCTGTCTTGCCTGAGCAACCTCTACAAACTGAGCTTAGCTGGTCATGAGTTAGGGACACAAAATATAGAGCTTGAGGTGGTTCATCATAAGGGAGAAAGGCCTCCCTCCCCTCATCACCTGCTGTGAAGGACAGGCACACAATTAAAAGTTTTCTGTAAATGCTAATTAAAATGGACTTAGCTAATGACTGATTGGTCTTTTGATTGCATTAAGATTCTGTGTGTAATGAACTTAACTGAAGTATGGATTACAATCTTGTTCTAATTAAAACAAAAACGTGTAACACATATTAGCACATATCAGAAAGAGTTTTAATGGCTGTTTGGGATCAAACTGTTGAAAATATTAATGTGTTGTCTAAAGCCTGCAGCACTTAATTAGATTCTTCATCCAAGTGGAATTCAGGTTACTTCAAAGGATGAATCCAGATACGATTTTTTCGTGCTCTCAGAAATAGAGGGAATATAGATCTGGATTGTTACCCCTCTGCCCTCCAGTTCTGAATCCTGACTTCCTCAGTGCCCTCCAGCCCTGTGGCCTGTGGAAGTGAGAGGGAGTTTGTCATTCTGAACCTTTTGCTTATTTAATTGCTGAGCAAGTGGTACCATTCTCTGCCTTGCTTTGGGCACCAGGAGTAGAGCCAGGAGGTTGTTGTTGCCTTGCAATAGATGGACAGAGATCAAACAACATCCTTTGCTACCAGCAGCCACAGGGAGAAGGTGTTTAGTGTTGGTACAGCACTTGTGATCAGGGGAAGCTGTGATCAGGGAAGGGGGGCAGAGCTCAAGTTGAAATGTCAGGAATCCAGGGGGGCAGGAAGGGCTCACAGCTCTCATCTGCAGCTCTGCCTCTCACCTTTGCAGCTCTAGAGGAACTGACCTACTTTAATCCAACTTTTTAATGCCAGGTGAAGAAGGGATTTCAAACAGGGTGTTCTCACTGGAAGGCACTGGACTTAAATTCCTCCTCTCTTTTGGCAGCACCTGTTTCTGCACTTGTTTAAGACAAAACACAGCCCTTTCTTTTTCTCTGGATGTTGCCTGGGGAAGGGGAAAGCCATTTGCTGTAGGTGGTGTCTCCACCCAGCTCCTACCAGAAGTGACATGTTTGCAAAGTCAAAAAGTCACTGCTTCTGAGGCCTCTCCAACCACCAAAAAAAAAAATTTTTTTAATATCTGTGATCTCTTTTCTCCCAGCTGTGACCTTCAGGTGTCTTCCTGTTTCTAAACCACTTTGGAGTCATTGGGAGGGCACAGGGGAAATGCAAACTCACCTCTGGAGGGGAACAGGATCCCAAAAGCACCAGTGAGACACGGGCAGTTAAGGCATTGACAAGTTTGTGCATCATTTCTGTGAGTTTGGTGTCAGGGCTTGATTTTAGAGGAGCAGCCCAGCAGGTGCCCAGTTCCAGGTGCCCCCAGTATGGTCAGGTCAGACTGGCAGGTCAGAAGCTGCTGGAAGGGATCTGCTCTCTGTGGGGAGGACTGGGAATGTGCAGCTCCCTTGTGCTCTCCTGGCCATGAGGAGCTGGGAAGAGGCTCTGTGAGAGCAGCAGTTGCTGGAGGGCAGGGCTGGGGAGGAAGATGGGTGAGCTCAGGAAGAGCGTGTGGTTATGAGTCAGGGTGTCACCCAGCAGCCTGTGAGGTGACACTTAGACCAGTCTGAACTAAGTTAGGGCTTCCTGTCTTCAGAATATCTCATCTGGGAGCAAACTTGTCACACTTGGAGCAAACCAAGCTCAGCACAGCCACGCAGCAGCACCTCACACCAACTCAGGACTGAGGTGTGGGACTTCTTGCAACAAGTCTGACAGTGCAAACCCTTCTGGTCTTGGTGCCACAGCACCTCCAATGACACTTCTGTAACTGAGGCCATACACCTCCCCCCAGACTGTGACACAGCAGCTTATCACTGTTTTTATGGCAGCTCTGGTCATCTCTCTCCACCCGAATCACTGCCTGAATGGTGAGTCTGGGATCCCAGCCCCCCACCCAACACCACTCTAGAGCTGCTGAGCCCTGCCATGGCAGTGGCATAACCTCTGTGAGTTTTGCAGCTCCAGGATAATCTCATTTCAGAGAGCCTTAACTGGCCATGCTAACCCAGTCAGTAGCTGGTGTTTACTCACTTGATAAAGTCCCAGACTGTGCAGGCCTGGGTGTGCCCTGCATTGATTGAGGGAGGAGATTTTACACTAGAATGTGGAGGTTGATTTAGGAATCCTGCTTGCCCGATGTCCAAGTCTGTAGTTTGAGTTTGCAAGCAAGGCAGAGAGGGTTTGAGCCCAGTGAGGGCTGAATTGCAACCATCACCTCTGCAAAGAGAGGTACCCAACCCACTGAGCAGAGAGGAGGAGTAGCTCTGAGGGAGTAAACATAATTATGTGCCAAAGAGGTTGCCAGGAGCTGGAGGGACAGAAGATGCTGTAAGGTGAACTCATTAGCATCAGATAATGTCACTGTGTGTGGCAGCACAGAGAGGAGAGAGCCTGCAGCCAGAAGAGGCCGTGTCCAAACAACTCAACACCCTGAAATAAAGACAAGTTAAGGAGAAGAATGGGACAGGCTGCCCAGGGCAGTGGTGGGGTCACCATCCCTGGAGGCATTGAAAAGATCTTCACGTGGGGCTTGGCAGTGCTGGGGCTGGACTCTTTGAGGTCTTTTTCAACCTAAAAATGCTTCTGTGATTTTAAGGTGATTCAATCTGATTCAGGATAAAGACAGGACTTTGGTACGGGTTGGAACCTCAAATGGATGTGAGTCTGTATCTGTGTGTATGCAAACGTGGCCATAAAACCCTGGGGAGAACTGGGGAAGTTAGCAGGGACCTGAGAGCAGCAGGACACTGCAGCTGAACAGCCTGAATGTGATTTACTGAGAAAACTCCAGCTCTTGTGTTCCTCCAAAAGCCACAGATTTTGCTCCTGAGGTTTCTGTGCCATTAATCTCGTTAGCGACAGGATTTACATGTTGAGATGAGGAGAGGTAAAGCAGGGTTAAAAAAAAAGATGCCACAGATGCTACTTCATCAGCCCCAGCTAATTTTCATGCAATTCTGGTTTCAGATAAAGAGCCTTCCCCGGGTTTTTGTAGGAGAACAGCAATGCAGGCTATTCAAAGGGTGATAATACACAGCTCTCGTGGCTAAAGCCTCCTGCTTTCTGAGCACACAACCTCAAGGAGCACAGCAGGGAGCAGGGATGTGCCTTCATCTGCACTGCTGCCAGACTCAATCTCTTCCAATCTCTTGCTCTGCTCCAGCTTCAGGGCAGACAATGGGAGAAAAATTATTTTGAGTGAAGCCCTTGCTCACTAATTGCAATTTGTGCTGAGAACCAAGGAGGAGCAGGCAAATTTATTTGATGTTGTGGCAGTTTCAGGGAGTTATGGTGAACACTGACCCTGCAGAGATTCAGGAAGGGGCAAGATTAAGGCTTTGTTAAAGAAGAATAAATGCATTAGAATTCCACTGAAAACAGAGGAGCTGAGTAACATCTTCAAGTGTTTAACAGGACTGCAGCCAACCATGTATGGCTGTTTTCACAGATCCATAAACTAGATATTATAAAAAAGGAAAAGAAAAATAAAACAAAGGAAATCCACTTTAGCTGAGATAAACTGAACCTGAACACATGTGCAGACCCCAAAGAACAAGAGGCACCTCACAAGGCTAAATGAGCTCCTGGTTCCCAAGGGTGTCAAGTGTGATCATCTGTGAAACAGGAATGCAAGCCAATGTTTCTTTTACTAAAAGGGTGAAATGAAATGTTAGTTTTGAAAAGTTTACATAAAGCTAAGTGAGCAGATAATCCCAGCCTCTTACAACAAACCTCTCACACTTGACAACGTACACAAGAAGGGAGGTGTGAGCAGAGCTCTGTCCTCACGTGTCCTGTGTTGTGTGTCCCTAACTCATGAACAGCTAAACTCCTTTTGTGGAGGCTGGTTAGGAAAGACAGCAGCTGGCCCCAAAACCCCAGAGCCCATGGTGCCAGCCATCCTCTCCCCAAATAGCTGGCTCAGTTGGATGGAGCTGCACAGGCTTGGTGGTGGGACCAGCTCAGATCTCACCAGTGGTGGTTTGGTGGAAAGTGGAACCATAGGGCCAGTCCAGCTCCCCCACATCTGCTGACAGGTTATCTGCTGGCCTTCTGCTGTGCCTGGGCTCTTGTGGCATCCTTTGTCCCTGTTATCACCCCAATCCAGTGGGATTCCCCTGCCCTGTGTGCAGCATGCTGACATAGCTCCAGGGACAGCTGTGGAGAGGGAGCCGTGGGGAATCCAGAGTTGTGGCCATGTCCTCCCTCACAGGATGGTTTGGGTTGGAAGGGACCTTAAAGATCATCCAATTCCACCCCTTGCATAGCCCAGCTGGCTGTGTCAGGGGAAGGCTGAGGAAGGCAGCACTGGCTGCTGGCACAGCCATGGCACCAAGCTGTGCCTTTCTGCACTGGCAGCCCCTAGATCTCCAAATTTGCTTGTCTGCAGATAGTGATGAATTGTCCCTTCATGCACAGTAACTGAGTAGTGCTGGTGTCACCTCCCTGAGAAAAATCAGCAACCCTCCTTGAAGGGATGGAATTATGCCCCTTTGGCCATACACAGGCCGTATAATTCACTGTAATTTTATTATCTCTGTGCACTCAGAACTACACCACATGGCTCTTCTGTAAGTGGTGGAGGTAAGAGGCTACACCAGCATGAATTTTCTTTAATAAGATTACACCATGATAATAGGCTCTTGGAATAATTCAGCTTCTAATGATTTTGTTCTTCCTTGCTTCCACATGATCAAGGGCAGTATGCATTAAAGTTGTGAAGGCTTTCTTAATTATGGAGTAGTAAGTATATATTTTATCTATCAGCTGTAATATTCAGAGGGAATTCTTGTTTTTGTGGGTAAAACTTATTTGGTGTTGCCATTATGAAGGCTCTGTGTGTAAGCATGTGCAGGCCTATGATCAAATTTCTGCAATATAGTGGTGGTGTTTTGTGGGAAAAATCCAAGTGTTGAAACACAATGCAGCCAACCAAGCTGTCTGGAAGGGGATCAACCTTGTAATACTTTAATCTGATTAAAAAAAAAAAAAAAAAGAAGTAGTAGTAGTAAAAGTTATAAATGATTTCTTCATGCAGATGAGTTGCCTAACATCAGGCATTCAAATTGGGAAAGGTTGGCTCGACTCCCCCGGGGCCTCAGTTTCCCTTTCAGTAAAACAAATGAAAGAGTTGTTGGCACTTTCAGACCTGCCTCGGTGGGTTACCCCAGCTGGTTTGTATTGCACCCTGGGAGCACCAGAGATTTGGTTCCCTGATGTTTGTAAAACTCTCTAAGATCTTTCAAGAAACACTGCAAGGCCTTATTTTAACATTCCCAGAGGCAGCGCTGGGTAACGGCTGTCACCCGGATGAGACCCAGTCCTTGGTGATTTTATCCACAATCCTGCCTGGCACTGAAAGCTTCCAGCCCTCCATGGTGGAGGCTTGACCTCCAGTGCTGTCTGAACCTGCTGTGCCATGTGCCAGCCTCCCTCCAATCTCTGCTCCTCTGGACAAAACACAGCTCAGCGCGGCCCCTCCTGAACAATAGCTCCTCAAACTCATGTCAGCCTCCTTCCTCACACAAGTGGGGAGGGTGGAGGCCCAGAGCCACACTCCTGTTAATCAGGGCTGGGTGTCACTTTGCAATTCAGAGATGGTTTATGCGGAAGGAAGCCGAGCTCTGCAATGAAAGAGTTTTGAGGTTTGCTCTGAAAAGACTTGTCACCACTCGTGACGTGCTTCCCCACCCCAAGGCTGGGTCTTTGTGGCTTGCATAGATAACCAAGAGGGCAGAATTCACACCAGCTGGTGAGTCCTGGTGAAACTTGTCCCTTCTTCAAGGACCTCTCTGGATCCCCCTGGGGAAGGAGGGAGAGTGATGTCCCTGCACCTCACAAAGCTTTGGAGTTACGTAAAGAATGAGGATTTGCAGCAGATGGGCTTGCACTGGAGTTGTTTGACCTAAGGCTGCTCACCACTTGAGCATGGCAGTTTTCACGTGGGCATTGTGGTTTTCACCTGGGAATAGTAGCAGGAAATTTAATCCAGGTGGGACTTCAGGTTCAGGGTTGGAAGGGGAGCACCAGCCTTTCAAGCACTGCCTCACTCTGCAGGCTGGAAGAAGGGTTGTATAACCCAGTACTGCAAAAATCATCAGCTCCTGAGCTCTGCCTGCACTGGGTCTCTCCCTCCTTTTCCAGCAGAGGGGAAACAGCAGAATTTTTCCAGCTAGATGAGGCAGTGGAGTTGGGAAATGGGAAAGGATCAGGTGAGTGTTCCTCTGCAGTGGCAAAGGCCTTTCCCCACTGCTGTTAACCAGGGGGATTAAAGAGTGAGCTCTTCAGCTGTTGACCCTGAGCTGAACCCTTGGGGTAGGAGCTGACTTTTCATTTGGGGCTGACAGACTTGCAAGCTAAATCAGAGCCCAGATGGCTTAGAAAAGTCCAGAGAGCTCCAACCTGAGAGCAGCTCTTGCCACGCACGTTCCCATGCTCTTTCAACAGGCCGGGCTGCTGTGCCAAGTGTGATTTCAGAGGAAGCTTGGAAAGAAAGTCTAGCCCCGTCTGTCATCCTTTTTTTCAGAGAACTTCTGGTGCCTTTGCCATGTGCAGAATCGCTGAGAGAAAGGGCTTTCACAAAGCTCAGAGCTGGGCTTCTGTGTGTCCTGCTTCCCTTCTTCCTATGATGTGCTCTCTTCCTCCTTGAGTCACCCTGCGGATGAGAACAAGAGACTTTTTAGGGAAAAGGAGACAAAACAGCAGAAGCTGGCTCTTCAGAGAGCTGTGCTGTGGCCATTTGTCCGTGGGTCTGGAAGCATCTGTCATCTTTGGCCCGGGGAGTTCAGTCCTGAGGCTGAATTCCTGCGGCGTGTTTGTGCGTGTGGCTGCACGCTGTGCCTGCCACCCCTCGCCCAAGGTGGATGTGCTTCAGAGGAGAAGCAGTTTGCACCTATAAAAATATTCAGTGCCTGCAGGAGAGCTGCAGACTGCACCAGTCAGGCTGTTAAAATATTTCCTGGAGTTTGCTGTGAGGGCTGGGCGCTCCAGGACTGCGGGATTGAAACAGCGCCCGAGGAGTCAAACCTGTCCTGCTGTGGGGGCACCCGTGTCTGGCCACGTCCCAGGGAGGTGTCTCTGCCCTGACATTGGTCTGGAAGAGGCTTTCACAGAATCACAGAATGACCAGGTTGGAAGAGTCCTCTAAGATCGAGTCCAACCCTGCCTGAACACCTCAACTCAACCATGGCACCAAGTGCCACATCCAGTCTTTTTTTAAATACATCCAGGGATGGTGACCCCACCACCTCCCTAGGCGAAGCATTCCTGTACTTTATTACCCTGTCTGTGAAAAACTTCTTCCAGCCTATATTTCCCTTGCTGCAGCTTGAGACTGTGTCCTCTGGTTGTGTCAGTGCTGTCTGGAGAAAGACACCAACCCCACCTGACTGCAGCCACCTTTCAGGGAGCTGTAGAGTGATGGGGTCACCCCTGAGTCTCCTTTTCTCCAGGCTGAA
Organism: Polioptila caerulea; assembly: GCA_013397295.1. Taxonomy (NCBI): domain Eukaryota; kingdom Metazoa; phylum Chordata; class Aves; order Passeriformes; family Certhiidae; genus Polioptila; species Polioptila caerulea. The sequence goes on from VYXF01007960.1 coordinate 89,780, forward strand.
CAACCCCAAGCCCCTCACCAGCCTTGTTGCCTTCCTCTGGATGTGCTCGAGCATCTCAACATCCTTCCTAAACTGAGGGGCCCAGACTGGACAGAGTTGGCTTTGGAGACCTGGTGGCTGCTCCCTGCTCCTCTGCAATGTTTTAGGACTCTAAACACTTCGAAAATGGCTTTGCAGGTGTCCCTCCAGCCTTTGGACACCCAGCTCCGTGTGCCAGGAAAGCACACCTTGGCTCGGAGCAAGCACCCCCACCACTGTTTCATGGAGCTGCAAGCTGGAAAACTTCTAATTAAAGCCAGATTATTGGTCTTGGCCCTTCTTGTTAGTGTTTTGATTTGGGGTTTTCTTTTTTAAGTCCCTTTGAGATGTCTGGATAGATGATATCAAGGTTAATTTGTTTGTGATGGAAGAAATGTTTTCACATGGTGGCTAGATGTTGTTGGAAAAGAGCAGAATTAATAGCTGCTCACTTAATCCTGATTAAACTGGCAGCTGGGAGATATTGATCAGTGTGTTCACAGCAAACTATCCCTCTCTAATGCTTGGGGTAAACAAGCCTGGGACTGTGGTTGCCTTAACCCTTCCCACATTGGCAGCCACATGCACTGGGCAGAAGCTGAACCTGTGCATCCTCCTGCTCCCCAGCTGAAGGGCTTTGTCTGGGGTTAGCCCCTGAGGTATAGCCAGGCTGGCTTTGCCCCAGAATCTCCTGGGATTGCAGAGCAGTCACCCAGGTCTGGGTGTTCCTGGGGAGTCCTGTCTGCCGGGGACCCTTGGTGGCCCCTGCTCCTGGCCACTGCCACAGCCATTGCATGGGAGGCTTGGAGCAGCTCAGTGCTTCACAGAATCCAAAAAAGCTGCTCATGGGGGTTAGCAGAAACTGATTTTAGGAGTTTATATAAAAAACAGGGCTTGGCCAGAGCAGGACCCAGCTTGGACCTGACCCCAGCTTTGCTGATGTGCCCGAATCCTGCCGCTTCCATCGCTGTTGGCCACTTCTGACACAATTTCTGGGCACAGGTGGCAGCATAAACCCTTGCTCATCTCTCAGCCCACCTGTTTGGTCATGCTCTCACCCCTAAAGTCATAAACCAGAAGCAATTTTGAGGCTGCCAAGAGAGAGGAGGAGGCTCAACAGCCCCAGCCTTCCTGCTCAGGCTTTATTACTCTCAGCAGACACATGTTCCACATTCGAGTCCGTGCACTCTTAATGCAGCCACTGCCAGGCTGGCTCCAAACAACACAAATTGCTCTGGCTTGGGTCTGTCTTTGCTATTCACAAGGTCACTGCATTTTTGCACCTCTGGCTGCTGCACTATGGTTGACTTCCTGTTAATACAGACCAGGTCTGGAAATACCTGGAACTGTCTTCAGCCTCCCAGGGAATGAGTGGAACTGCTGGAGTAGATGGAGAGTAACAGGACAAGGAACAGCTTTCCAGAGGGTGCTCAGAAATGTGGTACTGTAGGGCTCAGTTTTATCCTTGCCAGAACCTCCATTTAGAAGAGCACAGTTCCTCTTGGAGGTACCATGGCTGTAACCAGTACTGGACTTGGCCCAGGATTGATTCATTGTGCTAGATCTTGGTACTGATCCACTGCTCAGTACTTCTGGAAAAAATCAGTGTTTCTTCTGTGAATGTCAGATAAACTATTTTTCTATGGAGTGAGTAGAAGACGTGGAAGGGAATTGACCTCCCTGATACCTTGGGCAGCATTGCTCCCAAAAAACAGCAGCTGGCTCTCCCCACCCTTGCTCTGCTTCTCCATCCTGGTGCTCTGCTCACATCACACTTGATGGGATGAAGATTCCTCACCCTCCCAGGTGTCCAAAGGAAAGTATTTCCCCAGATGTGCTCACGTGAGAGTCTTGCAGGAGCGCGCTGTAAGGACAGGCACTGTTACAATCAGTGTCTCTGGGCAAACTGGCTTCCTGTTTTCTTGTTAGCCTTGTTCCACCAAATGTTTGGTGCATCCACACAATAGCTGACTTCCAGCCCACTCCTGTATCCTGTGTGCTCCAGCCTGGATGCTGGATCCTCTCCAGGATGCAGATTGGCCTTTACCAAGCATTCTCTTGCTGACCACAGGGCCAGCTCATCCTCCCTGCATCCAAGTTTACGAGGTACAAAGCCATGGCAGATGAAACCCGTCTGCCATAGGTGAGTGGAGTTCAGCTGTTTTACAGCTGAGGGAGCAGGCATAAATCAAAATGGGGAAATTGATGGAGTTCTGGCTTTATTGCAGGGGCTGTTATTCTCTTTTCCACACGGGCAGGAGCGTCGCTGCTCCAAGCTCGTAGTTCAGTTGTGCCTTCAGGCTTCAGTGCCCTTCCTGCACTCCCTGGGCTCAATGGCATCACTCAGCTCTCCTTTGGGCACAGGCCTAACTCCCAGAAACTGCTGTGTTGGCACAGGCTCCTCCTGCCACAACCCAGGACTTGACTCCTGCAAGCGATCCTTGGGCGTATTTGCCTTTGGATTTTCTTCACTCCAGCCTGGGCTCGTAGGGGTTCTCTCTGCTGGCTGCTCAGCCATCGGGCCCACTCGGGACTGACTGCAGCATTTTTGTGCTTTGTGGAATTCTTTCCAGTCCCAGGGAGGTGCTGGGTGAGCAGAGGGAGTGAGTGAGGACATCCAGAGGGATTTTACACTCGCACTCATCAGAACCTCCGAGCCATGAACAAGGGGCTGCCTTTTTCCCTCAACTCCTGCCAAACCTTGGTCCTTTCTTCCATCCTCCATGTGCTGCCTGGTTGGCCTGAACAGCCATCTCTTAATCTAAGTCTGTCTCGGGAGAGCCAGTTGGTAAAACATCCTCAGTTAACCTTGCTGGGTTCAGCCTAAAAGCAAACCAGGCCTACTGAGGTGCTGCTTGTGTCAGCAGCTGTTCTCCTTTGTTAGAGAGAAGACACAGGTGGTGTTTGCTCCTCAGAAGCTGGGATTTGATGTGCCTCCCAATGCTGCTGGAACAAGCTGTGGATCTCCCATATCCCCATCCCTTTTCTCTCCTTTGGTTTGCAAGAGCCTTGCAGTGGCTCAGGGTGTCTCCTTCTCGCTCAGTTAAAAGCTGGACCAGCTGAAGCTGCAGCAATAGAGGCAAAATTGTTTTCCTGTTCAGAAGCAAGAAGGGTGGGAATTTGGGGTCATTCCTCAACAGCCCATTTCCCTTGAGCAGGACAAGGGACTCTACTCCTGGGTTACTTAACCCAAACAGCTTCCCTGTGGGAAGTCTGGTCCTCTTCTGGGACAGAAACAGAGATGGAAGATAGAAGGGTTTGGCCACAGGGATTGAGATTTGGACAAATAAATGAATTTATGGGTCAGTGGGCAGATAGGTGGTTATTTTAACATCTGAAGCAAAGAGAGATGCTCCCTTCTTTTATTATTATACCTGGAGACATGGAGCAGAAAACTCTTCATTGTTAAGTTAGGGAACTTTAGGCTGGGTGCTGATTCCAGCTAATTTTTGGAAAAATGTGGTGGAGCCACAGAGTGGATTCATTCACAATAAATGAGACTTAAGACAGTGGAAGGTGGTGGGTGAATTATCCATCAGGTGGGACAATGCTTTTGAGGGAAAATGGAGAAGCTCCTGCCATGATTCCTGAAGTCAGTGCACTGTTTCTGTCTGTTTGACTCCTCTCCACTCTGCCTGGAGCGACGTGTGTTTCATGGCCCTTCAAGAAGGCAGCTCTGTCTTTCACGTTTCCCCCTTCCTCGTCTCACAGCTCAGAATCACTGGTATTATGACAGAACGTGTTCAGTGCACAGAACTATTAAAAATGTAGCTCATATGGTGCTGACGGGAGGCTGACATCTCCTGAATAATTTATTTTAACTGGAAAGATTTGTAACACTTAAGCATTAGCAGGACTCTTCGTTTTAACTCTTCCTGAGGCGGCCGCTCGTTGAGATTCTCTTGTTTGGGTAAGAAGTGGCTCTGCCTTTTTGAGGCCAAAGCCACCTCCCTCAGGGACAGTCAGACTGCTGGACATGGTCCCTTGGAGGCTGGAGGACTCCAGAAGAACTCCAGAGGGAAGCTGGAGGTGTTGGAAGAAGCAGTCACAGTTGGATTGCCCCTGCCTTGGGAACAGCGAGCTTTTTCCAGTGTGGAGGATTGAAACAGGCTCTAATTTCTGGCTGCAAAATATTTACAGTAAGCAAGGAATGGCTGGCTACCTTTAATTCCTGGCAACAGCTCCCTTCCTTGGGGCAGTGACTGTGAGTACCTGCACTGAGGAGTAGCTGCTGCCATCCCCCTTGTCCAGGGGGAAGGACCTGATGTGTAGCTGGGCCAGGGGTTTGCACAGGGTCTTTGCCAGTTTTAACAATCCTGTGATTCCATGAGTGTGGATGGAAGGAAGTCAGGGCCCTTGCTTTCTTGTATACACTCAGTAGAAATTTTGTGCAACCATTCTTGAACACAAGCCAACAATCTGAATTTCTAAATTTATTCTGGCAGAAATGCAATCACAAAGGAGGCTTATCAGTTGAATTCTTGGTATCAGTGTTAATTTGGCCAGGGTCATTTCTGTGATGATCATCTAAGAAGGCTCTTCCTCCCTCTTTTTTATCATTACACATAGAGAGACCAATCCTGCTCTCAGCTGCAAGGAAGCAATTCCCACTCAAGTCAAAGGAAGCTGCTCAGAGGGAGCAGGGTTTATCCCATACTTTATATACAAATTTATCACTGAATTTCCTGTGCCCACACTCTGTGGCTGCTTCAGCTGACGCACAACCAACAACTCCTTATTTTCTCTCATTCTTCTTCCTCTTTTTGCTGGTGGTGTTCCTTGCAGGGTTGTTTCACTGCCTTTCAGTCTTCCTCCAGGTTCCTACCAAAGCTGAGTTTAGCACCTTAGGTAAGACACAGTCTGACCTTAAGGGCTGCAAAATCCACGTTGGTGAGAGGGAATGGGAAGACACAAACCCTGCTATTTCTGGTTTACAGATGAGGTCCTGCAATGTAGAAGGTCAAACTCTGAAGTTCTTGAAGTCAATGCCAAAATCCATTTATGGCTCCCAGCTGGCCAGGGCATCATCCCAAACAGTTTGTGGCTGATCCATTCTCTTTTTGGCCACAGATTCATCCATCACTCTGAATCTTCTCCCTGCCTAGACTTGGAGGGTCTGGAACACCTCGCTCTTCCATATCTTGTTTTTCCCCTAATGAAGTTCTGAGGTGCTCACACAAAGGAGCAAAGTGTTGTTATTCTCATTTTTCAGTTGTGGAAACCAAGAAAGGCCAAGTGATGTGCCTGAGGTCACACACCAGTGTCAGAAGCAAAAGCAGCTTCTCCATGTCCTCTGTTCCCTCCCAGCCTCTCTCATAAACACAAAGAGCAACAAAATGAAACAAAGGTTCATAGCAAGAAAAATTGGATTGGAACCTGCAGCAGCCTAAAATAAACCATGGAGATCCTGTGGCCAAGTAAAAACCCTGCAGTTAATGACCTCTGCAAAACTGATGTATTTCTACATAACTAAATTCCAAGAAAAAATTAAAATCTTTATTAATTATCAAGACATGAACTAGTAGGAGAGAAGAGCCAGAGTCTTTAGGTCAGATTCATCTAAATCCATCACCTAACAAAAATTTATATTACGAATAAATACACCCTAGAAACTAGTCCAGTAAATTTTTCCTATTGAAGCAAGTTGTCTTCCTGCTTTATGTATCATTTTAAAGGAAGGTAATTGAATATAAATTTTCTCCATCTACAGAGAAGCAGCCATCCAAATGCATGTATGTGTCTGTGAGTATCCGTGTTTTGGGGATGGTGCTGACATCTGTGTAGGGCATGTTGGACTGAGTCTGACTGACTTCAATAGCTGTTGGAGTGGAAACCAGCACTGATCTCCAACCTGGGGAAAATTCTCCTCGATTCCAGCTTCTTTGTGCATTAGCAATTACTTTCAAATGTTTGAGACTCAATAGCGGTTGCCAAAATCTGCGTTGCCTCCCAAGGAAAAACTCTTTAATTTCTTCGTGTTTAGAGGCCAAATATGTGGTTAAACTGAGCTTGATGATAGCTAAGGTTTGGTTTTGGGCAGGTTGTGAGTCCATGTACATTTAGTGCCTGGGATATGCACAGCTGGGACTGTGCTGGAGCTGTGTCTGTGGAAATGTAAAAATATTACTCTTAAAAAGAAGTTGATCTTTCCCACATTTCCTGAGAGGTGATTTTCTCATTGTTTTGTTCTCAGCTGTCTCAGAGCTTTGAGTCTTCCTGCCTGAGAGTCTCTTCTTGCAATCATTTTGCAGCCTCCTGCATTATGTACACATGAAAAATGGTTGGCTGAGTGAGAGGTTTCTTGGTTTCAACCAGAAAAGAAGTACATGGAGTCACTAGAAAGTGACTTTTACAAAGAAAAGCTCATATATACTCTCATAAAACCGACCAGATATGACAGGCCTGGCTGTGAGCAGAAGTAAACTGGTCAGTTTGGAGACTTTATGTTTTAATACCTGTGTAATACAATTTCCCATTTGCACCCCTGCCTGTTTTACAGCACGGGGTGCAGGCTCAGGGCCACATTAAGTTGTCAGATGCAGGAGGGTGTTTTCTGCAGCCCTGTCCCTGCAGCAGCAAAGGATACTGCACTGCTTCAAAACTGCAAGGAGAGGGTTATAAAATTATCATGCCTGTAAATTCCAGATGCAAACCATATGATTGCAGAGCCCTGCTCCCTGTCCTTGTTTAAAATTACTCTCTCCTAAACCTCCTCAACATCTGCCTGGCCTGGAAGTGCAGTTTTCCCTGAGCTCAGTCACACGCTCAGTGAACACCTTGTGCTGGGACTAAAAGGTCTTTAAAAAAAAAAACCAACACTGTGCAACTGATGAAGTGTTTGCTTAGGATTAGGTGCTGTGGTTAATATAAGCATTAAAAAATGTCTCTGGCCACTGTCCTGTGTCACAGCAGCCTCATATTTCCTCTCCTCTGGAGACGGATGTACATCTGGTTTGAGTGGCTTTTGTCCTATTCCCTGGCCACAAAAAGAGAAAGGAATACTGACTGGGCTTCTAAGGATGGAAAGTTATGCAGCAGTGCTAAATATATCAGCATTTCTTGGACCTGAACCTACCGAGACAGGCGGTTCCAGCAGCACCTCAGGCACAGGAGGCAGGGCTGCCTGTGAGGGTTTTGTTTTGGAACAGGGAGGTGCATCCACGTGTAAGGGAGAGCTGGAGTTGGGAAGCTGCCCTTGGGAAGCTGCATCTCAGGGCAGGGCTGAGCCCCTGCGAGCCCTTGGATGTGTCTCCTCTCCCCCAGAGCGATCGAGTTACACGCCCTGAGCTTTGCCATAGTAGCAGAGGAAGGGGAGAGTACAAAGGTTATGGAAAACAAAACATTAATTTTTGGGACCAGCTGTGTTACAAGCAAACTGCAGCTTTATTTATACCCACGGCGTAGTGTCCATAAATCAGGGCTGCTCTCCAGCAAGGCATTTAATGAGAACTATTAAATGATTTCATGATGTACTCATTGTTACCATCTGATAAAAACCAGTGCTCCCTCCGAGGACCAGGACTCGTAGCTTTTCATGGGGGAAGGAGGTGTGGGGAGAAGCCAAGCCCTCAGCAGATGAGTTCTGCAAACCCCTCTGGGCACATCGTGTCAGGAGGATCCACCAGCTCAGCCTCCTTGCAGGTTTCAGTGAGGGACATGGACTGGTGATGTGAGCAGCCTTTGGGTTTGTGTAACACCTTTAGCAGAGAAAACCCCTGATCTGATCTCTGCTCCATGTGCCAGGGTAAATCACAGCATGGCTGTGGAGGTGGGTGCTGCTCTCCCAGGCCTGCATGAGGCTGGACCCCAGCACGAGGAATTGCAGAATGGGTTGGGCTGCTCATCTAAAGCTCATCTAATTCCACCCCCCTGGGACATTTTCCACCAGCCCAGGTTGCTGTGGCCTGGAGCAGGGAGTCAGGAGCTGCACAGAACCACGCACAGCCCCTGCCTGTCTCCGGGTCTGTTCTTGCTGGTGCTGGCAGTTCAAGCCAAAGGGATCATGCCCTGGCATCCTGGAGGCTCCCTGAGACCCTGGGGCTTGTCCACACCTGCTGAGGGGGTCAGGGACAGGTCTATCTACAGCCCTCTGGACATTCCCCAGATTTTCAGGCAGGAAAGGCTGGATCCAAAGGCTGCACAGAGCCCCGTGAGGCTCCTTTGACACCAGCAGACCCAAGCACTAAAATCACAGGGATGGATAATTTATGTGAGAAGGTTTCCTATGGATCAATGAGGAGGACGTTGTGCCCAGGGCCTTGCCCCTCTCCAAGTGCTTAATTGCTAATCAGAGGCTGGATTCAGCATCTCCCATTCTCTGGCACTTTCTGTCTCCAGCAATAAAACTGGAGAGGCTCCTGCTTTACAACAAAGATGTTTATCGTGCCCGAAGTTGTGGGAAGCTGTAGGAGGCTGTCCTTTCTTACTGCAGGGCTCTAATGGGGTAAACAGTTGCTGTTACTTAGTTTCCAGCCAGATTTTTCTGAATGGGGGCTGGGAGGAGGATTCCTTAATTAATCCTTTGGGAAAGTGGCCGGGACTCTGTTGTTCTGGGTTTGTATCTAACTAGCCTCTCCCAGATGCAGAGCAGTGAAACCCAGCTCCAAATGTCACCTTGCATTTCTGCATCTCTTTGATGGGTCATTTTTTTTCCTTCTGCAAGCCACCTGCCCCTTTCTCTGGGATGGAGCTAGATAGTCCTTAAGGTCCCTTCCTTCCAACCCAAACCATTCCATAGCTCTGTGAGGTTTTTTTCCCCCTTTCCTGGGGAGGAAACAGCTGTGTGTGAGTGGCAGCATGGTTTAACATTGTCTGGCTAATCATTAAATTCAAATATAAACAATCATAAAACCTGCAGATTATTGCATATGTGATGAGCTGCTCAAGCAACTTGTACCAAACACACGTGGTATTCTTAAATGTTCATTGCTTTCTCAGGACATGCCCATTTGCAGGGACTTCAGACAACTCCAGGCTGCCTTGCTGTTTTTTCCATCCATGTGAGAGTATGAAATGAGAGTGAGGTGCATAAACAGGTCTGGAGGAAGGTTTTCCATTAGCTGCAGGTAGTAATTTATGGTGGGAAAGCAACAGGCAATTAAACTCTTTACATTGCTGAGCATTAATGTATAGTGCTGTAAGTTAGAACATTTTCTTTAATGTTTTAAAGATGAAGTGTCTCCCTTTATGATCTGCTAAAGCCCTTTCCATGCAAGGTGTGTGCTATGTAAGTTTTATATATATATAAATATATAATAAGGAATTTTTTGAAACAAACCACCCAAGCCACTGCTTCATTTTAGAGTGAGAAAAAACATCAGAGGGTTCATCAGCCCTCCACAGATTGCTCTGTGCTGCTTTGAATGCAATTTGAAGGGGATTGGGTTATTGTTGGGTTATTTTTAACTCCATAGACAAATATCTCCACCCTGAAATGCCTTTGGAATTCAGCAATATGTGCAGACCACAGTCTTGGCTGTCCCACCTCCAGCACGAAGGACCTTTGAAGTATTTTAAGTATTAGATTTTCTCAAAGGTATCGAGCATGGTATGTAAATAAACTTCATTTAAGCCAGGTTGGGTTACAGAAACACAGCTAAAACCAGTATTATGGGCTGTTCATTATGGGCTGTTCATTCTACAAAGGATCAGTCTTCACTTGAAGCTGATGCAAAGGGAGGAAACTGTTCTCAACCACCATGCTCAGATAAAAGCAAATACTGCAGATACCAAGAAGGTGAAGCAGTTACTATGCCACTGCTCATGTTTGTTTGGGGTTTTTCCTCCTCTGTTCTAAAGCTGTTAAGTCTTTTTTATTGATTTCATGGTTGATCATTGTCTGATCCTAAGAAATGGGAAAGCCTTGCCAGCTACGCTGGAAGTGGAGAAGCCCCTGGGCACCCTTTTGTTCCCAGCCTGCTTGGGCACCTTGCACAGCCTGATCCTTGGCTTCTGGGTCTGGGAGCTCATGAAGAGCTGGCTCAGAAACCATCTCAGCCTTCGAGGGTGAATGTGGCAGGGTTTGAAAGCAGCAGTGGTGCCTGGTGCTGTTCTGAGTGTGCCAGGTGTGGTACAAACTCACCCTGCTGGATGATTTTGTGGTTCCAGGCTGTGGTTTGCACGTGTGATAACAGCCAGCAATAAACTGCCATGGGAAATGTCCAGTCAGTCCCACAAGAACTAATTTTAAGAAGCTGTTTGGAGGTGGCCATAGTATTTGTTAACCATTGTATTTATGAAAGTGGAAGGGACTGGCAGAGAAAAATGATGCTGGAGGATGTGCAAGTTAGCACAGGACACAGAGTGAACCTATGTAATTCCCTGAACTGAAATCAAGAATCCCAAACCCAAGTATTCATCACCCAGTTGTTGAAAAATTGGGATTATCTCTTTGACAACATACACCAAAATCCCTGTTGATGTGACTGGGACTCAATATTTGACAAAATTCTTGGAAGGCTTCAGCCAGGGGTTGGCTCTGAGTCTGCACTGAGCACACAGCAAGTGGGACACACGAGGAGCTGGAACTCAGAGCTGCAGGGGAGCAGCACCTTGGGCTGTTCCTGTGCCCAGGCAGAGGGCTGGGATGTAATCCCTGCACTAACAGCGTTAGTTCAGCGCACTTCCCTTAATCCTTTCTTAAGCACGAGCCTGGCTGTGGTTTGACACCTTGAGAAATGTGCTCGCTGGCTTCCCTCTGCCCTGCATCCTGCTGGGGTGGAGGAGAGCCAGGGGGAGGAGGGAGAGGCTGCAGCCCTGCCTGCAGCACTCAGTTTGCAGGGCAGGGGTGCTGCATGTCCTGCTCTGGGGAGGTGGGTGGACCCTGAGAGGCATTCCCTGGGTTGGGGAGACACAAGAGGCTTCTCTTACAGGATGCCCTGTTTCTGTTCTGCCAATGTATCCCTGTTCTGCTCCCTCCCTCAGCCCTGTTAGCCCCATCCCTGTCCCTGTGTCCCTCAGTCACTCCCTCCCTATTTCCCCACTGGCTCCCACACCCCAGCCCCACCTTTGTACAGCCCCCATGCCCCTGAAAATGGGTCCCTGATGCTCTCCCAGCCCCTACCACCCCTATACTTGAACCTGGACCCTTCCCACGAGGTTTGCCTTTGACCCTGGACAATCTGTGCACGTGGCTGGAATAAACATCTCTGTGGAACCCCTACAAAGGCCCTTCTTTGCTATCACCACATCCACAGCTATCCCAGTTTTCAACACTTGTCCTTTGAATAGCTTCCACCTCTGTGAGCCTCATCTGCAGAGGACATCCTGCCTTCTCTGGAGAGAAGCAGCCTGGCCTGAGGTCCCCCTTGCCAATTAAAAAATGAAAGGGATCCAGGCTGTTGCTGGTCCATACAGAACTGTTTTGTTTTCTGCTGGATTTGGGATCCTGCTCCCACGAGGCTGCAGGCATGTGGCATGAAGTTTCCTTCATTACCTGCTCAACAGCTCAGAAAATCTAGCTTTTTTCATCTGTGAGACAAAGCAAAGAGCAAGCCTGATCAGCTCCATCACTTCATAGAATCATGGAATAGTTTGGATAGGAAGGGACCTTAAATCCTATCCAGTTCCACCCCCTGCCGTGGGCAGGGACACCTCCCACTGTCCCAGGTTGCTCCAAGCCCCTCTTGAACACTTCCAGATATTGGTAAATGTATCTCCCAAGCAAATGAAGTTTCATTTCCTTGGCACTGTGGTCATGGAAGGGAAGGCAGGCAGATGTTCAGGCCATGCAAACTTCCAAAGAGAAGATTGTGAAGATCTCATTTACAGAGTTTCCTAACAAATGAGGCATAATTTGGAATAACTTCAGCAAATTTTCTGCTTTAGAAGGGGCAGGAGTTTCTGAGGAGCAGGGCTGAGTTGTTTGGGTGGCTCTGTGTGCTCAGGTGTCTCTGGGCCCTTCCAGAGGGCATAAATCATGCACTGACTCAAAGCTGTACAGAACTCCTGGGATTAGCCCAAATATACATTCCCTTTTGTTCTATCAGTTCAGCACGAGCACATTTAGAAGCAGGTGGGTTCCTGCCATCCTTGGGTGAGGCTGGATGTAATATTCCTATCTGGAATCTGGTCTGAGTAGAGAAGTCAGACAGACCCCATGCCATTGCCTTGTCCAGGCTGGACAATTTTGCAGACAAAAATATAAATTGTGCCTTAATTTTTCAGTGTAGGTGCTTTTTTGGCTTCCCACGTGAGAAAGGGTTTGGAGCAGGGTGGTGCTGGTTCCCAACACGTGTGTGATTTGGCTGTTCCTGCCCTTTGGAAGGAGAACTGGCTGCATGTCTGTCTGCTTGGGTTTCCTGGGAGTGGCACAGATAGCTCATAGTTTCATTCTCATTTAAAATTAAAGCTGATTTAGTGAGCGGCATCTGGAGACAAATATTATTCTCCTTAGGGTAGCTCAAATTCTTCTTTGGTGAGAAACAGTCTTTTAAAGCTGTAACTTGGAGTGTCTTGTCTCGAGGGTTGCATTATCAGTGCCAATCTGGCCTAATACTTGGTAAGTCAAGCTTCTCCAAACAGCATTTGAAACCTTAAATTAAGGCTTGATTCTTTCATAATCTGCAAAGCTCCTTTCTTGCTAGAATTTGCATCTGCCAGAGTTCTGTGACTTAAATCTCCGTGAGATGCTTTGCAAATGTAGAAGCCAGCATTCATTTTACACCTTTCATGGGGATTTTGTAAGTGGTGTATTAAAGGAAAGCAGTGAAATATTCTCTTAGGCTAAGGTCTTTAAAAGTATCTAACAAAGTAAGATGTCTGAGCACCACTGAGCTTTACATTCAGCCCTTGAAATTAATCTTTCTCACTCCTGTGTAATATTAAATCTGATTAATAGCTAATGCATCAGCTCCCTTTAAGATGCACATCTGTTTGTGTGTATGCACAAAGAAAATATTTGTGTCCAAATTCTTTCTCAGGGGCGTTTAAAATTATTTTCTACTGAATTGAGTAAGGTCATCTGGCAAAGCCAAGCAGGTCATCAATAATTAATCCAAGCAGGCAGAGCTGAGTCTCAGGGTGCTTGCAAACACCCTGTTAGACTGGATAGTTTGGCAGAGCAGGGGCAATTCTCAGATTTTCTCAGAAAACAAGCAAATGTGCTCTTAACTTTTGAGGGGGAGAGGGAGGCTTTGCTTTTATTGGAAACAGCTGTGCTGTGCTTGCACTGCAGCACTTGGTGCATCCACATGTGCAGTCAGAGCTGCTGGTCCCCCAGTGCACCCCAGCCCAGCCAGGGGGTCACTGCACTCACACCAGTGTGCCTGGCATTCATGGCTCATTTCCAGCCTGCAGGAACACAAGGGGATGGATTTATCTCACTAAGCTTTCCCTAAACTTTATGAAAAGTTAGATTCTTTGCACCTAACTCTGGCTGTCCAAGAACTGGCTCTGGGGTATGAGCTTGTCATCTGGTTTAAATAGAGGCAGTAGGAAAAAGAATCATTTCTTCCAGAGGTTGTTTCCTATCCAGGCGTGTTATCTAAGAAACTGGGGTGAAATGGGATGAATAAGAAGGGGGAAGAAAGCTGGTGAAGGGTCTGGAGTCCCATGAGGAGGGGCTGAGGGAGCTGGAAGGGCTCAGGCTGGAGCAAAGGGAGGCTCAGGGGGCCCTTGTGGCTCTGCACAGCTCCTGCCAGGAGGGGACAGCCGGGGGGGATTTGGGATCTGGGGACAGGGACAGGGACAGGAGGAGAGGGAACAGCCTCAGGGGAGGTCAGGGTGGATATCAGGAGGAATTTCTTCATGAAAAGAGCTGCCCAGGGCAGTGGTGGAGTCCCCATCCCTGGAGGGATTTAAAGGACCTGAAGATAATTGGGGACATGGGTCAGAGATGGCCTTGGCAGTGCTGGGGGAACAGTTGGACTCAGTGATCTCAGAGGCCTTTTCAACCTGAGTGGTTCTGTGGTTCTGTGTGTACTTTCCCCTTTCCCCTTTCCTGTCTGTCCTGAGCAGGAGGCTCCTGAAGAGGTTTGGGTGACCAGCCTGGGCAGAGCTTCTTGTTTTTGGACAGACAGCTCTGGTGAGATGGGTCTGGGCCAGCCTGATGGGAAACCTCAGGTGACTGAGGGTGAATGTTCACCCCTGCAGCAGCAGAAGCATTTTGTGCTCTCAAATGTTTATCTGTTTCCTCTGGCTGTTCTGGTTGGCCCAACAGAGTGCATTGTACAAATATTACCAGTGCACTCCATCACTGTGTGAGATGGGTTGATGGGTTTCCATGGGGCTGAGGAGGGCAGTCCCTGATGCAGTAACTCCCTTCCACCTGTGTCTTCTCAGGAGTCAAATCCAGCATCCATCACCCAGCGTGGAGCCAGGCTTTTGAGCACGATGGCTTCACCTTTGGATTGAGGGTTGGGTGGGATCACAGCTGCTCAGAGCCCACAAGATACAAGATTTTGGGCAGAGAAGAATGGACCAGAGCCCCTTGAGGCAGAAGGGACTGATTGGGTGTCCCCCATGCTGTGCCCACCAGGTTCCTGCTCTCCCTGCCGTACCAGCTGTTCCCAGGACACGTGTGCAGCTGTTTTGGGATTAGCAGGCTGGGAACCAGTCCAAAACCAGATCAGGCATGAGTGCTACTCCCTCTTCTCCACCATAATGCTGGTATGCACACTTTTAATGCCTGGCCCCCGCTGAACTGCTCTGGCTGTGCAAGCTGAGAGAGCTCTGCAGTTTTGACAGGAAAATTGCTGCCCAGATGCCGGAACACACCAGTGCTCTGCTTGTTTAAATATTTGTTCAAACCAGCTTGACTTCCCAGTGCATTTTTCCATGAGGGATTTTGGAGGTAAGGGAAAGAAGTCAGTAGTGATAAAATCTCCTGCTCTGTTGTAATGACATGAGAGCATTTAGCCAGGAGTACCCCGTGTCCCGACAGCAGCGCTTCACATCACGTCTTCCATCACCATCCTGCCTTCCTTCGTGCCTGTGTCTTGCTGTATAGATGTGTCTATGTCCTCTGCACAGACTCTCAGGATTTTTAATCTCCAGAGCTCTTAATCTGGCATGTTCACATGTGCTGGGTTTCCTGAGAGAGAAAATAAATAGGGATGGGTGGAGGAAAGCAGCTGCCGTCATCTGCTTCCTCAGCGCTGTGTGTTCAGCGTGGAGGGTGCACTGCATCCTGCAGAAATGCCAGGAATTGGGATGGCTCAAGGGTTAATTTGCAATCACCACGAGTAAATGTCATGCCTGTGGAGAGGAGTATGGGAAATAACTTGTGCTGACTCTCTCCCAAGCTTTTTATGTGAAACCCATGGAATTTTGCTCCTGCCAGCCTCCAGCTCCTGATCTGTTCTCTCACCTCTGGTTGTTTAACTTCTTTATTTTTTAGTGGGACTAAAAATAGTGGGACTATTATTTTATATACAAAGTCCCACTTGCTCTCCCTGAACCTCTTCATATCTGTGGTTACAGTCCCCATTTCCAGCCTATTCCTTGCTTCCCAAAGTGATGTCCTGCACCAGATCTTGGCAGTTTAAAAAGACCCTGGTGGAAAACCTGGCAGAGCAGAGTGCAGCAGGGACACTAAGCACTCCTCATGCACCTCTTTTAGCCCTACAAGTGCTCTCAGCACCCTCTTCCAAGCATTTATATTTCTGGAATTGTGCATCTGAAATCTTTGGTTAGGGTATCTCCATGCAGCCAGCTGATTAGAAACTAATAAATTCCAATTAAACACTTCCAGTTAAATTTTCAGCACATGTATGTTTGAGAAATACAAGTGTTCACCCCAAGAAGTGTATTGAAATTCAGAAAAACAAGGATCTGGGGAATGGCAACCTTTCAGTGCCTAAAGGGGCTGCAGGAGACCTGGAGAGGGAATTTGGATGGGGCATGGAGTGACAGGATAAAGGGGAACCACTTCCCACTGCCAGAGGGCAGGCCTGGGTGGGATTTGGGGCAGGAATTGTTCCCTGTGAGGGGGGGCAGGGCTGGCACAGGGTGCCCAGAGCAGCTGGGGCTGCCCCTGGATCCCTGGCAGTGCCCAAGGCCAGGCTGGACATTGGGGCTGGAGCAGCCTGGGACAGTGGGAGGGGTCCCTGCCCATGGAACAAGATGATCTTCAAGATCCTTTCTAACACAAACCATTCCATGATTCTGTGATTGCTAGCATGTGGTATTTAATTTACTTTTATTTTTAGGTAAACTATGCAGAAGGATAACTCCCTCTGCCCTCAATCATAGTATTGTCCACATGTTGAGATGTATTACCTGGAGAAATGTTGGACTTCAGCTGGTTTATTCTGCTCAGTTAAAACTGCAGCAGTTTAACATAAATGGGAACAATTAAGCCCACAGCCTTCCTTCAGGTGTTAGCAAACAATTTGGCTGATGCTTGAATTTAAATGAGTCACAATTAAACACAATTAGTGGTGTGTGAAGTTCTGGGAGGCAAAGAGAAGAGCAGTGGGGGATGCTGGTTTGCTCTGACACAGGTTTGCTTTGCTTGGAGCTCTCCAAAATCCAGTCTTTTAACCACAAAAGCCTCTCTTCCTATCCCAGGGATCTGTCCATGACATGAGAGGGTCCAGGTATGGGGTTTCCTGGAGTTCTGGGAGCTGCTCCAGCCCAGGGTGCTGTTACTGACTTTGGTGCAGGTTTTTCTATAATTGTGTGATCAAGAAATGTGCTTTACAACCATCCCTCAGCTGTCCATCAGGAACCTGTCAGTCACTGTGATTTATCTGGGTTTTCAGTGCCAAACTGATTAAATTGCATGTTTCACAAAAGAAAAAAAAAAAAAGAGTTTCACTCATGGCACCAAGTCTTAATTATTGCATCTTTCCAAAGCAACCAGCAAAGGTCACAGTGTCTGTTTGCATTCCTCATAAAGAAAACCTTGTTAAACCCAGTCTTGCATATTTTACAGCCATGGTAAGAGCCCCTGAAGAATATGCTGTCAGGAGAAATGCTCTCAGGCTTTTTTATCTCATTTTATGGAGCAGGAGTTGGTGCTGTTTAATCAGGGAGTTGGTGGGAAGTCTGAATGGTGGCACAGAGATGCCTTGGTCAAACAGAGGGTGAGCTGTGGGGTGGGGGTGGCACAAGTGGTGCTGCTGGGGAGCTCAGTGGGACAGCAGGGCTGGGATCAGGTTTGCCAAATTGCATTCCCCACTGGAATGTGGGATCATTTGTCTTTTTCAAATTCACTTTGGTGCCTTGCTTTGGCCCTGCTTGGTGTTTTTCCTGCCTACCCCCTGTTTCTGAAGGGCTGTGTGGGAGCTGATTTTAACCTGTGGTACCCAGCAGGTGTGCATCAATCCCCATCTGCTCTCACTCTCTCAAGTCAAATTTCAGCAGGTCTCACATTGAGCTGGGTCCTGATGCTGTTTCCATCCCTGTGACTGTGACTATCCAATGTCAGCTCCCTCCACGTGGCCTTTTCTCTGTTAAATCTTTTGCCCCTGCAGTAACCCAGCTGTTTCCTGTTTGCTCCTGCTGTGTGTTGCTGGAGAAGAGCACAGGTGAGGTGCTGAGGTCAGTTAAAGCAGTGTGTGAAGTTTCCTAGGACAGCAGGAGGGGGGGGCCTGCAGCTCACACACCCCCTCTTAGCCCCTGGTGGGATGCTTTGCTCCCAGCTCATAGAGCTCAGTCCCATTCCACGTTCTGCAGGTCCAATTCCCTTTCCAGCAGTGATTCCCTGGGACAGGGCCATTGGAACTGGCTGACAGCACCATCCAATCCTCTCTTCAACCCACACACCACACCTGGAATCCCAACTGCTGTGGGAAACAGGAATGAACTCAAAATCTGTGGGTTTAGGGTCATCTTTCTATGTATCATCTTTCTTCTGTATTTGCTTCAAAGACTCCTAGTAGTTCCTGAAAGGACCAGGCAAGCCAGCATAGATCCCTTCATCCCTCAGAGATGTCCAGCTGCATCTGGGTGAACCATCCCAAAAAATTGCAGAGAAGTTGGAACAAGACCATTCCTGATAGCTGAGTCTAGGCAGGGAATCCAGCCTGTCAGAACAGACTTACCCAAGTGGAAATCTGACCCACACAGTAAGTGAACCTTCTTATTCTTGCAGAAGCTGATTTTTGAAATCAGCCCCTTACACTTTGGTTTTATGCCTCACCAGGAGGAGGCCATCACTTTCTAGCAGGCAGTAGTTCTGACTCTGCAGCTCCCCTGATTTTAGCTGGGGCTTCTCTTCTCAAGTGATCAGTTAAAATTGCAGAGCCAGTTTCCTGCAGCACCCTGCTGCTTCCTCATGTCTCCAAGTGCAGCACTGATCTGAACTAACCAGTTTAGTGTGGGCTGAGGGTCTGGCTCAGAGCACGAGGGGACACAGAGCTGCTGCAGCCCTGACAGGGAAAAATGGCCCCTGGGAGAGGAGGAGTTCAGTCATCTCCTGAGGAGCATTTGGTGGACACAAGTTACTGGAGCCTCAAGAGCACTGTCTGAGCTGCATCATGGTCAAAACAGTTCACATTGTTCATGAGCTGTGGTGCTCTGGTCCTTTGGAAGAACACATTCTCCTAACATCACCCTGCATCCCCTTAAGGACCAGGAAGGACCACCCTGGATTTCAGAGGGATCCTGTGCTAAGCCACTGCTTTCCCTGAGCCCTTGGTATGCCAGCAAGGTGGCCACCAAAGGCAATGCAGAAGTGTCACATGTCACAGTGCCATGGCCAATTTGGGCTGGAAAATTGTGTGCACTTCCAGGCCGTGGTGCTCAGCTGCTCCAAGGAATCCTGCTTTATGGAAGAGAGTGTTTCCCAGGGCTGTAGTTGATTTTTCACAAGCAAGTTTGTGCACTGGCCAGGAGTGCTGACAGCTCAGTGTTCAGCTGCAGTATATAATTTTCTGTCATTTTGATTTATGCTCTTCTCTGCAACCAGAGTCCCGTGTGAGAAAAAAATCGGAAGGAGTCTGTCCTAAAGTTAGCTCAGTGCTAACTTCTTCGACTGACCTAGCAAGTTAAAGATATTTTTAGATTGTTTTTTAAAATTATTTATTTATTTCTGGAATATGAAAGTATTAAAAAGTAACCTTCACTGTCAGTTCTGTGACCTGCAGTTGCCGTGGGGTTGTTGTCACTGGGAGAGAAGCTGAGCTGGACCTGTGAGACCGAGGTTTGCTCTTGGCCCAAATTTCCACCTGCACCCAATGACCTTGTCCAGGGAGGCTCTCATGCATCAAAGCAATGCCCAGGACATCAGGGCCCAGCCCCAGAGCACTGCTTCACCTCAGGGCATTTAAGAACTCTCAGTGGCTGCTGTTTCTCTTAGGAAAAACCCAAATTCCCCAGAGAAGAGGCTGGTGTAGAGCCATGGGCTCTGCTCCCTCTGGACAACAGAATAAGGGCTCATCCTCCAGCATCTTGGGTTTGCCCTGAGGTTTTATGGCACAGCTCTCTCTTTTGCCTCACTTCTGGCACCCAGACTTGGGCTCCTGAGTTGTTTTGCTGCATTTGGAGCTTTGTTTCTTGGCATCAGAGTTGGGGGATTATTTCTTGCAGTTCCCTTCGTCGGGTGCTTCAAGAGCAGCTCTGAGCCAGAGGGGGGAACAAACCCATCCCTTGGCTGGTTTTGTGAGCCACAAAATGCCTGTGAGACAAAGGAAGGGGCCACATGAAACAGGAGTTGTGGTGACACTGGCAGGCACAAAAGCTCCACGCACAGCCCTAGGAAAAGGCAAGAGAGCAGGGAAGTGTGTTTATTCCAGCTCTCTGCTTTCCTACAGAGTTCACACAACTTTATTTATTGTGTTTTAATATTAACTTCACTGGAGCCAGGAGTGTGTTGTGATCCCATGGTATTTGGGCAAGTGGGTAAAAACACCTTATTTCATATATATCCATATACACACACACACCCCCCCTCTTCACAGGACACATTGAGTGTATACAGGACTTCTCAATGACTGGCAATTAGCAGCTGAGTTACAGATGGATTTCTGTGTAGTCAGCACAGATATTAATCACAAAATCCTTTTAATAGATCAAAGAGTGCAGTGTAATTGAAAATTTCTTGTAGAAGCGTTCGTTTCAAGCAGTTCTTCAAATTTTCTCCGAATGTGTAATCTAGGAAAGGAACATTTTTCAGGGTGTAAAATGCAAAGAGAATTCTTGTTCATTGCTTTATTTAGTTCTCCACTCAAATTAAGGATTAGTGACAAGAAATTGATATTTTACTGTATGCCCAAAGATATTTTTGTGTTCATCAAAGCCTCTTGGTTAAATCAGGAGTGAGCAATAATTACTCTGAAGGGATGGATACACACTGGATTTTTACTTGCTTTATGTTTGAAGGTTTTTCCTTCATCAGCAAACTCCTTTTCACTGGAGAAAAACTTAAAAAACATCATAATTATTATCCTCACTGCTCCCTAGCCCTGTAACAAGATAGAACTTAGATATTTAAAGAAATCCACCCTTTAAATGAGATGCAGAGTGTTTTGTGGAGCCTGGTGCTGGACATGGCTTTGCAGGGGCACAAGGAAAGATGAATATCGGCTGAAAATAGAAAAATATTTTATTTTTCCTTGTTCACAGCACAATTTTGCAGCAAGTAAAGCCTCAAGCACACAGTGTGGGCTTCCAAAAGAGGCCATACCTCTGTGAGGAGCTCATGGGCTTGGACATGAGGAGCACTGCTGGGAAAAGAGCAGGAAGGAAACAGCCCTGGGGAGCTTCAGTGCTGGGACTGAAGAAATGATTTGGTGCTTGTACAGACAAGTGCTCACCAAATCCTGCACATCATTAATAATAATAATAATCATCTCTCTGCCTCCCCTGCATCCGGTGGGAAATGCATCTTCCCCATGGAGAGGCTGTGCTAAATAAAGGTTTGCCCTTCCCAGGGAGCAGGAGGGCTGGGAGGTGGACATTTGGGCTCCCATCTCTTTCCCAAAGGAAGGTCATTAAGCATATAGATGACATATGTTTTCCCTTCAGCAGCTGTTGGGTTTCTCAGCCCAAGAGCCATGACAGGACCACGAGGTTTGGAAAATTTTCTGCCTCCCACATCTGCCCCCCTCCCCAGCAGCAGTGCTGCTGAATCAGCACAATGGGATGGTGCAGCTGTGCCTCGTTAGGCCAGTGCTGCTAATTAGGTATTGGCAAAAAAATGGCTTCAAGTCACTCTGCTTTGGGGTGGTGACTTGGTGGAGGGTGAGACTGAACTTTCTTCTGGTGGAGTTTCAAACCACCACTGGTGGGTTTGCAAGAGATGGTGGCCCTGCAAAATTAAACCCTGGCAGAACCTTCCTTTTCACTGAAGTGATGGGAAGACTTTCTGTGTCTCTAGGCTGAAAAAGAATCATTCTTTTCTCTACCTATTTCTAGATACAAACTGTGGGAGAATAATTATTTATAATTTTGTAGGGTCCCAGACTTGCAGTGAGGTGTCCTTACAGCAATCCTTGGCTGGGGCTGCTGTTACCTGGATGAAGAAGTTCCATGTAAAATGCAGTGCATTGACCTGACTAGTTAATTAACTAATTGCAAATCCTCTTCCAGTTGAGGCTTTGCAAAGTTTTGCCGAGCTCATTTGCACAAAGGACGTGGGATCCACTTGGGGGTGTGGGAAAGACCTGGGTGTGGGAGAGAGAAAGGGGAGAAATAAACAGAAGAGGGAGGAACGTGAACCTCAGGGGTGCTCCACTGGTGCTCTGTGGGCAGCAGGATGACCTGGGAGGGGACGTGGGGTCTGTTTGGGATCCTGCCCTTGCTCAGCTGTGCCCCTCTGTCTCCTGGCAGGCCATCTGATGAAAACCACCCCGTGGTGAAGCCTGATGCCTACGTGAACAACCTGGCCGAGGCCGTGGACATCATCCTCCAGCAGCTGTAAATCCCAGCAGGAGCAGGGGTGAACCCTCATGTGCAGCCCCTTCATGGAACCATTTCATCCTCTCCCACCTCCACCTCACCTTAACAAACCCAGCCCAGCCTTGTCCTGGGTGGTGGGCACCCACCTTCCCGAATATTTCACATGATGGTACTAAAATTACCTACTGACCTCTCATCCAAGGGAACACCAAACCTGCTGTCCTCTGGCAAGTCTTCAATGTCCTGTCCTTGGTGCCTGTGAGGGGCCTCAGCCTCCTCTGGGTGATGCTGGGGGGCTGTTCCCCCTTTTTGTCTTTGCTCACACTGGGGACCCAGCCTGGAGGTGAGAAACAGGGAACCTGCCCCCCCATGAATGGATTTATGTGTTTAACCCCATGTCCTGTTGGGGTTTTTTGGGCACCTTTTGGGGTGCCTGGGGTGGGATGGGGGATGTCCTTGGGCACTGATGGAGGCCACCAAGCTCCTGGGTCCTGAGTGTGCCTCGGGTGGCCCTGGGGAGGGGCACAGCCCCACGTGCCTTGGCAAGGCAGGACCTGTGCTTCTGCCAGGATCAGCCCCAGTGAGGGCACAGGAATCCAGGAACACAGGGAATTACTGCACCATCCTGTCAGGCATAAACCCTGTCCTTTGCATCTGGCCTGTTTGTTGTGTTCAGCTGGATCTGCCCTGGCAGGGATGTTCACAGGACCTGAAGAGCTTTTTCCTACCTGGAAAAGCTGGAAAAGGCCATGGGACTGATGGTCTTTGCCTCCCCTCTGCAGGGGGATCCTGTGAGCAGCCCTGGCTGTGTGGGAGGGGGTGTGGGTTTCCTACCTCTCCTCGTTTAAATCCTGGATGTGCAGTCCCAGGGAGCTGTCAGGGCTGTCAGACACAGCTCCAGCTGAAAATGGACTTTTCACAAGGGCATGAAGTGATAGAACAAGGGGGAATAGCTTCAAAAGGGAAGGTTTAGGTTGGAGATTGGGAAGAAATTCCTCCCTGTGAGGGTGGGGAGACCCTGGCTCAGGTTGCCCAGAGAAGCTGTGGCTGCTTCATTGCTGGAAGTGCCCAAGGCCAGGCTGGACAGGGCTGGGAGCAGCCTGGGGTAGTGGAAGGTGTCCTTGCCCATGGCAGGGATAGAATAGGATGAGCTTTAGGGTCCCTTTCAGCCCAAACCATTCTGGAATTCTAGGACTCCATAGTCACTGAACATCCCCTGGGACTGATCCTGCCCCACATGCCTGCTGAGAATCTGCAGCTCCAGCTCAGCTCCAGCTCAGCCCCCTGCTGCTGCCAGGAGTGCTCAACACATCCGGGGCCAGGACAGGCATGAGATTTGCCTGTTTTTCCCTAATCAGAATAAGGATTTCTGAAAGGACCTGCTCCCTGCCTCCAGGCATTGCAGCCCTGCCCCGGGGATTTTGGTTTCTCTCCCTGTCAGTTTTGTAGTGCAGCTGTTGCAGCATGTGTGGTGACACCTGGCCATGCTGCACCTGGCCAGAGCATGGAAAGGGCTCAAAATGGGTCCAAAAATTGAAAGATTAGGGGTTGTTCCATCAAGTCCTCTACCCACCCTCACTGACACATGGTAGTGTTTGCAAGGGTCACCTTTAAGAGGTAAAAGTCCCCTTTTAATCAACATATTTTAATCAACGTGTCAGCAGCTCTGTATCCTCTTGGGCTTTGGGCAAGACTGTTTGGTCTTTAACCTGCTTCAGATCTCCAAGAGATGATGGAAACCATGTAATTATGTTTGTATTACATATATTTAATATATATCCATCCTCTCCAGCAGCATGTGCTGGCCACTGTCTACATTCAGCCACTGCTCTCTGCATCTGCAAGCAGGAGGTAAAGGATAATTCCAGCTCTGTTTCCAGCAGTCCCAACAGCTGAATATGACCCCACTCACTGAAGGACACCAAAATGATGCTCCCTGTTTCTGGAGTGCTGGAGCTCTTATTTTTCAGAGCTACCAGCTGGCCCTGGAGCTGCACAGCACCCCTTGGGGACAGCAGGGGAAAGGGGGCTGGGAATTAGGTTCTAATAAAATAAGCTACATCTGGGAAAATAACCTTTGTGTAGTTTTTTGAGTCTGTTTTTGCATCTTTTATCCTCTAGCTAGTGGTTCAGCCAAAGTGTACGGTACTGTCAGCATCCACACACGTGGAAGGATGCTGTAAGCCCTGGTCAAACGTTCAGGCTGTGATAGATCACTGAGAATTTCTTTTTTATCCCCTAATTCTTCCTTTTTCGTTCTATTATACTAAGCCTATCACTTCAATCTGATTAAGTTAAGGCAGATAAACATCCTGCCATCTGTCATGAAACTTTTTACACTGTTTGCTTGCTGGAGGAAGTGCAGCGTTTTCCTTTCTGGGTTACAAAGGCTGCAGGGAGACACTGCCCTGTTTCCCCAAGAACTTATTTAACACCCCCATGTGCCCTTGGCCTGCTGTGGGCTCTGAGTTTAGATCTGAGTTTAGCTTTTATTTTAAGAGGCAGGATATTATGTTTGTCCTTAAACACAAAGAAGGAGGTGCTTCTTGGCACTTCAATTTGCATTTTGCTGTTAATATTTTCAGCTGTGTTATGGCTGAATGACAGGCTGGGGGGGAGGCACAGGAGATGTCCCCCCACCATGGGGAGGGTGCAGCGTGTCTGTCTGCCTGTGATGATCACAAAATGCCCATTTTCTTGTGCAGCCCATGGCTGGGACACCCTTCCTCCACAGACACCCCAAGGGAAGGTCCTGGTTGAGCGTTTTCCCGACTCCCACCCATTATTTGGGCCTACAGCACCTACAGAGATGTCAAGGAGGTGCAGCCAGAAGAGGAGAGGAGGAGGCTCCATCAAACTCCAACCCCATCAAACTCCAACCAGTGCCACAACCCCGAGGGTCAGCAATGTCCCCAACGCCCCCCGGGCCCCGCAGACGCGCCCGGCCACGGGGGCAGCACAGAGAGGAGAGACACAGGTCGGGGGTTATTGAACCAGGAAGCTTTATTTACACAGTAAAAGTAACAAGCAATTTCCTGAGATTGAGCTGCTCTAGTGCAATCAAGTCATGGAGGGGGCAGGAGCAGCCTCCTCGCCCGCCCGCGGAGGGGACACCTCGGGCAGCCCCTCCCGGGACACGCACGGCCCGCGGCGCTTGTGCAATTGCCAGCGAGACTTGGCTACTACAGGTCATAGCTTCAGAAGGCTTTGTTTTTATTCTTCTTCCCATTTTGTTTTTTTTTGTTTCATTTTTTATTTGGCCATCCTCTTCTTTTTCTCTCTTGAACACCGAAACCCACACACGCCGCAAAGCACCGCTACAATCCTAGAACATCCTACGTCAGTCTGTTCGCCTGGGCAGCCAGGAGCTTTAAACAATGCACTTGAAACACAACTTTATTGGCCAAACAGGCTATGCTAGCACGTGGAAAAATTACAATCTATTTTACAAACGCTTCTTTTCCTTGGTTTCTGGTTTTTTTTTTTTTTTTTACTCTTTCATGGGACAGGCTCAAAGAGCTACATCTGCAAAACACACAGCAAACTCCCGTGTGCCTGCTGAGACTTTCTGTGTTAAAATCCTGTTTTTTTTCAGGATGAAGAGCCGTTTTTGCTGCTGCCACAGCTTTGATGTCATCCCAAAACAGCTGCTGCCCAGACTGGGTCACACCTTGGACAAGCCACTGAGTCCCTTCACAATAATGAGCCTATTTTAGCTACCTAGCAGGGAATAACATCCCTTGTCTGCATATTACTTGAGTATCACATTCTGGCAGCCAGCAGGGGGTTGCCGGGGGGTTTGGGGGGCTCCCAAAGCATCTGTGTAATAGGTGAAGTCCTTTACAAACCAAGAGCAAGACCCCCAGGGGATGCCCTGCTCTCCCACTGCGTAGGGGACAGATCTCCTGACACCAGGGGGGCAACGCCACTTCTGACTTTACAATCAACAGGATGTCCCCTGAATCTGAGGCACATACTATATTATATTTAATATTTTTAGTTACTTTATTTATATATATATTTATATATATATAAATCCACAAATGTTTTACCTCTACGGAGAGAGAGAGAGAGAGAGAAAAAAAAATTTTAAAGTAAGGCTTTCTTAAACTGAGAATAAGTACATGAAATCATACAAACCCAACAAGAAACACCCAACAGAACACCACTGTGGCCTCAAAACTGTCGCTAACTGTAGTCTGTGCCTACGCCAACGTGCCCAGTGGAAGGCCATGACTCCTTGGAGAAGCGTTTTTAGTAAGGCAAACGGGTTGTGCTGAATGTAAACTGAATGCTACGGCGATGTCCAGGACAGCTGGGCCGTGGCCCGTTGGCCACCAGCTCCAGGACAGCTGGGCCGGGGTCCATTGGCCACCTCCCCGCTCTGGGGGGTTAGCATGGCACCAGGAGCAGCCCTTGGAAAGAAAAGAAGCCCTTAGGAATTCCAGCCCTGGGGATGCCCGCGGGAGAGCCCACCCGTGGCAGCTGGACGTGGATTTGGGTGAATTTGCCCTTTTTTTGCTCAGCTGAGGAGGTGCCTGTGGGCCAGCAGGAGCTGTGCACCCCGAGATTAGGACGTGCCAGTGGTGGGGAGGGATGGATGGAGCATCAGGAAGACTCAAAGCCAAGAACTGTGCTGTGAGGGGCACGGACAGAGGGGCAGCAGCCTGGGAAAACACTGGCATGGCTGGACCCTCTGCAACAGGAGGGATAAAAATTAAACCAGGATGTATTTTTTTCTAAGTGATGCAACAAGCAACACTTTAAAAGAGCTGGAGGGTTCCCCAAAATGAAAAGACATCCCTGTCATCCCCTCCCTGAATATCTGGGGTGTGTCCTGCTTGCCTGGAGGGAGTGGACATGGCCACAGCCACCAGCAGAACCTCAGCAGTGCCAGGACAGGGGTAACAACTGATGGGTTCCACTGTGGTGGGAGATGCCATGTGCATCCCAAACCACTGTGGAAAAAAGTGCATTAACAAAACCAGAAATGATGAATAAAACCTGTACCAGCAGCTCTCAGCCTTTCTGAGTTATGGACCCTCAAGCCATTGCCAGCAGGGGTGCTGAACCCCAATAAAAATGTCCTGTCTCCAACTGCTCTTGATATCAATGGTTTTTTCCTTTCTCACGTTTGCAAAGCTCAGGATGTGAGCCCCGAGCTTGAAGGAATCAGCAGAAGGAATCCAGAAGATGCTGGAAGCCATTTGTACAGCTTTCCTACAGCTTTAAACAAACAAACAAAAAAAAAAGAGGGAGGAAAAAAAAAATACATGTCCTTCTAAACCTGTTAGCAAGTGGACAGCTTATTTTTAGCAAAGAGAATTCATATCGTACAAACATAATGGTCACCACTTTATCTGTGCTTTAAAAAGGCACAGGAAGAGGAAAAGCTTTCAGTGCTGCTACCTGGATTTTCAGCCTTTTGCCAGCTGACTTTGTCAAGTAACCCCTCCATGATGTGCCTCGGGCAGGCAGCCCTTCACAGTAAAGCCAAAAAAAAGAGGGTGGCAGCCGTGCCCCGGGTAGCAAAGTGGGCACAGCTGCTGGTAAATGGGTAAACAGCCCAGCCCTGCTCAAAACAGGGTGTTGGGAACCCAAATGAGGGTGGCACCGAGCCTGAGTAGGGTTTATTTTTTTCCCAAAACAGTTGAGAGAGGGGGCTGGGAAGAAAAAAAATAGGGAAGGAAGGAATTGGAGCATCCCTGTGCAGCGCCCAGCAAGCGCTGCTGCAGATGCTGCCCCGCATGGGCCAGGGAGCTGTTTAATTCCTCATCAGAAAAAGGAAAACAAAAAATAAAGGAGTAAAAAGCCAGCTCTTGCCATTATTAAATTTAAGCAAAACACTTCACTTGTGTTTTCCTTCTCATGGCACTGCCAGGGATGTGGGGAGCGAGGTGGGTGCTGGGGCACACGGGATATGGCCGGGGAAAAGGAACCACGGCCACCCTGGCAGCCACCAGCCAGTGCTCAGTTTGCAAATCTCAATATTCTGCTTTTCACTCCCTTTCTGCAGTCCCAGGGGTGGTGGTTCCTCCTTGAATACCCCTTTCTGAACTAGCACAGGTGGGACCTGTGGGAGCATGGCCAGCTCCATCAGCTCCACCCCTATCCTGGCAAAAGCCATTTTCTCATGGATTCTGAGTTTTTGGCGATCCCCGTGCCTGATTTCCCTGTGGGACAGGCACTTTCCTCTAACTGGCTGATCTCTGGCTACAGTAGTTACAAAGAATTTCAAGATTTACACACGCATGCACACGAATTCCTCTAAATACCTGATGAAATTTTGGCAAAGCTGCTTCGTCCCCTCCAGCTGGCAGGAGGGGAGCAGTGACAGGATCCCACAAACTCGCTGGCAACGAGGGGCCCTCCACGGCTCTGCTGGCAGCCCCCAGAGCCCAGGGCGAGAAGAGCTGCTCCCTCCTCAGTTGTTTTCTATCTGCTCGATGTCAATCTCGCCGTCCAGCTGGAAGAGGCTCTCGGAACCTGTCCCGCCGCTCCGCCAGGCCGCCCTGTCCTCCTCCTTCCCGGCGCTCTCCTCCTCCTCCTCGCAGGACAGGTCGTCCCTGCTGGCCCGGCGGTCGTCGGGCCTGGCCCGTGGTGGCTCTGGGACCGGGGTGCAGGCGGGGGTCCTGCCCGGCATCACCTCCGGGGCCGCGGTCCATGGCTGGGGGCCCGAGAGCCGAGGGGAGCCGTCCTCGGCCGTGGTGCTAAGGCAGGTGAGGCTGTTGAAGGTCTGGCGGTTCTGCAGAGGCAAGGGGAGAGAGGCAGCTGAGGTAGAGACCGGGGGAAATCCTGAAGCTGGGAGAGAAGTTACACCAGATGAGCTAGGAGTCTTCCTGACCCCAAAGCTGAGCTCCCTCAGCCCGACAGAAAACAAGCAGAGCACAAACACTCAGCAACGCTCAGCAGGTCCCCAGGAGATGGGCAGATGCTGCAACCTCCCCATCCATGGCAGGTCCTGTGGCCCCCCTGTCCCTGCAAAAGGCAACAGCATCAAAACCACCCCCAGCCTGCTCTGGATCAGCCCCATCACCATCTCCACCCTGTGCATCGCCCAGTTCCACATGTAAGGCACAACAGAGCTCACAAAAAATGAATGCCCTTCATTAGCCAAGAGAAATTTCAGCCCTTTCTTTAAGTAGCTGGAGCTTGTGTCCTGCTAAACCTTCCTCTGTGATGGCTCATGGCTGTTCCCCTCACTAAGGACCAGGCAAGCAGAGTTTTCTCTTCCCTGAGTCTCCATGCCTGGTTACCTTGGCCAGAAACTTGATTTAGTTTATGTACTGTCACGTCTTCTAAACAGCTTCCAACTCTGGGAATGGCAAGGAGCATGCAGGCATTCCAAACCCTCTGGAGCAGAGCACACAGAACCTGCCAGGGATGCAGTCTGGCCACGAGCGTGCTCACCTGCCAGGGAATGCCTTTAGCCCAGGCTGGCTTTTAAGAGAGCAAACTAAACCCTCATTACTGAGTGCCAATGGAAATAACGAGGCCGTCCCAGTGGCAGAGTGTGTGCTCTGAGCAGGAGGGGCTGAGGAGGATCTCAGCAGCTTGTGGAGCCTCTCATCAGGCCAGCGTGTGATGGTGTGTTCACTTCTCAGACATTTGGCCTGGACACACACCATGGCATAGGCCTGAGTGGGAATGCAATAAATACCTGGGAGGAAGGCAGCCCCCTCACTAGCTAGAGATCTGTTACTGGTCAGTTTTGGGTCCCTCATGACAAGAAAGAGGGGCTGGAGAGTGTCCAGAGAAAGGAACAGAGCCAGGAAAGGGTCTGGGGCACCAGGAGCAGCTGAGAGAGCCAGGAGAACTTCAGTACCTGACACAGCACTGGTGACAGAGTGACCGGGTGCCTGGATCTGCACTGGCTGGCCCAGTTCAGGACCAAACACACAGCCTGAGACACAGCCTTGCTCCAAAACATCCCCACTGGCATTCCCAGGGAATTAGGCACATTTGCTTGAGGGTTTTTAAATTCCAATTCAAGTAAGCTGAGAGCAACTCCACTAAAATAACTTACCCCAGGCTGTAAACAAAGGAAGATCATCCATTTACACAGCCCCTAAGGGAGATGCAGGGGCTCTGCATCACACCCCAATCAGTTCTTAACAAATCAAAGGGCCTTGTGCAAAGTTGGACCCATGGACCACTGCTCAGAGGCTCTGGTTGCTGCACTACCCCATGCACACGGTGAAAAGAGTCATTGCAGAGGCTGCTCTGTCTAAACAGAGAAGTTCCTGCTGCCCCAGGAGGAGCTGGCCACTGCCCAAGCTGGAGAAAGCTACATTTCACATGGCCTTCAGTCTCTGAAACCTTCAAAAACCCACAAGCCCCAAGCCCATGTGAAAAAAAGGGCATTTGTTCTATAACTATGTAACTGCACAGAGTCCTCACGTCATCCTGATCATGTTTTTTTAAATCTCAGCCGTGCCTCTGTCTTCTGGGTGCTGAGCATGCAACAGCTTCAAGCAGAGGGCTGCACACTGTGGTTAATGGACAACTCTTAATTACCACTGGAGACGGCCTGAGGACATAGTAGAAATATTTTCTAAGCACTTCACAAAATTTGCAAGCATATTTCCAACAGTGATTTAGGCACTTGAAAAGCCTAGGACTCCTGAAAGTCAACAGCCCTCTCAGAAGTGCAAATCCCTTCTACAAACAAAACTCTGGCACTTTTGGGAATGTTATTTTTTTCTCCTTCTTAATCGAGCTCATCTCCTGGATCAGGCACTTTCCAGGGTTTGGTACCCAGGTGTGGACACGCTGGGCTGCTGCAGGTGGGATGGAGCATCCTGAGAGGATGGAAGATGCTCTCCAGTCCTTCAGAGGAGATGAGTGATTCCTGTGGTGGTGAATGAAGGAGGATGCAGACTGGAGAGCAACTCAACAGGTCCAGAGCACGTTCTCCCCATCCAAAAGAAAAGCATTTCCAAGCTCGGACATGTCTCAGGGAGCAGCCACGAAGTTACTTGACTTTCAGAGAAATTTTGCATTTTATGGCACTTTGGCAAGACAACCAAGCCAACAGGCTCACTTTCCCTGCTCAAATCCACACACGCTGCAACCCTTGAGCCATTCCAGGGAATGCAAGAGGATGGAAAACCCCTTCCAATGGTGCTGGGGCACTGCAGCAGCTGCTGGTGGAGGAAGGCCACGTGCAGAGGGTGCTGGGCAGACATGCTCCCTCTGAGGCAGGTTTGACAGCTCAGAAAGCAAGTTTTCACAGGCACTGGCTGCCACAAAATCCCCCAGCTCACCCTGCCAGCAGCTGGGGTCAGGAGGGTCCCCTCAGCAAGGTGATCACTGAGCCAGCATTCCACGGGCTGGGATCAGCCACCACCATCAATGCAGTGTCTGTCTGTAGCCCTTCCAGAGTTCTTTGCTCATTTTTTATTTATTGGGTGAATTTAGCAAGTGCTGAGGTGCTGAGCTGGCAAAACCAGGCAGTCAAGTCCTCTGTTGATGTCAGGAAAGAGCAGGTTTGGTGGCACAATGCGGTGCTTGTTCCTCTTGGCCAGGCAGCCCTGGGCCCCTCCGAGCCTCTCCACAACCTTGGCCTCCAGTGCCTGACAAAAAGGGGTATCAGGCACCTCAAATCCTGTTGGTCTCAGGGAAACTGTGGGAATCCAACACAGATGGCTTTTGGGAGGTGCTTTTGGCCATCCTGACTTCGCCCAGCGAGCACCTGTAACACCCCTTACACCCAAACCACCTTTTCCAACCACAAGGACCCATTTTTGACCATTTGAGCTGCTGGTTTTTCTTCCCTCAACCCTTCCCAAAGCTGCCTTAATCCAGCATGCTGGGCAAGCCCTCAGAGAGAAAATGAGGCGTCACTAATGGAAGCTCTTGAAAAATCATAAAAAAATACCTAAATAAGAAATTCTTGGTCACTTAGAATAACCTGCAGGCTTGCTCCAGAACAAAGCCCTTCTCACACGCTGGTGGCCAAGCTCAGGCTACCTCTCTTTCCCACAGGCTCTGGTGGTGCTCCACAGTGTGCAGGGACCAAGGCTGCAATCAGCGAAGGCTGCAGGAACAGACTCACCCCTCACATCCACCCTCTTCCCCAGGTTTTCCCTCCCGTTAGACACGTGTCCCCACCAGGGACGGGGCTGGCAGCCACAGAGCCCCAACAGCAAGCTGGAGAAATCCCTCAACAACATTCCTCCATCTGACTCTTCCCATGGTAAAACACCCAGCTGGGAGCTCTTCCCCGAAACACATCCCTGCAAACACGGTGGCTCTACCAGAACAAATATTAGCAGGACTGTGATCCCTGTGGTGATCACGGCTTTTGCTCAAACACCTTTTATTTTTTTCTTCCCAACCCTGCCAGGTGATTGCCGCAATTTTCCCGGGAAAGGTGCAACACTACAAGCTGTCAGCAGCACCGGCCCTACCTCCCAAGCTGTCATCACCTCCTGTTAGCACACTGGGCTACAGTTGCTTCAGAAAGCTGAAAATAACCCGGTGCCAGAAGGGAAGGGAATGCGGGCAGCGAGCTCCATGCGGGAATGGTGAGCCTCTGCCAGCCCTCCAGAGCCAGCAAAGTCACCTCCACTGGGGGATTCTCCACCTGGCTCAGGTTTAAATCACTCTCCAAGGCAAACATCTCCTGTAAAACACCTTCAGCACAAGATATTATCTTTATATGGTTATAGATAAGTGCTTTGGTTGTTCACATCATGGTAAATCCTGCCTGGAGTTTGTGCCAGGGAAAGCGCTCATCCGTGCTGCTGAGGAGGAGGGAGAGGTGCTTGAGACTGGAAAATGAGGCTGGAAAATGGGCTTGATTTGGGTTTTAAGCTCTGCAGAACTTCATTGTGGCAGCTGCTGTGATTTGGGCCATGCACACACACGCACATCACTCCGGTTCAGGGCTCTGCACTGCCTTTAAGGCACCCACAATCTTCTCCAGCTCCATCCCCAGGCTGCTTTCCTGGTGAGTGGGAATGGAAGGGACACGGGGAGGGAGCTGCAGCAAGCATGGCTTCATCCTGAGGCTCCAGAAACCAATTCTCCTCTCTATAACAAAGCACCTCAGCAGCTCTGCCAGCAGGTCCAGGCTGCAGCACTGGCATAAGCACATCCCAGGCTCACCAGCACCTCTCCTGCTGCAGTTTGGCCTCCCCAAAAAGAGGGAGACACAGCCACCTTGCCCCAAGGAGCTCTGGTGCCCACTGGCCCACGTGGCTCCCAATATCAACATTGCCTCTGGGGAAGGTGAGGGGGCTTGCACCGACCCTGTCCTCCCACAGAAGGAGCCCCAGAGTGATGGAGTGTTGGGAAAGGAACACTGGAATACCTGAGGAAGGAAAACACAGGAGGCAGTGATGGGGGGATGTGAAAACCAAAAGGAGCCCGTGTGCCTGGTGCAGAGCAGAGCTGGGTTAGACGCAGTGTTGCCATGTCAGGGAGCTCAAACTCATCTGCTACTCTATTTTCTTTAATAATTGTATCTGTGGAGGCATTGAGTAGTTCACAGGCAGCCCCACAGCCCCCACCAGGCCAAGGTGCTACAGAACATGCCTGCAGCAGCATCCCAGAACAGGGGATGGCTCCCTGCCCTGCTCCCCCTGGGTACCACATTCCTGCCCTGCTTTTCAGGGTCGGCCTTCCCAGCTTTTCCCTTCTCACTCACTAAAAAACAACCCTTACTCAGCCCGAATCCTCATTTTGCAACAGGCACCAGTGCTTATTTGGTGCATTCAAAGCTTGAACAGATAATTTTGCTTTTATTCTTCTTGGTGTGAAAACCAGCTTTCAGGAGCAGGCTCAGAAATATCTATTATCCTCCCAAGTCACTTCACACCACAGTATGAAACAAACACAACCAAAAAAGCAAGAAGGAAGCTTTAAGTCATTAGTACTGATGCTGCCTTTGGAGCCTGTGGAGATAATTTGGGTTTACTCACAGTTCTGCTCTTGTCTTCGGAGTATGCAGCTGCCTCAGTGACAGTGAGGATTCCATAAGTGCAAAAGTAAAAACAGTTGTCTGACCCACCAGTGGGAATCCCTCTGGTGCTACAGAGCCCAGGGAGATGCTGGAGAGACGAATCCCAGAACTCATGGAGAAATACAGCAGGCACCACCCTGGGGCTCCACTGTCCCACCCGAGCACAGCATCCCACAGCATCCCACACATGGGGACTCAGTCCCAGCACAGCCTCCCAACCCATTCCTATTCATAACAATAATTGGAGGAAACCCTCATTTCCTGCCAAGAACAAATATTTTCCCTAACAGACACCGAACCCTTTGCTATGAGCTGGAAAAATCCATTTGCTCAGACAGGTCATTAGTGATCACGGTGTATTTATTTATTTACAGGTTGCCCTTGCCAGCCTTTCACCTCTGCCTTCTCCTCTGCATCCTCTTGGGATCCAGATCCCTGGAGCACTGCAGGCCCCTCGTGCCAACACACTCAGCACTGCCAGGAGCCCAGTGGGCACAGTGGCAGGGCTGCTCTCCCACAGGTGATTTTGCAATGCCATGGATTTCAGTGGAAAAGGGTGAACCTGAACCTGACTTGTCCCCAGAGCTGGCAAAACTCCAGGATTTGGAGTGGCTCATCTCTGGGGAAATTCTGCGATTTGACTTATCCCAAGTGAGGATGAACCATCACTATATGGAATTATTCTTCTTTCTCAGCCCTGTTGCATTTTCATACTTCAGAATTTTCAGCACAGAAGTAACATTTCTGTTATGATGCTCTGGTTCTCACTTCAAGGCCTAAATGATAAGGCAGGACCTTACAGAAATGAAAACCAAATTTTATGTCACTGTTTCAGCAGCATTGAAAAGAGACTACCAGCAAGTAAAGGGATAAAATCACTATAAAATAAAAAAATCAACACATCATTGTGGATGACCAA
The DNA here is from genome assembly GCA_013397295.1 of Polioptila caerulea. Classification (NCBI taxonomy): domain Eukaryota; kingdom Metazoa; phylum Chordata; class Aves; order Passeriformes; family Certhiidae; genus Polioptila; species Polioptila caerulea. The sequence continues at coordinate 124,468 of VYXF01007960.1, forward strand.
AAATCCAGAGTGTGTGGCACCTGCATCCACTGCCCCACCTACCAAGACCTCCTACAAATCCAATACAGACTTGAAATGCACCTCATATTTCTGTCACAGCCTCGACCTAGGGCTAACCCTGGGCATCCTTCTCTGGAAAAGAAAAATAAAGGACATTTATTTATTTGTTTATTTATTTATTATTTAGCACCATTTCCTGAAGTGCTTTGCCTTCCTTAAATGCTTTGGGAGATTCTTGCAAGGCAACTAGTTCCAAGTTACTCCCAGTAGCTCCTATCTAACCCAGTAGCTCTTGGAGTGCTGGGGTTTTTTTGTCAACCATCATGAAAAATCTCTTTTGGCTTTTTTTTTGAGCCAAAATGCCACTTTGGAGCATGCTGATTTCTTCAAGGGTGAATCTCTGTGCTTTCTAAAAGCTGTTTTTTGGGGTCACACAGCATACAAGCCTGGGGACAGGAGGGTTAATCAAGCACGTGGTGGATCAGATGTGCATCCTCGGGATACAATTGGATTTTGTCCATGTTTGGGACAGACACTGCCAAGCTTTGTTTGTGTTCCCAGCCCTGTCCTCCCATGTGAGTGTGAACAACTCAGCCCTGCATCCCTGGGCCTCGTGGTGGGATGGAGCTGGGAGCAGGGGATGGAGGATGGAGGCAAGAGCAGGAGACACAGCCAGGAGCAGGGGGTGGAATGGGATGGGATGGGATGGAACTGGGAGAGACCTTAGAGCCCCTGGCTGTGCCTGAAGGTGCTGCACTAGAGCTGGAGAGGGATTTTAGCCAAGGGAGTGACAGGATATAGGGCAATGCCTTTATACTCCCAGAGGGCAGGGTTCAGATGGGATTTTGGGGAGGAATTGTTCCCTGTGAGGGTGGGGATGCCCTGGCACAGGGTGCCCAGAGCAGCTGTGGCTGCCCCATCCCTGAAGTGTCCAAGGCCAGGTTGGACAGGGCTTGGAGCAGCCTGGGACAGTGGAAGGTGTCCCTGCCAGTTTCTTTTGATCCTCAACCAAAGGCTTTTTCCCACCAAGCCACGAACTGACCTTTGCAGACTCTCATTCCTGTTTATTTAAAAAACACTGGGGCTTGGAGGCTGGAATCTCTCTCAGAAGTTACATCAATAGCAAAACTATTTCCTGGGATACGTATGGAATTTAAAACCTCCAGTTTTTTTGCTTATCACTACATTTGGAAATATTTGTCACTGGCTCGAGTGGGTGCTGATGCCAACCAAGATCACTGCCACCTCTCCTGCTCTCTCCTGCGAGCCTGAAAGGTGCCAAAATTTAAACAGAAAATCTTTTTATGTGAAAATTAGACATTTTTACCCCTCAAAGAAAGACTTGGAAGCTCAGAGAGGAGAGGTCTCTTCTCCCACCCTGCAGTTTGAAACTTTTTCCCACTCAGTGCCAAGACCAGCCTGAAACATTTCAAAGTGCTGGGCTGCTTACTTCAGCTCTGGGAGTGTACAAACTCCTTTGTGCATGGATCCTCATGGAAACTGCCATTATTCCTAAGTTTGGAAGGGAAAACAAGGCAGAGGGGCCAGCCAGGCTTTCAACCATCACGAGCGTTACCCACTGCACTGTCTGGAGACCCCCTGGATCTGCAGCCCAGGCTGGAGCTGATTTTAACCCTGAAAACCACAAAAACCACACATCCTCATTTCAGGGGGATGCTCCTGTGATTCCTGGTGCAGATGACTCCATCCTCTGAAGGCACGTGCTCCTCGTAGGGCAGTGAAGTCACCCCGTGAAAGGCTCTGTCTGTCCAGGCAGCCAGGGAACAACGTCAATGGTCCCCTTGTGCCCAGACCCTCCGCACAAGAGGCACAAAGTCCTCTCTATAACTCACCCTCATCAGGCACTCCCAGGGCTTCACCCTCAGCACCTCCTCAGCTGGTGCCCACTGCTGCCAGCACCCTCTCATCCACCCAGCCCTCACAGGGAAGAAGCTGTTTAAGAACTCATAACCACAGGGTGCTCTCCACAGGCCATGAAGGTGCAGAGGAATATTGTATTTTAATTGCTTTATTTATTCTAGAGTAGCTACTCTCTGTCCCATAGGCTGCAAGACATTACATAATACAGAGCTTCCCAGAGGAGAAATACTTTGACAGCTTCCTGGGAATCCTCAGCGTTCACGAGTACAACCTTTGTAGAAAATTAAATGGATATTAGAGAAAACTCAGGAGGAAAAGACCAGGAGTACAGTATTTGTTAGGAGAGATGTAGCTCTTCAAACTGCAGCTTCTCTGAAGGCTCACAGAGGGAGTAAAACCTTGAAGAGCCATCAGAAATGGGGCACAAGAGACACCTCCAAGCCTTGATTTGCTACCAATACACAGATCCTGCAACTAGGAGGAACCAGCATCTCATTCATGTCAACATTGCAATGCCTTACATGCCACTGAGATACTTGTGCCTTTCTTTTCATAGAAAGGTGTATTTTCAAACTCTGCAGTATCACCCTCCATTTCCAGCCAGGGCTACTCCTGTGTGGGGTTTGTGCTGCAGGGAACATGGCTGGGTTGAACAAATACATATTAAATACATATTAATAAATTAAATATATATATTAAAAATCACAAAAATAGAATGGTTTGAGTCAGAAGGAGCTTCAAAGACCACCGTGTTCCAACTTCTGACTTGGGCAGGGACACTTTCCACTAGACCAGGCTGCTCCAAGCTGTATCTACCTGGCCTTAAACATTTACATATATTCTTTTATATATGTATATATAGAAACACATCTATAAAAATAAATTATCCATTTAAAAAACACATCTGTGTAAAGCATAGCTGTGTTTGGAACTGTCCTAACACAAACTGAAATCTCTCAGTGACCACCACGTCAAAGTTTTAGTCGGCAGGAAGCAGAATGGGGAAGAGATAGCGAGGGCTTGCGTGGCCACAGCTGGGGATTACTGCAAATTCCCACTGAGGGTGGCAGTCACTGGGGTGAGGGACATGTCATGTGTCCCCTGCAGCTGCCCAGAGCCTGTGTGGAGGAATGCAATCTGCACACACCGACAGCAGGGCTGGCCCATGGCTCGGCTTCCCGTCCATGACTCAGCCAAGCCACCAAACCCAATGTTTGTGCTGCCACGAGACATTTCGGCACACAGCGCCCGAGATCCCAGGAAATGTTCACACCAGGATGCCAGAAAGCAGCAGATGTGGACGTGGGACATTTCAAGTTCCTCTGCAGTAGAATCCACCACATGGTGGGGGAGGAAAACCCAGCGGGTGTCCCTCCACCATACAGCATCCCTGGCAGAGTGTGATTTTATTTTAGAAAATCCATCTTCTCACCTAATTCACACAAATGCTTCTCTGAGTGAGGAGGGTAAAACCACTCATTCCTGCCAAAATCAGCCTAGTTGGGAGGACTCCTGACACCTTTGCAACACTTCTCATCTCCCATTTATTTTAAATGCACCCACATCAGAAAAAGAAAAACCAGCTCTTTGAAAAACCTGCCAATGAAAAAATCTGATCCCAACCATTTCTGATCATGGCCTGCCAGTACAGACACAGTCCCTGGGGCTGTGAGGCCAAGAGCCCTGCGCCTGGGAAGGAGAGAAGTTGTGAGGAGATTCATTAACACTGCTGGGATCAGGGAGAAGGGATGAGTCCTCCTTGGGCTTGTGCTTCACGGGGAAAGTAGGAATAAAAGCTGAGGCTGGAAAGCAAGCCCAAACCCTGCAGTGAAATGAGAGGATGGTTCATGTCCTCGTGTTAAGGATGTCAGAGATGCCAGGCCAGGTACCCAAACTCACTTTGCCTGGGGTGAAGAATAGAAATCAGCTTCTTCCCACCTCCCTTGCCTCCAGACTCGGGATAATTAAAAATGACACCTCATGGTCACCCACTCACCTGACTGAGACCCCCCCTGGATCACTCACAGTTGGAAGGCAAAGAGGCACAAGGCAAAGAGTTCATGTGCATTTAAAAGACACAGAAGGATTGTTGTTATTTCAGTGACAACCATGTGCACAGTTTGGTTTCTGCCCGAAGTTGAAACCTGTCTGGTTTGGTGCCATAATAATAAAGGGAGGGATATGGGCTCACCATCCCTTTCTGGGCTATGGGAATTGCAGACAGAAGAGACACAACCAGGATTTTGAGGAATGAAAGGCAATATTTTCCGAGGTATTTTCCCTCCCAGCTTAACTTCAACATTTAGATTTCTCTCTTAATTAGCCCAGTTATGTAGCCATGTAATTGCTTCCAGGAGCCGCTCCCTCCCCTCCTGCCTGGCCTAAATATCCCTCCTGGTATGAAGAAAACATTTCTTTCAGGTCAAATTATTTTAATTTTGATTACGGTACGAGGTTTCAGGCCTACAAACACGTGGTTACCAGCACAAATGAAAAATTAACCAATCTGCTGCCAGAGCCAGATGCTGATCCAGTACCCAGCACCTCAAAGCTCAGTTCCCACTTTGACATTAGCACCCAGGGACTCAGGGAAAGCCCCATGTCTCACTTCCCCCATCTGAAAAGTGAATCTTTTGTGGATAACTGGAAAGTCCAGTCTGGACACTTTGGCTGTCCTTTGCTTTGCCCATTGCACACGAGGTGTTTCCACCCCACAGAAACCCTGACTTGAGCACACGTGCAGCCACACTGACACTCGCCATTATTTCAGCTCTTCCTCTGAACTCACCCAGCTTTGCAGTCTCCTTGGCTGGAAGCATCAAAAGCAGCCTGGGGGAGACCCAAATGTGCAGGGTTTTCTCGAGCACACTTATTCCCCACGAGGAATTAGCTGGTTTTCCTGGCATTCTCATCCCGGGGAGGGCTCTGACCGTGCCCCACCAAAGGCAAGAATGCTCCCCGTGACTTGCCTCATCCTGCTCGTCCCTCTGTGCCAGTCCTCCCACGCCGAGAGCCTCCTGCCAGTGCTGCTCTCCAGAACCCCTCAGCTCCAAACCCTGGCCCTTGCACGGCTGTGCTTTCTTCACACTCTGCTCCAGCCCTGTAGCCCCACACCCAGCAGCACATCCCTGCCTTGGGGATTCACCCGCTGCCATGGGCACCTGAGCCTGGCTGGGTTTCCTGCCTGGAAACTGAAAATATCCATGGGACCTGCTTGGACTGGATCCCACTGGGAGTTCCTTAGTGATGCTGTTGTTGGTTGTTGGTTGTAGCAACACCAGGCAGAGGCTCCAGCCCAGCCTGGACCAGGGGAACAGGAGGGGCTGGGAGAGGGAGGTGGCATTAGGAGAAATGCTGCACCAGGCAACCCCTTCCCCATTCCTACACAGCTTGTGCCACACAGTTTGGAGCTTCCCACCCTTTCCTTGTGGCATTGCTTCTTCCAGAGGATGAGCCACCCCAACACCAAGCAATGAGTGTCCAGGCATTGCTTTCTCACTTTGGAAGATGTTTTGATGTGGAGGACAGCAGCCAGAGAAAACACAACTATTCCTCAAGCTGAGGGTTTTCCAGGAACATGGACTGAACTGCTTTTGGAGATCCAAGTGATTAGATTTTTTGTCATCCTTGGATCACCCACCGATGTCAAAGCCATGGCCATCTAAATTATAAACATGTGCCTGGGCTCAGCATCCACAGGAGGGAAAGGGAAGCTCCTGCTGACCCTCAGGGTCTCCTTGGCCAAGCCCTTTTTTCCAAACCAGCCAACAAACATTCCCCCTTGGACTGATGCAATGGAGAAGCTGCCTCAGAACATCCTCAGAGGGCAAAAAAGGTCTATCCAGCCAGAGCCTGGAGAGTCTCCTCCTTCCCTGTACCAGAGAACCACAGAATGGTCTGGGCTGAAAGGGTCCCTAAAGCCCATCTCATTCCCCCCCTTGCTATGGGCAGGAACACCTTCCACTGGACTGGGTTGTCCCAAGCCCCATCCAACCTGGCCTTGGACACTTCCAGAGAAGTGAAATGATGCTTGTCTGCTTGTACAGAGAGAATCAGGCTGCAGTTGTGCTATTCCACCCTGTGGCTAATAAAATATAACAATGCACGTATGTGTTTTTTACTGTCCATCCAGCTTATTATCCAATAAAATAAGCTTGGCATAATAAATGTTGCTGTGATTTATGAAAAGACAAGAGAAATCCTCATGTTTTTTGCCTGATCTCCCCCAAATATGTGACTCCTTTACCCTTTTTATCCTCTAAGCTCCTCTGGAGGAGAAAAAGATGATCTCTTCCTGCACTACCACTGCACTCCTTCAAACACCCCCTGCACTGCCAAGCACAGAACACCATAAAATATCATGTTCTTGTAAGGCAAAAATGCACACAGCACGTTGGATTTCACCCATATGGTGAGTTTCTCCCAGCAGTTTCCCTGCAGACAACAAGGGGATGCCTTGCACCAGACAGGCTTTGCTGGCCCCAGCACTACAAAAAACCTTCAGGGCAAACATTCCCACCACAGGTAACTCTGGGATGAAGCACAGCAGGTGAACACATGGAACTGAAACCATGGTGGAATTTTTAAGGCCAGCAGAAGGTGATAGCCCACCCTGGGAGGTGGCCAGGGAGCCCTTGCTCCCACAGTGAGAGCCCTGGGGCCTTCACACCCCCCATTATCTCCATTCCACACTGAGCTGATGGTGTCATTGACTTTGTGACTGTAAATTACTGATGTGGGAAATGTCAAATCATAAAACTGCAGGAAATCTTATGAGTGTGGAAGGGAAATGTTGTCCTTCAATGCAGCCTCTTGCTCTGTCTCTTGCTGATGTCCAGTCACTTGGTCCAGCAGGGAGAGAACCAAGGAGCAAAATCCTCCCTGATTTGTGCTTCAGATCTGTTATCTGGCTCTGCACAGCAGATCGAAGAGGGAGGTTGTGCTCTGTGTTTGCAACTGAAAATGAAACGTGATAACATCTCCAGAGTGGAAAATTACAGAGCCTAAGAGCCAGTAAAGCTTGTAACAGTAAGAATTCGGCACCTGACAGAGCCGGGGCTGGGCGCCTTGGGGTGCTGCCTTCATCTCACCATGGCAGGCCCAAGGCTCTTCTCCCCTGAACTCAAAAATGTGATGTTTAACATATTCCTGCTCAAAACCCATGCCAGAAGGAAATGACAACATGGTGGACTTGGCGTGCAAAAACCAGCGTGGAAGAAAAATGCACGAATTTGCTGAGGAAACCCACTTAGAAGGGGACAGGTTATTCTGCCTGGCCAGAAGGATGTGCTTCCCCACAACACCCACATTACTCTTCGTGCCCCACCCTGGGGGATGCCGAAGGCTCTTGAGCAAAGCAGAGAACCCCTGAGCGCCTTGCAGGGACGGCCCCGCCGCCTCTCACCTGCGTCATCTTGGCGAGATCCAGCGAGGGCCGCTGCTCCTGGACCTCCTCCGGCCTCCTCCGCTTGACGCCGACCTTTTTGTCGTTGAGGACGCAGGGCTGGGAGCGGCTGCGGGAGAGGCCGGCGGCGCGGCGGCCCAGCTCCGGCGTGGAGGCCGGCGTGCTGCAGGCCGAGGGCGCGCCGTACTCGGCGCACGAGAAGCGGTCGTGCGAGCAGGACAGGGACCTGTGAATGTCCACCCTGTCCCCGCCGCGCCCTCCGGCAGCCGATGTCCTGGGCCGAGCCAGGGCGGCGTGGTCGCCGCAGAGCGGGTTGGAGCGGGCGGGCAGGCTGAAGCTGGAGCTCCTCTGCATGGTGGCGAAGCCGTTGGAGTAGCGCTGGACGCTGCCGCCGCTGTAGCAGCGCCTCTTCTCCACCGGCGTCCACACCTTGGAGCCCAGGGGTCTCCAGGAGGTCCCGCAGGCCGACATCTCATCCGAGAAGGACAGCGAGCGGCACTGGCGCTTGCTGGGAGGGCCGGAGGGGTGGCCGTGGGGGTCGCTGAGGCTCAGGTCCTTGATCAGGTTGGTGACGGAGCAGGTGCCGGCCGCGTCCCTCGGCCAGCGAGAGCTCTCCTCGCCCTTGTCCGACAGGCAGTCCCAGATGCTGGAACCCGGCTGCTCGAGCTGGAGTGGACACTTCCTGCTGAGATCTCTCCATCTGTCATTTTCTGGTTGAGAAAGGAGAAAGAAAGAAAAGGAAAAAAAAAAAAAAAACAAAAAAAACAAACAACACACACGCACGGGCATTAGCGTTAATTAATTCTGCGACTCGCTTTCTACGTCCATAAACAAAAAAGAGTAGCATATGGGACGTTTTCCAGTACAAATTAATTAACTCTTGGAATATGGTTTCCCGAACTGCCAGCAGAGCGGGTTGTGTGGTGTAGATGGAGAGAGAGACAAAGTGACAGTCCCAGCAGGAGCAAAACTGCTAGAAGAAGATAAAAATATGTCTCTGAATATTCCAGGTTGCACTAGCTAAGGGGAATTCAGCGGTGTAAAATGTTGTGGCTATTGGTTATCTCTGAGCTAAATCATGTCTCAGATGTGTGCGGTTTGGCCTGGGCTCCACAACTGACAATTGCCTGAATTTACAGCTGAATTTAAAAACCATGGGATCACAGAATCGCTGAGGTTGGAAAAGCCCTCTAGGATCATCGAGTCCAACCATTAACCCAGCACAGCCAAGGCTGTCACCACCCCATGTCCCCAAGGGCCACATCCACACAGATTTTAAATCCCTTCAGGGATGGAGACTCCACCACTGCCCTAGGGCTGCTGTGCCAGGGCTGGACAACCCTTTCCATGAAGAAATCTTCCCTAAAATCCAATCTAAATCCCCCTTGGCGCAACTTGAGGCAGTTTCCTCTTGTTTTATTACATTTTTACCTGGAAGGAGACCCCCCCACCCGGCTGCACCCTCCTGTGAGGGGGGTGTGGAGAATAAGAAGGTGCCACCTGAGCCTCCTTTTCTCCAGGCTGAGCCCCCTCAGCTCCCTCAGACCTGTGCTCCAGACCCTTCCTCAGCTTCCCACTGATAGCCACGTGGGAAGAGAGGATGAAGGAGGATGATGTCATTCCCACACACATCCCACTGACAGCAAAAGAAGAAAGCAAAGCACCCTCAGGGCTGGGCTGCCCTGCAAAGGATGAGGCTCTCTGCAGATACACCTTCAACACTCAACAGGAAAACCATGGCAGGACAACCCCACCAGCTGCTGCAGTGGAAAAAAGTCATCAGCCAACAGCCTCTCACCAGCGCCTGTTTTTGTCGTTGGCTGCTGCAAACAGAGCCCAGCCGTGCTGGAGAACCGTCGCTGCCAAGTTTCACATGATTGCATCTAAACCATGCAATGTTTTGGGGGGCTTTTTGGGGTATTTCCACCCAGGCAACTGAAGGATGAATTAAAAGCCGTGCCCAGCCCGCAGCTGCAGGTACCAGCCTGGTAGGGAAGATGCAATGGTGCAGAACGCTTCTGACTAAGGTTTCAAGTCAGGAGGTCAGATTTGGGGCCCCTTACACCACTCTTGGCCGATTTTCCCATTTCTCCCTGCCTCCAGCTGCTGCCATAACAGCTCCAGCCACAAACAGCCTGGCTCTGCCCGCAATAACCGCACGGCATTTCAACTGTTGCTCTCCTCATTTTAATAAACACAATGAAAAGTGAGAAATCTGCACTAGACAACTCCATCTATGTTTAGATCTTTATTATTTTTCCTCTGTACTGTGCTGCCAGCAGAGAGATTTCTTGGGTCAGGTCAGCAGACAAAAGAAACAGAAATAGAAGCCGATTTTTCATGGCAAGCTGCCACGAACCTCTGGCCGGAGACTGTACAAAAGGCCTTGGTGAGGAGGATACAGGACACCTTCCTCTTTCACCCCTGCTTCAGCACAAACAGCTATAAATCTTCCAAACCTGGCAAAGAAAATGGTAAAAGCACCACTATCCCTAGCCCCAGCTTGGGGTTATTTGCCTTTCCCCTTGCACAATGTGAGCTGGCACAACCTGGCCCCTCCGAGTCCCCAGCCATCACTGCCCAGTCCCAAAATACCAGATAGCCCAGAAAATGGGTTTTCAGTGCAAATAGGAAGCAGGTTGCCCTGAAAAAAATTGAAAATGGAGTAGTCCAAGGGCCGAGGGTATAATTAAAGAACTCTGGAAAGCCTTATTGAGGAAAAGCAGCCGGTTTTCTGCTCAATTTTTAAAGACTAAGATTCCCATCCTGTGCACATTGATAATGATAATTGCACTGGAGCCATTAATTCTGCTGCAGTTAAACGTGTATTAATTTTCTTAAACTACAAACCTCAGCCTGGGTTACCCTGAGGCAGCAATTTGTTCCAGGATAAAACCCACCAGGAGAACCCCTTGGTCTGTAAGTGAGCTGCCTGGCTGGAAAACTCTCCTTTGCCTATTGGAAAACAAAGGGACAAGCAGAGCATGCTGCAAGTGCAGCCTGAGGGGCTCTTGCCCTGCTTAAACAGGTCCTTCTTGGCTGTTAGTGTCCCTGGATGAAATAGCATCTTACTTCTGGATTTTGACTTAAAACTGCAAAAGTAAACATTGACACCTTAACAAAACCCAGCTGTTGTCTCACCAGACCTTCGCCGCATCAAGCAAACCCTCATGGTGCTCATGGACTGGAGTGACATCCCAAAATTGGGGAGAAGGGTGTTGTCCTCCCCCCTCGAGGGCTCTGCACTGCCCCACAGAGAACAGGATGTGCCCTCAGAGCATCTCAGCCAGGTTTCCAAAGGCTGAGCTCCAGGTTTTGCAGGAGCAGCACACGGGCACATCAGGCACTTTGCAGCTCAGGGCTTTTCAAATGACTGCTGTGCTCCTCTGGTGACACAGAGTAAATTTTAATGACCACTCATAACCACAGAGAAGGGTGTAAAACCAAAACGCTGACACAACTTTAACTGCAGCGACACAAATGTGCTGCTATAATATTTTTACAGTTCCTTTTTATACATAATGCATGATCCTTCTGCTCAAGTTTCCTCTACGTTCTTTTCCCATGAAATAATTTACATTAATACATAATTTATTATGGCAACTTGTAAAGCAATTAGGGGTTTCAATCAATTTTTCTTATCCTTTTTGGCAGATAAATTCTGTTTGGAACCTAACCCAAACATTTGTCTGCACACAGGTGCACATCCAATTCCCTTTTTTTCCGTGTTGTTCAAGTTGAATTTTGGTCTCACAGTCCCAGTGCACAGGGGAAAAGCCAGCCTGCATTTTCCACTGCCCCCTATTTATGTTCAGGAGATAATTTCAAAGTGTGGAACACATTTAATGGTTGTAATTAGCTGATGGCAGTGCCAGGGAACTTTCCTAATGCAGAAATAAGATGAAAATACCATGGGCAGAGCTGTGCTTCAATGGGAAACAAAAACAACAGCCCCAAAATCTGCCCTGGAGATAAAACACACCTGTGGGCTCCTTGTGCCAGCAGCCTGCAAGGGGGAGGGAAATCCCCGACCTCGACAGTGAAAGGTGCCCAGCTCTTCAACAGGATCCTCTGGAGAGGTGCCCCTGCTCCAGCTACACCTCACCAGAATTCCCTGAGCAGCTTTGTTCTCTTTGCAGGGTGACTGTGTTCAAATGTGCACCGAGATGCTCAATACTGATGGCCTCCCCAAAAAAACCCCAAAATTCCAGGAAACCCTGGTTCAGAAAGAGGAGACATGCACACCTGGCAGGTGCTTTCAGGATGCCATCACCCCCGTGAAGGGGTTCAAAGTTGGCCTTGATGACCTTGGAGGTCTTTTCCAACCTCAGTGATTCCATGAGCTGGCTTTTCTCCTGGTTTCTTGGCTTTCCTCTGTCGCCCAAGGATGGTGAAAAGCCACTTCCAAGAAAGAGCTGTGCAACAGTGAGCCCAAGGCTGCAGCCCTGCCCTGGCACGCTCGGAATGATGGTGTTGCCAAACGTGGTGGAGGAGTGACATGAGAGTGCCAAAGGACAGACAAGCTGAGCTGTGTGTGCCCCATCCCTCACCCTGCTCTGCTGCAGCATCCTGGGAGGACAAACTCTGAGAGAGCTCTCCAAGGGAAAATGGAAATATTGGCTGCTTTGAAAAGAGCACTTCCCAGAGAATGGGGATCTGTCCCCAGCAGGCTCAAAGCCCTCCTCCTCCTCCTCCCTTTTATAATCAGGGCCAGGACTGGGATCCTGTATGCACAAGCACCTTGTCACTGCCTCCATAAAACCCTGCCTGCAGCTTCCCTCAGAGATAATGTCTTGCTTACAGATGAAACAGGAGGTCAGGGCTGTCAGCACACACCTACTGAGCTTCTCTTACCAGGTCAGGTTGGACAGGGCTTGGAGCAGCTTGGGATAGTGGAAGCTGATCCTGTCATGGCAGGAGGTGGGGTGAGATTGATATCTTTAAAGTCCCTTCCAATCCAAATCATTCTGGGATTCTATTCCTTTTGACTTCCTATACTATACAGAATTTTTCTGCCTTTGGGTGGATAACAAAAGACATGGGCAGGGACACCTTCTGCTATCCCAGGTTGCTCCAAGCACCATCCAACCTGATCCTGGACATTTCCAGGGATAGGGCATCCACAGCTGCTTTGGGCAGCCTGTGCCAGGCCCTCACCACCCTAATGCCCCAATTTTCTAATATGCCAACTTTTTCTAGCACAGTTACTGATTTTTTTCACTGGGGACCTGCCACAGAGACTGCTGAGGAAGGAAAAGAGAAAAAAAACCCCAAACTATCCATCAACAGGACAATTCTTACACTCCTGGGTGTTTCAAGGACCCATCAAGGAGAAGGGAAAGCAGTAGCTGTTGAATTTATAGGTTTAGGCATTTCACCTTTAATCTTCCTCCAGGCAAAGGGCTACATAAAAATAAACCCCAATGTTTTTAGTAATATTATCATTTCACTGACAGAAATATTTCTCACAAATCTAAAAACCAAAAGATTATTTAGGTCACCCTGAGAACTGGACCTAACCATGCATCATCCAATGTATCAAGTCTTTAATAATGTTTACTCAATATACTGAGGTTGGTTACAATCTATAATCCATTTTCAGATTCTTGCAGTGTTTAGTACCTTACAAGAAAAGCCCCAGGGTTTGGATGATGCTCTCCCTGGCAGAGGCTGGGCTTCCCTGCTGCCCCATGGCCATGGGGTCCAGAAATAAGCTGCCTTCCTGCCCAAAGCTGCCCTCACCCCAAAGGCACCAGAAAGACTCTTTTCTAAGATCCTCTTTTGACTAAAACCCCAAAAAATCAGCCAACTTCCCTCCAAATCTCCAACACAGGTAGGACTGTGAGTCTTTGCCTCATGTTGTCTGTGCTACCAGTCCAAACTTCGCTGTGTTTATTTGTCTCAGTGCTTTCCACCAACAGGGACCCAGCCCTTTGACCTGAAATATTCCCCAAGTTTTGCATTTCACCAGTAACTTATTTAAAAAGTCAAGCAAGCTTTCATACTGGATTAGTCTGTGGTGTGGCCCTCGTTTGGGGACATCAAGAAGGAGATAACTAAAGGGAAGGGAAGATAACTAAAATGAAAGGCAAGCCAAGCAATGCCCTCACATGAGGGAAGGATGGGATCCTCTTGACTGGGCATGACAGAGACCATTACAGGGCAAGCTGAGGTCAAGGAGGTGACATTCAGCTCCCTCAGAAGGAGGATAATTTGGCAGCCATGAAGACCACAACAGCAGTGCTATGAAAATGCAGGAGGCTCTGTAAAGGCTCTTTTCTTAAAGACAAGCTGCTTCTCAATTAGGCAGAGACTGTGTATCTGCTGAAGAGCCTGCCCGTGCCACAGTGCAAGACAAAACCATCTGATTTGGGTTCTCTGCTCCTCACTCAAGTTTGAAAGGCAGGAGAGAGGGAATGGGCTGTCTCTATCCCTTCTTGACTCGGAAGTTTTGTGATTTTCATCTGAAAAAACCCACAAATGCCCTCCATCTCCCCACACTCCCAGTGGCTGGAGCTATCAGGGAGCTTGTGAGGCATCTCCTGTCAGTGCATGTGCCCAGCTCTCATTAACGCTAATGAGAGCTGTGTCCATGAAGAAAAGGGGCAGCCTCTTTGTCTGGGAAGGATTGGCTTTCACAGCAAGGAGCTTGGCTCAAACTTGACCTACAATTTTAATTGGGTTTTGAGGCCTCGCCCAGCGATTGGCTCCTGCTATGAACGCCAAAGAGCACAACACAACAGCACATCCTCTGGCACTATCAGTTTTTCAGGACCATCAGCCAAGGCACCAATCCTCCATCCATTTTGGTGGCTGTTCAGCATAAAAATTGATAGCAAGCTCTGACATAAAAGGTATCAAATATATTATGTCATGTCAATGTCAAAAATGAGGCATTTTCCTTATTGTTTGAGGTCTGTCCAACCACTTTGTGCCAGGTGGTAGAACACCTTAGTGAAAATGCTGTTATTTATTGCTTGCATCATGCAAACAGTCAAGAACCACAATCTTGGGCTGGATGCTCAAACACAACCTCAGACCCCAAATGTTTATAAACTCAACTGTAAGTGCAGCTGTAAAAATAAGCAGGTGTATCAAAGGGGAGGGGAAAGGAGATAAGCAATTCACTCAGCAATGGCAACAGGGCACAGCAATCTCCTCTGGGGAGGAGAGTGGCACAGGTGGGGTGGGGTGGGTGCCCCAGAGTCTGCAGGGGAGTGGTTTTGAGGACCTCCAAAAGCCAGGACATCTTCCTGCCCATCACTGCGAGGAAGTGGGAGCAGAGGAAACAGAGAGAGGTTTCTGTTACTTACCCATCACGCCACAAGAGAAGAGGGTAGGTCCTTGACTCATCTTTGGAGTGTGCTGCAAACAACCAGAAAAACCATTCACTTCTTGCAGACTCGACCTGGGCACCCCCCTGCCTCCAGCCTGGGCAAAGCTTCCCGTGGCCCTGTGCTGGCAGGGATCAGGGGACAGACCCAGTCACCTTTCCTCAACTTTAACTAAACTCTGTGCAAGTCCTTGTCAAGGCCTTGCAGATCAAGGGTCCTGCACTCAGCCCTTGTCTCAGGGAGGAGCCACAGCAAGGTCCCCAACCCCGGGACCCAAAACTCTGGAGAAACTAAAATGGGAACTGCAATTCAGTGGTAATCCTGGGGTGGGTAAGAAAGGAGCAAAAGTGATATCTTGAACCTCATCCAAGCCCATTAAGGCCTCCCCATCTAGGCACAAAGCAGCTATTTAGCTTTTTTAAGCATATAATGTGTTTCTACAGCAAGGCATCCTCACCTCAGCCCTTCTGGGGAGTCTGCACTCAGATTGTGCAGATTTGCACTAAAAATAGGGGGAAATGCCACTGTATGGGTACAAAATAATCCTAGCTGCTTTTCACAGTCTTTTTTTCCCCCAGAATTTTCCTCTTGACAGCATAAGAAACACCATTAGACTTCTAAAAATGAGCACGGATGGGTTCACATATAATAAATATGTTATTCACAGCTGCATGCCATTTCAGCTATGCCTGCAAAAACACACTTTCATACTAATTGTTCCTTTATTATCCCTAAAAATATCCATATTCTGGCTTCTGAAGTGTCTATCCTGGCAACACCATCCCATCTGACTGAGGCCTTACATCATCTGAGGGAAGCACCAGCACGGCCCCCACGTTCATCTGCACTGCCATAATTGTGTTTTATCTGGCATTAGGCCACTGCACTCACACCTTCCCTCCTGATCCACGTTTCACATGTTGCCTGCTCACATAACTATGGAATCTCAGAATGGTTTGGGTTGGAAAGGACCTTAAAGCCATCCAGTTCCACCTGGGCAGGGACACCTTCCATGTGTCCAAGTTGCTCCAAGCCCCATCCAACCTGGCCTTGGACACTTCCAGGGATGGGGCAGCCACAGCTTCTCTGTGCCAGCATCTCCAAGGCATAATGAGAACAACAACAATAATAATAATAACAGCAACAACAATAATGTACCTAATAATGGCACGTGAGCAATCCAATAAAGGATCCCACTTCATATACAGAATGCTGGAAATACTGAGTTTAGAGGGATGGGAAGGCATGAAACAACTCCAGGGTGTAGATGTGGAGAAGGCAAATAAGGGCCAGTCACCTTTGGAGCATGTGCCACTTTTCTAGGTGAAGTAAGGATATCTCCATCTGTCAAGCCCCACCTTATGATCCATCAGCAGAATTATTCAGGAGGCAGAGAGGACAGGCAGCTGTCTCCAAGGAGCAGCCAAAGTGGAGAAAGGATGGGAGTGGGGCAAGCCCCAGAGAAGGCAGGGGCTGTGCCAGTGCACTTCTGTGTGCCAGCCCCAGAGACCAGACACTGTCTGCAAAGGCAGGAGGGAGAGGAGTCTGAAATACATCCCATATCGAGTATAATAATAATTTTGTAAGAATTTTGTCTTTATACCAAACTGGGAGCTGAACCAAACAAGCCCACTGGCTGTTGGCAGGTGATACTGCCCCGGTGCTCAGACATTTATTTCCTTTGGGTTTTGCTTTTTGGCCTTCCCCAGGAAGTCAACAGAAAAACTCTTGCTTTCTTTGCTGGATCAGCCTTCTTGTGCTTGTCTGCCCCAATTTAACAGTCCAGGCAACCCAGCAATTCACCCTGTGTACCCAGGGCTATCCCTGCTCTCCTGACCCAGCCCCAGAGCTGCGGGAAGCGCTCGGCAAACACACGAGGGCAAAGTTTTGTGTTACAGCTCTGCCATCAGACACCCTGAGCACCCAGCACTTCTCTTAGGAGCAGAAGAAATTATTTTAATCTGCCTCTCTGCAGCCAGTTCCCCTTCAGGTGCCCCACACACTTCCCAGGGCACAGCTGGATGTTCAGGCTTCCCCCTTCCCACCCTGAGCAGCAGCCATGGGAGATGCTGCTTTCCCAGCAGGAGCTAACACTACTGCAAGGGTATTTTTTTAATGTATCAATATCCTTCCCAAATTTCACCCTTTTAAGGCAGGATTTTCCACTGCCTCTGGCTTGCTCACCTTCTCCTCTGCCTTTCACTGCCAGGGCAGCCTGCCTTCACCCCAGCACACTGTGCTCTCTGCCTCTGGAGCCCAGATGGACAGTTTGTCATCCTCAGCAAACTCAGGCATTTATATTTCTTTTTATGTTCAGAATGCCCATTTATGGCTCATCCTGCCAGATGCTTCCTGCTGTGTTCCTGCACACCCTTATCTGAGACTCTCAGAGCACCCTGCCTTTCACTTGAGTTTCTTCTCAGACCATGCCCATCTATGTCTCCAGGGGAACAGAGGGGCAAATGTCCACAACCAGCCTTGCTCTGATGGCTCTCCATCAGCCTGCACCTCCTCCTCATTTGCTCTGACCCTGCCTCCAGCTGTGTTGCCCCTTATTTCCCCCTACACTTGGCCCACAGCACTCTTTAGTTTGTCTGCCACCCCTCATCCCCTCATTTGTTTTTTTCTTGTTGCCTGCTCATTCAGCACGGTGGATTTGCACCTCTCCAGGCTCCCAGAGAAATTAAGTACCACAGCACTGCCCTTCACCATCACCCACTTAATCCTGCTTCCCACTTGCTCATCCTCCTATTAATGATGAGCATCTGCTCGCTGTGGGTGAAGCAACTTCTCACCTGTGTTATTCACAGCATTGATTTGATTTTTTTTGAACTGTTTATCCCATTGGGTGCTCACTGAAATCCACATATGCAAAAGCCACAGCACTCCAATCATTAACTAATCACCTGCTCCTTGGATATTAATGCAGCTTTGTAGAAATCAATGCTACAAACCATTTAAAGATCCATCCCTGCAGGACAGAAAACCCTTATTACAAAGCTACAGCAAAGTTCTTGGCAGTAGAACAGTCTTGAGGAGAGATTTCACAAAGCTTACCAGCTCAGTCCTGCATGTTACGGAGTCAGCACCTTTGTTTTCCCGAGTTTTGGTTAAGATCATCACCATGGTAATGCAGTCCTGCCTCCATCAGGGTCCAGGCAAAGGGTGCTGGCAGCTGGGGGCTGGCAGAGCTCCTCTTTCAGTCCATGTTCCCCCAGGAGAGGCTGGGCCCTGCCGGCTCCTCAGGGGATGTGCAGGGACAGCCTCGGGGTGTGGGAAGCTCCCTGTGGGAAGAGAGAGAGGAACAGCTTTAGGGGACTCCCCTGGAGGGTGGGTGCAGCGAGCAAGGGGCAAGCACTGCCCAAAAAACACCCTGATGGTGGCTGCTTGAGGGGGGGTGTTTATTTTAGGATTTTAAACATTGTTGGTGTCCCTCTGCTCCCCATCAGCACAGAGGGGTTTCACAGGATGCGGCACTCACAGGAGCTGTTGGAAGCACACAAGGTACACAGGGTGAGCCACAGGGACACAAATTAATCAAGTTTCCTCTAAAATATCCATTTGGAAAGGGGACTTGCATGCCCTGTATTGAAGACACCAAGACACTGAAAGAAGAGCTCATTAAAGCTCCAGCGTTGATCTCACAGAAACCCTTTGCCCCCAGACCAGCTGGGAGCAGATGTCCAGCAGAAAAAGCCTCTCCAGCATCATTAGGGCTGTGAAATCCCCTGGATGCACCTACCCCACCCCAGCCACTCGGTGATGACCAATCTGTGAAGGGCACTTTAGGGAAAAACACAAGGCAAAGAGTTGCCTGCAAGGAATGAGGGGACAGCTCCTTGCCCCGAGATCCTAAGGGCCACACCATGCCTCTTGATCTTCACCTATTTCTTGGGTAGTTTTAGATAAGAAAAGCTAAAGCTGGACAATAAGGAGGCTCTTAAACAAAAACTGCAAGCCAGCTCATACAGCACTGCCCAGCCCTGACCATGAGCTCTCCCTCACCTCCTGGCATCCTCCCCAACAGACTTATTCCCTTGTAAAGCAGACAGATTGCAACTCAAATCTGATTACCGAAATCAGCGTTTTCCCCAAATCACTCCCCTAATCCTGTTTCGCTGTTTTGCTGCCTTGCAGTTAATGCAAACAACCAAACCCACCACTTGCACAACCTAAAGAGCATAAAACACTGATCTTGTACCATCCAGTCAAAGCCAATTGTGATATTTAGGGATAATAGATGAAAATATTCCGCTGAGTATTAAGCCTTATTCCGAACTGATATGGCTGCTCTTCCCAGCTCCTAAACCATCCTGGCCATGTTTACTTGGATTAGAGCTTGCAGTGGTGTTAGGAGTAGCTCATTTAAAGGCCAGCTGGCTGGTAAAGAAAAATCACCTTCTATTATTTTATGAGGACAAAGTTCATCCAGAGTGCAAAGCCAAGATTGGGAATCAATACATTTCCCGAAGATTTACTGTTCCCAAGTGTGCCTGGTACAGTCTCCAGCTTTCTATGGGATATCAGTGCACTCATAATTTACAGTTTACTGGTAACTCCATCATAAACCTCTGGGCAACCCAGTGACCAAACGAAAACCAACAAATAGAAAAGTAAACATTTCAGAGTGTCAAAATGACACATAATTTGAGGGTTAGATGGGATACTGGGAAGGAATTCTTGGCTGTGAGGGGGGGCCGGGCTGGCACAGGGTGCCCAGAGAAGCTGGGGCTGCCCCTGGATCCCTGGAAATGCCCAAGGCCAGGTTGGACAGGGCTTGGAGCACCCTGGGGCAGTGGAAGGTGTCCATGGCAGGGGGTAAAACAAGATGGTCTTTAAGGTGCATTCCAAACCACACATTCTGTCATTCTGTGGTTTCTCTCTATCACAATGTTAGCTGTCCCTGATCCTGGCAGAGATAGGAGTGCTTGCTGCGGTGACAAACTCTGTGCTGGGAGGACACTGGGGCACTGTCGGCACAAAGATCAAACAGAGGCTCAGAGCAGCATGAAGGCAGCTCAGCACATTCACCAGGAATGATTTCTTCAGGAATCATCACCCTTCCCTAAGGTGGTGGTCAGTGCTGCAGCAGCACACTCAGATACAAGCACAGGCAGAGGCTCCCTGCCCTGGCAAACACCTCCCTGCTCCTCTGCACCCCCTGCAATTAACACAACCCTAATGACAGTACAGCAAACTGCTGGCATGCTGGCAGCCACCACCACCCCCCAACGTCAGGGACGAGGTGCACTGGAAGGTAACAGCAATTTTAACCACTACTCGCTTGGGTTTTGGAACCATCCCCATGGAGAAACCACAATAAAAAGGGAAACTTTCCAGTGAAACGTGATCTCTGGCTCCCCATCCTGCCTTGCAGGGCTCCTGACGCACGGCCCTGCCCTGTCACATCCTCTCCATGCAAACAAGTGCCATGGGACACAAGCTGCAGGGCCAGGATGGACCCTATTGATGCTGAGGAGGAAACCACTGTGTATTTATAGACTGGATGCTTCCACACACACACACATGCTAATAAAAAGATATTCTGCAGGGACCATTAATTACTTTAAGAAATGTATTTCCTCATTTGCAATCAGATAAAGGAACTATCTTCATCATGATGTCAAGGTTAAGTTTAGACTCGAGCCATGGCCGCTGGGATTGACACAATCTCCTGAGCTATGAAAGGCCCCTGAGAAACTCTAGTGCACAGAAATCCCCAAATTTTAGCAAGCCCTGCTTTCTACATGGTTCAAAACACAGACCAACAGAAGCCTCATGTGACCTTTGCAGTGGCAGAGGTGGGAGGAGGTTTCTCTCAGAGCTGCTTTCTGGACAGTATCACAGCTATGGAGTGTTGGGCTTGGAAAAAAATTAAGTGAAATGACCCAACTCTGATCCACAGGCTTGAAAGGTAAACCCTGGGGAACAAACAGGCTCCTTACATGGCACAGGCACAGCCTTAGAGCTGCTCCTGGGGGATAAAGGGCCCTTCCCTGTGGGGAGGTCTCACACATGACTGGTGGTAACACAGCACGTTCCAAGCACCACTCACAGCCATGCCCTGCTCAGCATGAACCAGCATCACATCCCCACACAAATTACGAAAAACTTCCTCACAGAAAGGGTTACCAAGCCTGAAGTCCCTATCCCCGGAGGGATTTAAAAGCCCTGTGGATGTGGCACTTGGGGACATGGGTTAGTGGTGGCCTTGCCCGTGCTGGGGAAGACTCCATGAACTTAGAGGTGTTTTCCAGTCTCACCAACTCCACGATTCCATGGTCTGGCCCCCAGAAATACTCCCTGTGAACATGACTGAGGACCAGCATCACACAGGTTTCCACTTGCTATGGGATCACCACCCTCTGCATAGAAAACATTGAACCCCTGTCCAGCTCAATACTCCATCTCCAGACACACACACTGACAAAAAACCTATTTACAGTGGAAAGGGCACATGGGAACGAGGAGCTGGAGCTGTATTTTGCATATTGATACTCCTTGCAGGCAGAACAGTGAGAATTCTCTCAGAATATAAATCACCTGCCCCTGCTGAATTTTTAATGCTGATCAAAGTGAAGAAGCCATGACCCAAGCAGGACCCCACTCCCTACCCCTGTCCCAGCACCATTCCCTGTGATGCTCTTGAAGAAAATGGCTGAGCAAGGAGCCACTGCAATTTCTGGAGTTTATTCCATGCAGGTTAGACCCACGTGTCTGAAGAACCAAACCTAACCCCTCTGGGCCAAACTCTGAGCATGATTCTAGGGCTTCACCACCATCCCACTGTCACCAGTGAAACAGAAATTCCCTCCACTATGCACACCTTGATTTCTCTGAGGAGTCAGACCACTGTGGGACCAGGCACAGCACAGCTGGCTCCTCCCAAACCCTACAGGAAGCTACAAAGAATTTGGGGAAATAGCCAAAACTGGTGACTGTAATTGAAAATTGTGGGGTTTAAGGCTTTCTGCAAGCATAACATGGCAATATTCACTCAAAATAAAAATCATGCCTTTCTCTCCATCCTTCCACTTAGAAGTGATTTGGGGCTACACTGAATCTCCTCATTGCACAGCCTGTCTCACCCTCAGGGCTTTGGACAATACCAAGGAGTACATCTTCAATTTCCTGATTTATTGTGCTATGAATTTGGAAAAAATCCATGAAGTGTATCATTTGCAAGTAGCTAAGTCTGGGTTTATTTCCTCACTCAGGCAATAATTTGTCTTCTGCAACAGGGCTGAGTAGGCTCATCTCTGGGCAGTTTGTTCCCCTTGCTTGAGCACTTGTCTATGTCATCAGAGAATATTGAGTATATTTATGGGGTAAAAACCTCCAATAAATGTGAAAGATGCCATTCAGGGCCCGAGAAGAAATCTTTACACTCTGAAAATGGCCCAGAGACAAGTTCTGAACAAACAGGATCATGAGTCAGCACAGCTGACTTTCAAAGGATGAAATTTCCACCAGGCAGCTGCTTCAGGATTGTCCCCTGGGCCTCTGTCGAGAGCAAAGAGCTGCCCCAGGATGCCCAGCCTTGGGAGGAGAGAGGCTGCAGCCCTGCCCATCTCACCCTGAGCCTGCAGTCAGTTCCTCCTGCTCCACAGGGTCCTCCCCTGGAGAGCAAACACCATCCAGGACACCATGGCTCTCACACAGTGTTCCATTCCTGCCTGGCAAAAAGTGCTGCCCCATGCTCCAGGTACTCAGAGACTACCAGCCAAAGAAAAGGGATAAGGAAATGTCTTCCTCTGCCTCCTGCTTGCATCCAGACGAGACTTTTCCAGGGCTAACACGACAAAGGCACACTTTCAGCACTAATTAATAACTAAAGGACTTGCCTGCACGTAACATGGCAAAGGGGGAAGCAGTGGGTGAGGTGAGCATGGCTCTGTGGCTCTGCACAGCTTCAGGAACCATGATCCCCTCATGCTCACACAGGAACACAGGTTCTCACCAACACAGCCCAGAACTCCCCTGTCCTGCCAGTGCAGGACAGCCTGGATGGAGCCAACATCTACAGCCACGCTGGTAAACCCATGGCCAGAAGGAGCTCGAGGTCTCCCTTGATAGCACCCATCCCACCAGGCCACGTCTGGAACCCAAAATTCCCCGTGCTGCCACCAGGAGCCACGTGCAACCTGGCTCATGGAGCCTGAGATCAACCCTCACTACCAGGAGCAACAGACACACCAGGGTCCTGCCATAAATGAATTACTGAGCAAATAAAGCTCTGTTATTTCAATGCCATCCCCTGTGCCTGGGTACTGCCTCAGCCTGACACCAAAGTCACACAAGGCAGAGGGTCCCCTGCACTCCCAGCCCCACACTGCACATCCAAACAGCCCCAATCCCTAGGGAGAGCCTGAAGTCCAAGCTCATACCCAGACCTACACGCTTGGGTTGAACCTCAACTGCAGGCAAGCTCTCACAGGAAAAAAGAATAAGAGGAATTAAGGAAAACTACACACCATCTACTTGAGGAAAAGGTTTATTGCCCCCGTGCTCTTAGGGAGTAGGAGTGGCAGGGGAATGAGTCCTGTACACACCAGCAGCGGAAGGACTGAAAGGACAGGGCAGGGGCAGAGGTGCTTTGTCTCAACATCTTTAGCTCGAAGGAAATGGTGCTGGCAGTGACTTTGCCTTTTCCTCCCTGGCAACTGAAAAGGAAAAGAAGAAAGCAAAATCAGTCATTGCAAAACAGCGACCAGCAAGAGAGAAGTGTGAGCGAGGAGCCGTGGGAAGTGGCAGGACAGGGGGGAATGGCTTCAAACTGAAGGAGAGCAGGTTTAGATTAGATATTAGGAAAAAATTCTTCCCTGTGAGGGTGGTGAGGCCCTGGCACAAGTTACCCAGAGAAGCTGTGGCTGCCCCATCCCTGGATAAGGATATGGGCCATGCAGGCAGAGCCTACAGCATGATCCCAGTCCCAAAGATCACAGAAATTACACATTTTCATTGAGCAAACCTGTAATCATTGCCTACTCCACTCATTAGGGGACTGCTTCTACCTTTGAGTGGTATTTCCATGGAAGTATCAGACCAAGGGTTGTCTCTGGAGAAGAGCAGCTAAAGCAGCAGCAGCAGCAGTCCAGCCTGCTGGTCCAACAAACCATCTCACCTTTCTGTGGGTTTCCCCCGCCGCCCCAGTTGTGAGATTTATTACAAGAATTTGCAGTGGTCTGTGAGACACTGTGAGTGTTGGCCACACTCCCAAAAAGCTGAGGAATTGCTGAATTGAGAATTGCTTTGGCTGCCTAATCTCAAAAACTAGGGATGCTGAACAAGGCAGCAGGGTCTGGGTTTACTTTTAATTACCGCTCAGAGCATGCTGCTCTAGTAAACAAACACAAAAAAACAATTCTTGTTTCTTCCTTATATTCTTTTCCCATGTACAGCCTGAGATGTTTGAGCTGAAGACAGTAAATGGCCCCACCACTCTGCTTTTACTGACTCACTTCTCAAGCATAAACAACTTCAAATAGCACATGAACCCCTCCGAATACCTGTCTCTATGAAACGACCTCCATGTGCTTACAGACACATAATAATGCTCTCAGGGTTAGAATCACTGAATGGTTTAGGTTGGAAGGGGCCTTTCATCTCATTCCAAACCCCTGCCATGGGCAGGGACACCTTCCACGTGTCCAGGTTGCTCCAAGTCCATCCAGCCTTGCCTTGGACACTTCAAGGGATGGGGCAGTCACAGTTCCTCTGTTCAGCCTGTGCCAGGGTCTCCCCACCTTCAGTTACAGGGATTCTCAGCCAGCCCAGGCTTCCTTGCTTCCAGAACTCTCAGGGTCCCTGCGAGGAGCAAATCCTAGAGAAGCAAAATGAGTTCAGCGCCGCAGCACCGACTGTAAGGCTTCTGCTCATCAGTGACCACTAAAAATCCACCCAGATACAGCAGGAGCAGGATCTGGGACATCTCACTGCGTAATTGGGGAACACTTGCCAAGACCCACAACACCATCATCGCTGTCAGAGCCAATTTGGATGCTGCTTGTAAGTCAGATTTCTCCATTCTGCAAGGCTGAGATGGAGAACAGGTAGAGGCTGACAGCCCTTATGGACATGTCTGGATTTAAAGCAGGAAAATACTGGATGTACAGATCAACTGCCAGACTCCACATTGCCTTCTACCACCTCCCCTTTATGGATAAGTACTCACACAGGAACACAGGTTCTCATCAACACAGCCCAGAACTCCCCTGTCCCTTTAAGACTGCAGAACCCTAACGTGAAGCACAGCAAAATGATCATTTAGAACCTTCCAAAAACTGAAATTATCTCCCTGAATTCAGCAAACAGTACTGAAAGAATTTCAGATGCTTTCGGTGTCTGTGCCCACACAGGGTGACACACGTGCCTGCTGTCACCTGCACACCCTACACTGTTTGCATTGGACCAAAGGACTTTGGCTCTTGGGCAGGCTCTGGGGGTTCATTCCTCAGCTGAGAAATGCCTTTCAAAGAGCCCCTGAGCTCCTGAAAGACAAACCTGGAGCCTTTATTAAACCTCCCAGCGACTGAAAGGCACGTTTCCCTGCTGTTTGTCCATCCGTTGCCATCAACACTGGCAAGGGGCAGGGAGGGAAGGAGCCCTCCAGGGCCAGCAAACCTTTGCCCACACTGCCACCTCCGTGGCTCCGTAAATTTCCGAGCCCTGCATCGTCCATAAATCTCTTTAAGGAACGAGCAGCCAAACATCTGTGAGATGTCTGAATTAGCGTGGATTTGGCAGACTGAACAGCAAACTCGTGTCGCCCCGCAGCCTTCGCGTTCCTTGTTTTCCTCGGGTTCATTAAATACACAACAATCTGTTACCAGAAGATGGTTCCTACGTGCAGGGGCTGCCAAGGAGCCGGGTTTGATGGCTCTGGTGGGGATGGGGAAACGTGTGATGAGCGGGGGGGGCCCTCCTTGGTGCAGCAGGGCAAGGGGAGGACGGGCTGCACCCACCCTGCCTTCCCCAGCGAGCATCCACCACGTGGCAAAGGTTGTCTCTGATGTCAGAGACATCCTGGAGGTGATTTTGGGAAGCTTCAAGGGGAACAGAGCACAGTGTGGGACAAGCAGGAGGAGATGCCAAGGATGTCATCCTGCAGCATCATCCCAACTGGGATGACTGTACCACATCCAGATGGAGAAACCAGGGTCTGCCAGGGTTATTCACACCCCTGAGCAGAGCCCTGGGCAGGGAGCATCCCTGATCCTGAGGAAACTGGGGGGTTCCCACTGCTGCTGGGCAGCACAAGGCCCAGGCATGCAGCGAAGGCACTGCCAACACCCAGCCACAGGCAGCCTGGGCTGATGCTGTGATGGGGAACAGCACCAGAGGCTTCGCCTTCCCTCAAAGGAAGTCTTTTGCTACGAGGGAAAAGTCAAAGCAAACACCCACTCACCGTGTTTACTTGCCTAAATCAAAGCCAAAGCAGCACTGAAACGTGCCCGACAGCATTTCCACAGAGTCATTCATGGAGAGTTTGGGCTTGGCTTTTAGCTGGTGTTTTTAATATCGCAGGGAGACGCTTGCGAGGCTGGAATAATACGGAATCTGTTGCTGTAACACGTTCTCGGCTCCTGTGAGGTGTCAGCAGCACGTAGAGCCCAAACCTTCTGCAGGTTTGGCTCCATCAGGAGATCCCTGAGGGCCAGCAGTGCCATGCTTCCCGTGGGGAACAGCTGCAGCAAGCCTGAGGTACCACTGCCCTAAAGCAAGGTATCTCACCAGGGGATTGCCCAGACAGTGAAGTAATGCCCAGAGAGGACAATTTTCCCAGAACTGGGATGCTCTGTCCCCAGAAATGCCCCTGATTCCTGTGGAGTAAGGCAGGATGAGCTCCACTGTAGCTTAGCAGCCATAAAAGTCCAGATTTTGCAGCCTGTCTTGGAGGTGAGGAAAATTTTTTAAAAAGTGAGTGGAAATGCAAACAGCCCCTGGTTTTATTTGGGCTGGCAGGAAAACAGTCCTGCCCTGCGCTCCTCAGGCTCATTTATGACAGTGTGAATAAGCAGCAATAAAGGTGAAAAAAGAAATTAAAAATCTGCATTTTCCACCCCAGCTCTGGATAGTCTCCATATATTTCTCTCTCTCTCTCTCATGCCAAGGCTGAAAATCAGGAGAGAAACAGATTCCCCTGTGCCACAGAAAGGGGAAGCCCAAAGGACAGATGGGTTGGCCCCGGCAGCAGCGTGGTGTGAACCACAGAGCTCACTCCTGAAAGAGCATCCCGAGGAGAACTGACCTAAATGCTGCATCCCATCCCAGCTCCAAAGCTGCCAGGAAGGGAACCACGCCAGGTATTTTGTCAGAGCACAAACATGAATGATTGCCCAGGACAAATAGGGCAGCAAAAACGTCCACCTTCATCACATGGAAAAAACATGTATCAGCTTGCAACCCTAATGAGCGAAGGAATTAATGAATCCTGGAATTTGTAAACCATTATGAAGTCCCTAAAATAATGCCAGCACCTTAAATGAATGAGACTGCAAGGTAAACAGCAGGTTCTGTTAGAAAACAAGATACAGGGGGGTTTATAGATATTAAGGACAATAAGAAGTCGTAATGCCAACAACAGAAAGAATGGTGGAAACATTAGTCAGGACGAAGAAAAGGAAGAAATTGTCAATATAAACATTACTGTTCTGAGCAGAAAGGAAAACAACACAGTCACATTTGTCAGGAGTGACCTGGGATGATATTAAACAGCAGGCACTAAATATAGTTCCTTCTTAAACAACAGCTCCAAATAAATTTACACCTTCAGTTTTATAAGATCATGCCAAAAAGTGCTCTGAGCCATCGCCACTGCAGACAGGCACAAGCCAGCCTGGTAAATGTGGGTGAGACCTCAAGCCCAGCAAGGCTCTGGTTTCAGTGCAGGGTCAGGGAGTCAGGAATCACAATTACAACACCAAGGAAAGAGCTCTGCCCTCACCTGAAGCCTTTGTGCAGGCGAAAGGGAGCACTGGTGTCACACACCTCCTTCAAGTGCACAGAAGAGGGTGACAGCTCCTGATAACCCTTTACTGGCACATCTCTGACAGACCTGCAAGTACCTGGTGACTCTGGCTGCAACAGAAACTACCCTGCCACCCTGTGCCATGCAATATTTCTGGCAGTAATGGGGAAGGAAGCAGGGAAACCAGTGCTGTGTAAGTGACTCGAGACCAGCAAAGTGCTAAATACAGAGAACAACCTGGTGATACAGAACAGAGAGAAGCAACCAGCACAGTTGGTTACAGAGATGTTAAGATACACCCTAAGAATCTAAATAGCTCAAAAGCCACTCACCTCAAAGGCAGGGCATGTGCCCAGGCCCCTGCACAGTGCAGTAGATTAGCCAGGCATGCAGGGATATGTCCACAGGCTGGATAAATTTGGGGTGTCCAGGAGGAGAAGGGATGGTACAGCCTCTGTGCTCTGCACTCCACACCCTCTGCGGGTTCCTGGAGCCTCCTCCGACCTCTGAGCAAGGACTGGAGGGGACTCCAGGAGGAAGTGGGGCACTCCAGGACACAGGTACAGCACAAGTCTGGGGGAACACGGAGTGGTAACTGCTGGGGATGACCTGGCTGCCTCAGAGAGGGCAGGAGACGCTGAGCAGGTCACTCAGAGGGAGCAGTGGGACCCCTCCCAGCATGGCTGGAGCTATGCAGATCCAGGACAAGGGCAAAGTGCAATTTTTTCCTGAACAACACAGACAATAATCATTGCAATAAACTACAACACCACAAATGACTGCACGGGGCTCTTAGCCAGTGCTACAGCTTTATCTCTGCACTGGGAGCCTTTCTAAAAGACACTGAATCACAGAATTGTTAGGTTGGAAAAGACCTTTAAGTTCACTGAGTCCACACTCCAGCAAGAATTAACTCAGAAAATCACTAAAAGTGGTGATACACAGAGCAGTCCCAGCAGCAGGGCTCTCCTGGCTCACTGCCCTACAGCCTGAGTGAGCCACTGCATCCCATGCCCAGCAGCTCCTGTGTGCCAGGGTGGGATGTGCAGGGATCAGGGGGATGGACTGACAGAGCAGCTCCTCCACAGCCTGCCCTGGCTCTTGTCCAGCTCCTCTTTGCCACCTTTATGGTCTCTCTTTATGGGATTCCCAAGACAGGCACAGGGAGGGCATCGACAGCACAACCCATCACACTGCAGAGCTGGAACTTTTTCCTTCAATTAAGTTTCAGATATGTACATCTGAAACCTCCACAGGAAAAGTAATTTCTACCAACAACACAAACCATGCACAACCGAGAATGTGGGTGAGAGTTTCTAAATGAAACATTTACATTTTGGCAATGGTACATCTTCATGAACCACAATGCTTTCACTCTGAGAAGTACCATCCATTCCACTGCATTTCATTTACAACACAGCTGATGGTCCAAAAATCACAGAATGGCCTGGACTGGAAGGGACCTTAAAGAGCATCTCATTCTAACCCCCTGCCCTGGGCAGGGACACCTTCCACTATTCCAGGCTGCTCCAAGCCCTGTCCAACCTGGCCTTGAACACTTCCAGAGATCCAGGGGTAGCCACAGCTTTTCTAGGCTTTTTTTTTCTTTTCTGTTTTTCTGAGTTAACAGAGAGCCTACAAACCCAAAAATGGGTATTTTGAATGCTTTCTGTATCTTTATAATTATAATGGCTCTTCAGCTTTGGCACACAATTGTAGCTTTTGGCACCTAGTTCATAATATTAAAACTTGTCCTTTCAAAAATATTATACAATATTCATTTGTACCAGCTGGGACAAAAAACCCAAAAGCACTTGGTAACAGGGATAATGATATATTACTTGAAGTAATTTCATAGCATTGACAACTATTGCCCAGCACACCAGAAGGCTGTTCTCAGTAAGGTTAAGGCACGCCCAGAAACACAAGAATCACAGTTATTGTGACTTTCCCACATCACTTGAAATGAGAAATGACCAGCTCCACCTGGCCTAACTGTGCTGCCAGGCTGTCCTAACCAGAGAAGACCAGTAAGTCTGCATTTATTCCCTTATAATTAACATTTCCCACTGGTGCAGAATGGTGATGATGGCACTTCTACCACTGAGGCGAGCACGAAAGCTTGTCTGGGGTCACTGAAAGAGTCATCACAGGGTAGAGAACAAAAAAAAAAGTATCTTAAATGAAAATAAGTAACACACTTTAACTCATCCCCTTGGCTTTGGGAGTAGGGTGAGGGGTGAGTCTCCTGACCCCCTGGTCCAGACCAGTCACTGAGACCAAAGCCAGGCACTGATGGACCTGGGCAGCCACATCCTTCTGCAGCACCACCCCCCAGGCCCTGCTTCTCCTCAGCCATCCACAGGACTCCTGGTCCTTCCCTTTCAGGGGCTGCTTTTGAGCAGAGAGAGGGAGAGCAGGTTTTCCAGCTGCTGGATCAAAGCTTGCCAGATCCCATTTTTTACAAACCCTAGGAGACGTAAGGATTTGTAAGCACGGAACGGCCGCGAAGTCCAACTCCTCTTTCACCACGGCCCCGTACCTACCGCACAGCCAGCCCTGAGCCCTGGCTGCTGAAAGCAAAATCTACAGCCAGGAGCCACAAATACAGCAAATGATGTAGCCCAAGGGATGCTTCAAATGGACTGCAGAGGAGTGACACCAATGATGCTGCTATATTTAATCCTCTAAAAGCAAAGACTATGACCAAGTCTCCCTTGGGTACACTTTTAGGGGGGAGGTACAGAAAGTCAATGCACCAGAACAGATTTTTTGCACTCACTCGACCAGTTCTTAAAATGTTACTCAAATGAAGTGTTTACTGAGCCAAACTCGCCGGGTACTTCCCACCCATCCCTGCAGGACCCACAGCATGCAGTGCTGGGAGCAGCCAGGCTTCACATGGGGTTTGGTGCTGCTCCTCCAGGTCAGTCTAACACAGTTTACTCCTCCCTGCATTTCAAAGAAACTTCTCACGTACCAAATCTTGTTTATCTTACACAGCTTATGTCAGATGCATGAGATGCAGTATCACTCATATCCAACGCCACAGGCTACAAAACTCATGGATAAAGCACCTGAAGCCAGGAGAAATTCTGCCTGGAAATTAACTTCTTAATTTTCAATCCCCACCCCACCTGATGGTGACTAAAGACCCACACATCCACAGCCTGCACTGAGATGCACCATCCCACAGAGGTTTCAGAAACAGGCTTTTGCTCAGGAATTTTTGTCTCTCTAAAGGCAGCCAACTCTGAAAAGTTTGGAAAAACAAAACAGCCCCATGGATCTGCTCTCTCCAGTGCCCTGTAGCAGAGCCACGTTCTGCATTGCTGCTCTACAGAAATCGCTGGGTTGCGGGCAGCCAGGCTGCAAGTGTGACCTTGGAGAAGTCCTTTTTTACAATTACAGCATGGCCACTGCTCCTAGGGAGACTTGTGGGCAGAACCAGAGCTCCAGGGCTCAGGTCTGCCAGTGTCCTGACCTCTTCCAAGGAATTTAGAGGAGGACTCATCCCTAAAGAAAGTGGTGGCACTCATCCCATGACATTCTGGGGATCGGGGACAGGAGTTTCCCCAGGGGGAGCAGCCCATAGGCTTCATGCCCGGGCAGGCTGGCAGGCACAGAGGAGAAGCATGGTGGAAAATTCCCTCCTCTTCACCCAATTAGTTTATATTTAGCTCCCTGAGGAGCAGACAGTTGTTTTGGTGATATTTTTGCCCAGCCCCGCAGGGACCCCTGCAATAGGAACGGTGGCTGCCGCTGCCCGCTCCCACCACAGTGAGACCCACGGCAGCCACAGCCCTCTGCTGCTCGGCAGACCTGCTTTTTTTTTTTTAGTTCTGTTTCCCCGAGTCAGCAGGCTTGCTTCCTCTTCCTCCTCCTCCCGTTTTGGGAGAGAAAGGAGCAGAAAACACCAGCCAAGAAGAGAGCTTGCTTGAGGAGCTGCAGAGGAGCAACATCTCAGCTTCCTCTGCTGCCCTGCTCCCCCACGGCCACGGGGATAAAACTTGTCTTTCTGAAGGTGTTTTCACTGTAGGAGAGAGTTTTGGTGAGTGCAGATCTGACACAAAGGCTCTGCTTGCCCTCTCCCTTCCCTGGGATGTGGGAAGGAGACTCGACCCCACCAGGCTGAGCTCTCCAAACAGCCACGAGCATCTCTGGCACCTCGCCCCATCCCAGCCCGTTGGTCCAAAGTCTGCCCTGCCACAGATTAATGTTCATTAGGACTATTTCCCAGCAGCATCATTTGACAAACCACGTGACACAGGAGGGGGAAGGGAACAAAACCAAAATCACCCTTTCAGCTTGGGGTGTCCTCTTTTCCATCTGAGATTTCACAAGGCAAGTGCAAACCACCTCCATCCTGACAAATAAAAGAAAAATTCTATGCAACAGTATAAGTAAGAAAGAAAAAAGGAAGAAGAGTGGCAAACCATGCAGCTGCCATTTGAGAAATCAGAAATCAACCAGCAATAATAGACAAGTGGGATAAAGCTCATTCCTCTCTCCACCCACCAGGACACAGCCCATGGTGTCAGTTCTGCACACAAATACAGGTGTTTTGACAAAAAGTTGTGTTTCTTGTTCTTCCTATACTTTTGCTGAAAGTGAAGCAAGCCTTTGCTACTACCAAAAAAAAAAAATACTGCATATAATTAACCAATGCAGATTTGGGGATTTATATTGGTATATGTTTGCCTATTTGCATGTGTGCATATTTATACATGTGTATTTATTTATGCAGGTATCCATAGCTGAAAATTAACCTACATTGGTGCTGGCTCTGTCCCACAGTCTGCTTGATCTCCATATACAAAAATCTGGATCTCACTCACACAAATCAATTATCCACTGAACTGATTTGCACAGATTTTCTATGCAAAGTTTTGCATTTACAGCAAAAGGCCATCTGCTTTCTATAACCACTGTGGTTCCTGGACACCTCGGCCCTGCGCAGAGCTGGAAGTCACAGAAGTTTCCCTCCTCCTTCCTCTGGGTTGAAGCTGGCAGTGAGAAAGTCTGGAGCCAGGGATTCAGCAGCAAAACCTCCGGCACGCGTGGCCGTGCTCCACGTGGCTGTGCTTGGCAGGGTGTTCTTCCCTCCTCCCAAGTGGAGAGAAGGAAGCAATTCCACGGCAGGTTGTTTTGTTTTGTTTTGTTCTGTTTTGGCTGGGTTTTCCCCCCCACTTTTGGAAGCAGGGAGGCTTCTCCCAAAAAAGTGCCTCCAGCCCTAATCCTGCCCCCCTGAGCACGGCCGTGCCAGAGCTGGGTGTGACACACCCACCACCACAAGCATCCTCAGGCTCCACAGGACTTTGGGAAATAAAGAAATAAATCAGAATCTCACTTCAAACCCGCACCAAGCTGCGAGAGGTACGGACAGAGCAAACCGCTCTGAAATTCAGGTTTTTTTACTATCACTCTATAATTAATCTGTTTCATGACCCACCCCAAATATTTTCTCTAGAAACATTATCTACGCTGTTTTGGGGGTTCTTTATTTCTTTTTCCAGCCCTCAGCAAAGCCCTGGCAAATATTTCTGCCCACGACAGAGGCAGGCCAAGGGAATCTGGGCTTTGTGATGGCAGCAGCATCTCCTGTGCTCGGAGATACCCAACACTGGGCAGAGATGCTCACAGCCCTCCGTGTTTTTACTGGATTACCCCAAAACACTGCTACCTCTGCAATTTGCAAGTAGTTTTTAATCTGTCAAAATAGACTTTTAGTACTGCTTGAGGATTCAAAAGGAAAATATGCACATCTGGTTTCAATCGCCAACTGAAGTTTCGTCTATCGGCCTATTTCATAACAAATTACGCTTACTTTTCACTCCAGAGGATTTCCTAAGGAGGGGATGAGCTGCCAAGGTACACCAGCGTCTGTGGAGACCGCACGGCACCGAGAGGCAGCGGCACAGCTCAGTGACAGGCACCGCGCTGCTGCAAACTCTCTCTGTGTCAAGTAAATTAAAATTATCGAGGAAAAGCCCCTTACCCGTGAAATCTCTGCGTACAGCTGTACGTGAAACCTCCACGTACCTTAGAACCTGATCAGCCTGACGTCACTGAATGGAGAAACAAGACTTACAGGCTTTCTAGGACAACCCCACTGCCAGGGCACTTCGCACAGCAAGGCGCTGCCGTGTCCCATCGCAGCAGCGCCGGGTGCTGGAGATCCCCCTGGGAACTGGCCTGCCCCCCTCTCCTGCTGCCCTGAGAGACCTCACACGTGCCAGGAGTGAAACCCGAGGCACGGCACGGTGGGAAGTGTGTGCTGGCCCTGGGTGAGCTGGAGAGCATCTCTGCGGGGATGCTCAGCCACGGCTCCCCTGGGCTGCATCCCCCGGGAGAACCCGGGGAGTGTTGCACCGAGCCCGACGGCACCCGAGTTTGGGCCCCCTGGAGCAGCACTCTCGGCCCGGAGAAAGGAAAGCACGTGTTGATCCTTTCGCAGGAAATAATTCCAGTGGCAAAGGCAGAGGACTCGGAGCGGGTGAGGACCGCTCGGCGCCCGCTCGCCAAACTCCGGAGAGCCGCCCATCCCCGCACGTCGGGCTCAGCATCCCGCACCCCCCGCCGCTCCGGACACACATCTCACCGCTCC
>VYXF01007960.1:159538-175658 GCA_013397295.1 Polioptila caerulea
GCCGAGAGTGACTCCTGGTGGCACGGCCGGCCCGGGGAGGAGCAGGAGAACTGGACTCACCAACAGCTCATTGAAGGGTCCTCGTAAGAAGTAGCGCTGAAGTTTTGGCACATCTCAGACGGACACCATGCGCCCCTGTACCCACCAGTGAATAAAAATCCCACTCTTCCATTTTTCTCAACTTCCCATAGAATCGTTGACTGGTTTGGGTTGCAAATGACCTTTAAAGATCATGTAGATCCACATCCTTGCCATAGGCAGGGACATCTTCCACTATGCCAGGGTGCTCCAAGCCCCATCCAATCTGGCCCTGGATACTTCCAGTGATCCAGCGGCAGCCACAGCTGTGCCAGGGCTTCACCACCCTCCCAGGGAACAATTTCTTCCCAATATCCCATCTAACCCTGCCCTCTGTCAGTTCGAAGCTGTTCCCCCTTGTCCTGTCAGTCCAGTCCCTGGTCCCAAGTCCCTCTTCTGTTCCCTTGAAGGCTGCTGAGGAAGGGGCCGGGAGTCCTCTGCAGCAGAGAGAGGAACATCTGCTTGGCTTCACTTGGGAATGGCCTTCAGCAGCGCTGAGCTCCAAGTGACATTTTCCATCCACCCAGGCTGCACTGTGCACAGCACGCGGGCTCCTTCCGAGAGCGAGCGTAACGAGCGAACAAGGAAACTACATGACAGCTAAAAGGAAGATTTAGGGCTCATTACAAAGCACAGCCCAAACATTAATCTCAAACACATGTGAGCAGACAACACAGATGCCATCAGGAATGAATCTGGGGCTGAATTTCATCCACCCGGCTGGATGGCCAGGCACGGTGCTGGGGGTGGCGTGTAGGGACACGTAAGGGACAAGTAAGGGCATGAATGGCAATAGAAACTGTAGCTGTGAACTCAGCAGTGCTCCGGGTGTCCTGCCCTGCTGCTGCACAGCCCAGGACAGCAAATTACTGTCGAGGAAAACTTACCAGTTAGTATTTAATGCAGTGAGAAAGTAAGAGGGAAGCAAGCAGAAGTAGCAGCGGGCAGATACTCAACAAGGGAGCAGCTCCCACCAACACAGTGAGGGCTGATCTCAACAAAAGTGGCTCCGTGCTCAGTACACAAAGTTAAGCAGGAGTGGCCAGTCTGAGTGGGCGATGAACAGGGAGAAGGGTTTGATGATGTGAAGGGGCTTTTGCATCATGTTCCTCCATCCCACTCAGTATTTGCTTTTCTTATCACGTGTTGAGACTGGTAGCAATAAAACACTTGCTAACTCCTTTTCCAGAACTTCGTGAATCAAGTCTGAAAATGTTTTTTTTATGGTTTCCCAGTGGAATATTTCAGCAATAAAGCTCAGAGCATAATTGAATCCATTCCTGTGGCAGCCTTGGGCTCCAAGACTCAAGCAGAACGTTGTTTTCTGCTTCTGCAGCTCGCTCCAAACCCAGCATTTTCTGCCTCTCATCCTCTGTGCTTCCCAACAGATGAGCTGGCTGTGGAGAATTCCCAGCACGTGTGAAAGCCTGTTGCTGAAGCACAAACCTGTTTTCCACAGACAGTATTTTCAGTAATGTTCAAGTAACTGGCTGCCCATAGGCCCTTGTTCCGGACAGTGCTTTTTCCCTTTGCCAGAAGGGGGGAAAAAAAAACCAACTTTCAAGCTTTAAAGAACTGGCCAAGAGAGTTTAGTCTTCATGGACAGAAAATTCATTCAGTTCATTTGTGAGCTGATTTAATTTGTGTTTTTGTCTCAGATGTCAGTGCCTTTGCTACCCACTGACGGGGAGCCTTCCTGATGGGGATGGAAACCATGGATAGGAAAAAATCTAATGATCCCTACGGTCCTTCTGAAGCAATTGTGGGGTCCAAGTCATTAAAACATGTCGATGTAGCAGTGCTAAGCCTTGTGGATAGACAGCATTTCCTTCACTTCCAGTACACAGGATCTGGCTGCACTTACAGCCTTCTTTCCATGTAGCCTTTCCAATGCCTCGCTGTCTGCTCCAGTTTGTTGGTTTTCAAGTCAAATGCACCCAGGTTACCAATAATTTTAGAAGTTTGTCCCTTTCACAAGGACTGTGTGCTGTCCTGAGCACCTGAGCCATCCCAGTTAATTATGGGTCTGTCCTTCTGCTTTACCTGCCCAGCAAAGAACACAGGTAAGGGGCTTGCCCAGGGCCAGAGAGTCAGTGTCCCAGGCACAGGCTGATGTCCCAGGCACAGGCTGTTGTCCCAGGCACAGGCTGGTGTCCCAGGGATAAGCTGATGTCCCAGGGATAAGCTGATGTCCCAGGGATGGAATGATGTCCCAGGGATGGACTGATGTCCCAGGCACAGGCTGATGTCCCAGGGATAAGCTGATGTCCCAGGGACAGGCTGATGTCCCAGGCACAGGCTGATGTCCCAGGGATAAGCTGATGTCCCAGGCACAGGCTGATGTCCCAGGGACAGGCTGATGTCCCAGGCACAGGCTGATGTCCCAGGGATAAGCTGATGTCCCAGGGACAGGCTGATGTCCCAGGCACAGGCTGATGTCCCAGGGATAAGCTGATGTCCCAGGCACAGGCTGATGTCCCAGGGACAGGCTGATGTCCCAGGCACAGGCTGATGTCCCAGGGATAAGCTGATGTCCCAGGGACAGGCTGATGTCCCAGGCACAGGCTGATGTCCCAGGGATAAGCTGATGTCCCAGGCACAGGCTGATGTCCCAGGGACAGGCTGATGTCCCAGGCACAGGCTGATGTCCCAGGGATAAGCTGATGTCCCAGGGACAGGCTGATGTCCCAGGCACAGGCTGATGTCCCAGGGATAAGCTGATGTCCCAGGCACAGGCTGATGTCCCAGGGACAGGCTGATGTCCCAGGCACAGGCTGATGTCCCAGGGATAAGCTGATGTCCCAGGGACAGGCTGATGTCCCAGGCACAGGCTGATGTCCCAGGGATAAGCTGATGTCCCAGGCACAGGCTGATGTCCCAGGGACAGGCTGATGTCCCAGGCACAGGCTGATGTCCCAGGGATAAGCTGATGTCCCAGGGACAGGCTGATGTCCCAGGCACAGGCTGATGTCCCAGGGATAAGCTGATGTCCCAGGCACAGGCTGATGTCCCAGGGACAGGCTGATGTCCCAGGCACAGGCTGATGTCCCAGGGATAGGCTGATGTCCCAGGCACAGGCTGATGTCCCAGACACAGGCTGATGTCCCAGGCACAGGCTGATGTCCCAGGGATAAGCTGATGTCCCAGGCACAGGCTGATGTCCCAGACACAGGCTGATGTCCCAGGCACAGGCTGATGTCCCAGACACAGGCTGATCTCCCAGGCATAGGCTGATGTCCCAGGGATGGACTGATGTCCCAGGGATAGGCTGATGTCCCAGGGATAAGCTGTTGTCCCAGGCACAGGCTGATGTCCCAAGCACCCAGCTGTGCTGGGTACCACGTACTCACAGGGACATGTTGGCTCCACCAAAGGGAGACCAGCTTCAGAGCCACCCTCCAGTTTCAGGGGAAATCCTCAAATTCACAAAATTCTAGTAAACAGCAAGCAGAAGTATTTTTAACAAATATTTCATGCTCAGGGAATGAGTGTATCTCTGTAATATGACCAATGTGCTCTGTGTCAGGAAGTACCTGAATCACAGATGCCCTAAACAGGTGAGGCATTGCTGTGCAGAGGGTTGAGATGAGGAATGTAGTCCAGAACTGAATTGGCATGCAATGGGATTTCTACCAAACTTAAAAATCCCTCTTTTATGTCACAGGCCATTTGCCACACACATACAAGCTTTTTGTTTGCTGCCTCCCTCCCTGCCTTGGCAGAGGGCGTGACACCTGATCTGGGTGCCCCAGACTGGGAGCAACAGAAACATTGATGGATAAAATAAATAGGCCATGAAATACATATGTGAGCCTTTCTCTCGCCTGAATGTGCTTATCACTTTGTCAGCCACATTTGGGGCTGAACTGGTTTTAGATAAGCCCAGAGTTATTTTTCCATCATCCACAAGGCCCGAGGCAGCTGCAGACATGCCCCAAAGCATCACCCTGCCTTGGATAAGCAGCAGTGCAGCACTCATGGAGTAGAGGAGCCCTGGGGTAGGGCAGCAGCCAGCGAGGCTAATTGCTACTGAAAATTGAGGTGAAAGATCCTTCTGCTTGAATTTCAGTTCTCAGCCCTATCAACAGCTAAAATTTCTTGATATATGCACACTGTCCTCACCTCTCCTTGGCACAGGACACTGTCCTTGCACACCTGGCTGCTGCAGTGACTGTGCTGAGGTTTGTTCTGTTCCCTCACTGGGCTCTATCAGCTCTGGTTCTCCAGCACGGGCTCATGCACTTGTGATTACCCAGAATTTACGTGTTCCCTGGCAGCAGCTGGTTTGCCTGACAGCACTCAGCTTAATTTCCAGTAACACAGAAATGGGCTCATTTCAAACTATACTGTTACCTAACCAATGGAAATAAAGCCACAGGTTGGCTTTTCCCTTATTTGTGTTAAATAAAACACGCCAGGCCAGCGTTCCTTTTCCTCCTTTGTCTGGAGGCTATAACACCTCATCCCCTTTCACTGAAAGCCCTTGGTAGCCATTAATTGCTCCTCAATTTAGCTGCTACCATAAGGGTTAGGTCATGCTCAACCTACTTGCAGCCAAAGCATGGGTTAGAGCCGTGCACACCCATTCAGCCAGGGCAGGTAACGCTGTGCAGGGCAGCCTCCCCCTCCTCTGATCCCAGAAAAGGCAGCAAGCAACAGGAATTCAAAGGCAGATCTCCTTACAGCTTTGCAAAGCCCTGGCCCAATTACTTCCTTTGTGCTCTCCACGTATTTTACAGGAGATGATTCCATAAGTTAAAATGCTTGGAGGGCCTGTAAAATAAAGCAGTTATTGTTGCAGCAAGCCATGCTCTGCACCTCTCGGCATGCCAAGATCAGGGAAGCAATCCTAGTGCCAAAACACTGAAAATTTTGCTGTATGTTGCTAAATACCACACTTAAAGATTTTGTCTGGTATGAAATAACATCAGATTTGGCAGTCTTATACCAGGCACCCTGGCTCACAGCAGAGCAGACATAGCAGAGTAGATGCACAGGCTGATTTTCCTCACAATGGCTACAGCACTGCCAGTACATTCCTGGAATGCAGAAATACATGGAAGCCCCTGTCAGCGATGAAGAGAAGCATGCTGTGCCTAATGCACCAGAAAAGCTATTCAAGAACTCATCCTTACATAAAAATAACTCCAAAGAGGCTGTGTCAGCTCAGCTTTGGAGCTTTGCAGGTATCTGTTTGCTGTGCCCTGCACACCTGGCCTCACCCTGCACTCCTGGGTACAAACCCAGTGGTTCTAAGTGAGGGATTTCAGTTCATCCCCTCATCTGCCCATTCATTTGACTCTTTGGGCTCACAGATTTCACAGCCAGTGCAGAACTGAAATAATTTTGATACAAATTGTAAGACAGAACATTGTTTGCTCTCCAGAGAATCACACCTGAGATCTGTGTGGTGGGACATGCACTTCAGCCAGGTATAATCAGGTCTGCTGTAAACAGCAACTACAGGTTTAAAACCACAAATATCTGAAAGTTCCTTTTTAACAATGGTTGGAAAAGTACAAAGTGAAAAAACAAACAAAACCAACCCTGAATCTCCTTTGTTATAGGTGTTAAATACCTCAAATCCTTTGATACAATCAAGGCAGCTGGCTATTCCCAGATTTCAGGAATGGTGTTGCAACAGTGGGTTTAAATCCAAGAAGGTGAGCCCATAATGCAAACAACTATTTCAGCCTCAATAATGCTTTGCAATGATGGTCTCAACAATGATTTGCAGGAATATTCTCCTGATGGGACAGAGCCTGCAATCACATGCTGCATCACTGCTGGCCCTGTCTGGAAAAGCAGCTGCCATAATTCTGTTGGTGTTTCTGATGTAACCCAACAGCTCTTAAAAAAAATTTCTGTGGCTCCCAGAAATTCTTCATGCTACTCCACAAAATTATACTGAGCTTCAAGAACAGAATATTCATTTCGTATCTTCTGAGCCTTCAAAAAAGGAAAATCAACCTTTAGAGAAACAGCCTATGGACAGCACTACAGGCCAGGTTGGGAAGGGTTTGGAGTAACCTGGTTTAGTGGAAGGTGTCCCTGCCCATGGTAGGGGGTTGGAATGAGATGGTTTTTAAAGTCCATTCCAATCCA
Source organism: Polioptila caerulea (assembly GCA_013397295.1). Classification (NCBI taxonomy): domain Eukaryota; kingdom Metazoa; phylum Chordata; class Aves; order Passeriformes; family Certhiidae; genus Polioptila; species Polioptila caerulea. The sequence goes on from VYXF01007960.1 coordinate 165,722, forward strand.
AATCATTGTAGGATCCTGTGACTATTCCTGCTCCTTAAGGACCATCAAATGAACGTGCCTCTCTTGCAGATAACAATCTGATCACCAAAAGGGAAGTCAAGGAGTAAGGAAACACTATCCTTCCCTCTGAATTTGCTGTGCTCATTCAGTTGTGCCATGATTTTCATGTCTGGTATTTCTCACTTTTTAATCCCTATAAAAAATGATTATAGGAGTACTTATTTCAAGAAAATACTGTGATGCTGAAAGGGCAAAGGCTTTCTGTCTTGAGAACCCATTTACCTCACACTCTAGCAGAGTCCCATGTGTAGAAACTCTCCTAGAACAGACATCTCAAATCAATAATTATTTCATTAATATCGCTCGTTCACCTCTCTCAGTTATTTCATCCTGACAGTTCAGTTCTGTGATAAGCCCCATAAAATTCCAGTGAAAAATGCTCCAAGCTCTCTCAGCAGCACAAACCCTGCAATGAATGGAATGGCCTTTCCCAGTAAGTGCCACAAAAGAGAATCCCTAAATACAGATTCCTTGGCAATAGGAGGCATTAGGAGCCAGGTTTGAGCAGTGCCAGGCACAGATGTTGGTGGATGTGCTTTGTTTGGGCTTAGGCACTAAAAGCCATCCTCAATCTTCCAGGAATAAAAGGTCAGTCCTGAGAGAGTTTCATCCTTCAGCATGCTGTCAATGAACCAGGGAACACAAACCCTTTTCTGTTCTGCCCACGTTCTATGCAAAACCACCCCAGGAAGGTTTGCCAGCTCTGCAACATCATCCAGCCTAAACTCAGTCCTGCAGGAACAGCCTGGGGGCTCAGCCACCTCTGGGATCCATGGAAGATGCTAGTTTTACTACCCACAAACCTCATATTTGACAGTGAAATCACAGGCAAGAGCTTTCAGATAGCAGAACAATGGGAGTAGAACGTGTTCCAAATGCTGCATTTATTCTCCTCCATTTACCCTGGCGCTGCAGCTGGAACCAAAAGTCACACAACTGTGTACTCAGGAAGATTCCAGCCTTCAGGAACTACCATGGAGCACTCCCCCAACTTCCAGCAAAGACCTGCTCCTCCTAAATCACTGCTTCCTCTTTTTCTAAGTTTTTTTCACTGAAATGCATCAACATGCAGAGATCACAGCCCCCAAACCAAGGACAAGTCATTTCCAAATCCTTGTAGCCAAAAATACTCCACTGCCTAAGTCAATGTTTGAGCAGCTACCTAGACTCCATTATCCAGAAAATGCCAGGTTTCCAACAGAGCAGATTTTAAGTAGTAAGCCTTTGGTTACTGTTGCCCTAAAATAAAGCTCCTAAAACATGTTTTACCAGCATTTTTCAGCTCTCCAGTGACACCTGGAAGTGCTTGGGACTGAAGAAATATGCAAACTACAGATCAGAGGCAGAAATTCTTATTTTCAGGCAATTTTAAGAAGCTTATTTTTTAGCTTTATAAGTGATATAAAAATACTACCCAGAGAGCAAAAACTAATAAAACCAATTCTGTGAAGAGGAGAAAACAATCCTTGCCCTGATCCTTAAGTATCTTGTGGAGTGGGAATCTATGGTTAAATTCCAACTAACTGATTAAAAGAAAATCCATGACAGTCCTGATTTTATTTTCATTCCATGATTAAATACACATCATGCCTTCGTTAGCAAAAATTACAGATGGGAATAAAACAGATGCCCAAAACACATCCTGCCAGAGTCCTTGAAAATGAAAATTTCCTTGTATTAACTCTACCTGATGCCAAAAATGTCACAGGCTTTTTACTGAGGCTGTTATCAGCAGTGCACTTTGAATCCTTTGTACTACTATGCTAAAAAAATCCTCTGTTTGGATTCCCAGCCACATTTCCTACCATTCCAGCTGGCTGCTGGGCAGGGGCAGAACACAGGACTACAGCAGTTACCCAAATGGTAACAAGCCCTTGGTTTTTAGCACTCAGGGCAGAACCCAGATCTGACCAAATATGCAAAGAATTAATCTGGGACTGAATTTTTTCAGCACTGCTGATAAGCCATTCCCCCAGTTGATTCCATTTTGCAAAAAGATGCAGCAGTAGGTTCCTACCTTGAAGACATCAACAGATGGATCACTGAGGGAGGACTCACCACTGTGCAAAATAGTGCCTTGATTCCTATCCTGGGAAAGGACTGGAAGTATTTATTGACCCTTAAAGATCTCCTGGGAATGAGGAGAAGCAATTCCCTGATAAGCAAACATGACCTTGCCTGTGAAACAAAACCTGATTGCCTAAGAGGGCCTCCTTGATGTTTGAAAGAACAAGTTTATTGTCACCTGCAAATGTGTTTGTTGAGGCATGAAGAAATCTCATTTTCCTGCCTTTCAAGCAACAGCAATATTCTGAGATTACAAAACAGAAGAAATGAAGGCAACAAAATTGAGCAAAAGAATTGCACACACACAAAAAAATATATATATAAAGGTACAAGGAATGGATAGTTATGCTTTGAATTCTTTGGGATTTAGGCAGTTAAAATCCATCCTGAGAGATTCACTGGAAAACTCCTTGTCATTGTGGCTCTAAAGATATTCCTATACAGCAGGTTAATAATGAAGGAGGCACATGTCACACACCAGAGGCTGCAACATCACACCTTTATGTATTCATGAGATCAGGGAAAGGAACTGACCAGGCATAAACACACTCAGGAAAGGGAGACTTAAAACACTCCCTCTGTGGGAACAGAGCTGAGCTACTTCAGAGGAGACACAATTATACCAAGTCTAAAAACCTCAGAAAATCTGAATTTAAACTACCAATTGGTCCTTTTTTGAAAGTGCTGTGCATTTTGTATTCATTTCCCTCCTTAACAGCTACCCTCGTGTTCATTAAAGGTCCAGCACTTACATTGCAAAAGCTTGTTCTCTATTCCACTGCACAACAGAGAAATGAGATTTTTGCTTTGTAGGATACCTTTACCTCTATAGGTCACTGCTTACCAGCACAGAAATGAAATACCAGATAATCTTTATGTTTCAAACACAAATATCACTCAGTTATATTGGTCTCTGTATTTAGCACACCTGATTTCCCTCTCTCTGACAAACTTGCAGCTTCCTTAAAACAAGTGAGGTTGTAGCAAGGACACAATTTATGGGCAAATTATGCAAAGCTGAAATGTTTCTAGGGCAATGTTTTATAGTCCCCTAGAGCTCCATACACAGTATTTTACTGTGCTCTCAAAAAGCATTTATTTACACACGTGTCTGAGGTTTTCTGTCAGGTTTAAAGTTCAGACTTTTCTCATCTAATCTAATTTGTCCAAGATGGATGGCCTCACTTTTTTCCTTTGGAAAACCAATGCTGTTACACTGTTTCCAATTCTTCCTCCAAAGCAAAACTTGGGTGTTGGCAGCTCCTCCAGAATTTCAAATCCTGCCAGACAGAAATTGAAATGCTTTTATTAGAAGGAAGTCGTTTTATTCGCCTCTTGGATAACCCTTTGCAAACCATTCTTTATTTGTCTGGAAAACTTGCAAGTCAGTTAATCTGTGAGTTTATAGGACTGTATTGTTACACTGCACCACTGCTTTATACAGCTGAAACTCTTCCATGCATAATAAAAATCCTAGCTGGCTGACTTGCACAAATCAATGGCAGAAAAGATGAGAACTTGCCAGCAATTTCGGTTCCCCAGAAGGGATGGTTGTTTCAGATCCACACTGAGTTTCAAGCCTCAGGCGTGAGATTCGGGAGCTGACTGGTAAAAAAAACTCTTAGATGGATCACAAGGGCAGCTGGGGAAGTGATAGAAAAGGTCACAGACTTGCCAGTTCCCCTAAAGATGGGTAACAATGTTACCCCAATTTCAGAGCAATCAAAGTGTGAACTGGGTCTAATAATCAAGGACCCAAAAACGTATCAGCCACACAGGGTAATTTCCCTGGTAATCAGACCAGAATTCCCAACCTCCAAAGTGTCAGGAAACCTGTCCTCCCTTGGCACTGGCAAACACAGGAGTTGTAATTCCTGAGGAAAACAGAGGGAAGACAGGCTGGAGCATTTACTAATCGCTTTACCTTCTCTAATCCTGACCTGGGAAAGTCAATATGCTAACACACCCATTAAAATTCCCTCCTGCCTTCCTTCAGCAACCCCACATTGGCAGAGGGCTCTGTTCAGCTGCTTACCTTCTCTGAACTCGTTCAGCAGCTCCTCCTTGGTCCAGTTGCAAGAGGTGATGAGGAAGAAGCCCTCTGGTTTCAGCACCCTGCACAGGGATCCCACGTACAGCTTCCTCTTCCCCGCCGCGTCACTGGGGTCGAGGCTGATGGCATCAAAAGTCCCCTTGTCAATGCAGATGTCAAAGCCTGACAGCTCAGCTGAGGGTGCCAGGAAGTCTTCTACCTAAACCAGAAGTCTGCAGCTGTGAGAGCAATCTTCTACTCGGCAGCTCCTGAATCTTTAATGCAAAGCAAGACTTTAGGATACAAAGCTTCAATCCTGACATTGGGTGTGCTCAGGGAAGGGTAACTCACAGTGCTTCTTTCTTCTCTACACATTGTGTGATGATCTATTTGCTGCAATCTAAAGCTCAAACTAACACACTTGAAGCTCATTCTTTAAATCATTATTTGTACTTTGATCCCTGCCATGTGCCAGGCACTGCACAATTGCAGAAGAGCAGACAGAGCCTGCCACAAGGAGATTTTACAGCTGACACACAGCAGCAGACATCACAGGCATGGAGCAGGAGGGTAGAACAGCACAGCAGAGAGCTCAGAGTGACAGGCAGCCACAGAATCCCAGCGTGGCTGAGGCTGAAAGGGGCCTTTGGATCCCACCCCTGCTCCAGCAAGGCCTCTCAGCCTTCCTGCTACTGATAGGGATTCCTGTTCAGCTGCTGGTAGGGATTCTATCACTTAAGGACTTCTTCCTCTACCTCAAATCTGAAACTCAGAATGTAGCAACTAAAATACAGAACTTGCCACTTGGTAAAACACTACTCTGCTGCCTGTTCCAAGCAGGGAAATCTCATTAGCCCAAATGACTGTTACAAACAAAAAAAAAAATAAAGACCAAAAGCCTTCCCGTAAATAGATTTATTTGGGTAGAGCTCTCTCACAAATGAATCTCAAAAGACATCATTCATTTAGTACACTGAGTACATCTGAATATCAATTAGCTCGTTTAATCTTGGGCTCAATTGCATTCTATTTCCTCAATTACCTTTCTCTCAAGACTTACCTTTAATTTAATGTTAGACATCCCTTCTTTCTCTCTTACTTTTTCTGAAAGCTGTATTGCAGAAGGTGAATAATCAATCCCTGTGAGATTCACGTAGCCAGACTTTGCCTAGACAGAAGCAGAGAATCTTAATCAGTGTGCTAGCAATTGTTTTTATCCAGCCAGTACATTCCCTACCTACAATCCATCCATCTCTCCTCATCTTAATAACAGGAAAAAAACCACAACTCACCTTTTACTCATTTTTGTTACCATTACAAGAGCTCAATAGCTGAATGAGCTGAAGTAACTTTATTCTGCCCAAAAAGACATCACTAAAAGAACTGGTGACTGAAAGCTGGTTCATGTCAAGTGGAAAACTGAGCACAACAGCAAAAAGTAACACCCTGGAGGAGAACAGGCTCTCTTATCTGCACCAAAAGTAACTTAGAGATCAGGAATTTTCAGTGATGACATGTGAAAGATGCTTCAAAATAAGAGAAAAAACCTCTCTGACACATAACATTGGAGATTGAGCAATTATTTAGTTTATAACCCAAATTTTAGGAGCCAAAAGATGTAATACATTGCACTAGGACAGAAATCCACTGCAAAACCATACATTTTTCTAATTATTCATGCTAATGTCTATTTGAATACAACTATTTGCATGCTGCCAGGTGTGTGTATCAGCAATTTTCAGGCAGGTTATGCACCACACATAATAGCACACAGAGACTTTGTTAATCTAAGTTTGTTGGAGATAAGGATAACTCAGCTGAGGGAACTCAGTGAGATCCCAGCAACCCTTTGGCAAAGCAGGTGGGCTCCTGGCATCAGCTGGAGCTGGGCACGTGGGAGGGGAGCAGGGACACACGTCCTTGCTCTGAGGGAGCAGCTGAAGGGACCAGCTCTGGGTGGAAGGTATAAACTCAGGGTATCCCATGTGTCAGTGGGCCTGGCAAGATCCAAACCTGATGGAAGAGCTCAGCTCCTCTGGCCAGCTGCAGGCTGTCACAGCAGAGACAGGGAGGAGGCTGGGGTTTGGAAAAACACATGGAGTGGTGTTCAGCATCCAGCTGCCTGTCTGCTTGTTCCAGAGGCTGACACCTCAACTGCCAGGAAAAGGATGAGGAGTTTCCACAAGTGTCCTTCCTCCCTGCAGCAGCCCCTCAGGCCTGAGCTCGGTGCTAACCAGCTGTTCTGAACTGAGGGCTAATTGCAGCTGAACACAAAGACACTGTTGTTTGCATGGGATGGAGAACATTTATTGCTCAGGCTCCTGCCCACGTTCCTCCCCGGAGCAAAGCAGGCTTCCTCAGATGCCTGTGCTGAAGGTTTGGGGGTGGAGGAGTAGTTCCCACAACAGCTCCTCTGTTTGCAAAGGGAAGGCTTGAGTCACTTCAGGGAGTTCCCATTCACTCCTCTGGTCTCGGGGGCAGAGAAGGAAGGTTTAGAGATAAACAACATTAAATGCTGCAGAACCTGTAGGGCCTGACTGTGACAGGAAGGGATCCTTCACTTGTGCCAAACGTGACCACACTGCACCCTGCAGCTGGCTGCTGCCCTGGAGGTGATTTTACAGCACTCTGCTGCTGCCTCTTGAAGAAGCTGATTGAAGGGCAGAAGGAGTTTGGAACGTTATCAGCTCCTCTCTGTGTTTAGGGCTGACAATCCCACTCGGGTGAACACCCTGCACCTCAGAGAAGTTCCTCAATATTGGTGGCTCTCACATTACTTATAAAAATAAGAGGATGTCAGAGCTTTCTCTGGCAGCAAGGTTTCCTCAGAAGAGCTGGAATTTTTGGAAGGCAAGAGAATGATGTCATGAATCCAAGCTAGCAGATCCCTGAAGTTCACAGGGGTAGGACCACAGCCTACCAAACATATAAAAACAGCAAGGGGTGCCCCTTATGTGATAGTTATGCACCCTCAAGTAGTTCCCTTGCAGAGAGCTGCTACTAAAGTCCTCCATGACTGAGTTTTTTCCAGTATTGCCATTTCTATCCCACCATGGGAGTCCAACTCCAGTAGCAGAACAGTCCTGAAGTAGCTGCCAAAAGAATTCCAACTTGATTTCCAAGCCTTTCAGCTAACACAGAAAAAATTCCTTTTACATCAAGTAAGCAAGTGAGATCCTGAATTATTTAGCAAAAGAACAAGGTAATTTTTGAAGACACTTTTCAAGAGGGAACTAGACTGAAAATTCCCTATGAAAGAAACCACAGTACTGTGAGGGGCTTAATGTAAGGGAGGAGGGTGCTCTCAGAGGAGTTAATAGTTTTTAAAAGCTATCAGGCTGTCATTTTCCCATTATAACATGAAAAATCAGTTTCCCATTTGCAAGTGGAGTCAGTATAAAACTGAAGTCTTACAAATAAGATTTTTCTGTTGGGTACTTCAGCCATGATAGAGCTATCACTGCACTCACAATCACCATTATCAGGCTAATTTCTCTTAGTGAGATGAGCAATTTCTGCTTTTGGTGACATAAATTCTCCTGTGCTGTGGTGTAACAGTCTCCATAAAGGCTTTAAAGTCTTCTAAAACCCATGTTAAAAAAAAGAAAAAACCAAAACTCCACTTCAAACCTGACTTTGGCTTTCAATCCTTCCAATTCTTATAGGAATTAACGGAGCCAATGGGGAATGCAAAACAACAGAAGTTGTGACAACATGACAGCCCCTTCCTTAACCAACTCCCCTGCAGTATTACATGCAAAAAAAAAATCATTAAAAAATACTGGAACTCCTCAACATCTTGTGCACAACAAAAATGTCATAACACTTCAGAACACACCTGATCAGATTTCCCACTCTGACAGAAATGGACACTTCTGTGAAAGAAGTGTTAACAACCTTTTAAGTTATTTACATAAAACCCCTTGGGTTTGCCTACTTTTTTATATCAATAATGAGTGTTATTATCAGAACTGAGTGCAGAGAAAGGGTCTGGTTTTGTACATGAGGGTGCTTTGTGAATTGGCCAATTTCCTTATCTGGGGGAGTTTACACAACAGTGGGAAGAAATGAAATTTTAAATGCATTTACAGGAAGGTAAAGTTAAAACAAGGGATGCTCAGGCTGATTGATTAAGAGAAATACTTCAAATTTTGAAGCTTGAAGTATTGACACTTTTTGTGTTTCACACAGGTCACAGCTCCCCATGATTACCACTGCCACTTGGGAGAACTGTATTTAAACTGCTCTGATTCCGTACAAAAAATACATCAACTTTGCAAAATACCAACCAATTCAACCAGTAAAACACCATTCCCAGTTCCAATGTCCAGCACAGAGCTGTCAAGGGGGACCTTGTGCTTTTCCAACCACCTGATTATGCGCACCATGCTTTCTTCTCCAAACCTGGAAAAAAAACAAGGGCTCGGGTAATTAAACCAGAAAAAAATGTGCAAAAGGTACAGCAAGTTTATTTCATCACTCACTCTCTCCAGCTTTTGCAAAGCTCTTTTTACTGTTACTAAAGTAAAAGCTGCCCAAAGTTCATATTCCATGTTTGCTTTGTGAAAATTAATTCCTCAGCCTTAAAAATTCACTGAAACACCAACTCTGGGAGGAGAAAACATCCATATGTTTATAAAGGAAGCAGCAAGGGCAACTTGTGTATTTAAACCTGAGCTCAGGGATAAAAAGCACATTTTGTCAGTAACATACATCTCAACTAGCAGCTCAATTTTTGTGTAATGACACTTGTCCAAGTGCAGCTGAGCAATCTTCACTGTGAAATTGGGCAAGAGAGGAACTGCTGGTTTCAATGGTAAAACTCCCCATCATTTTGTCAGCAACTTGTTGAATTGCTGGCTGTGGTTTTGCAATGTCTTTTATGCTAAAGAAACAACAGAAACATTCTGCAGGAGTTACTTTATTTACCAGATTTCCCCGGTATCTCCAATGTCTTGAAAAGTTTGCAGTTCTCTTTCGTAAGCAGCATCCCAGCTGGAGTCGGGGGGCAAGAAAGGAGAGGATATCATAATTAATACTGGGAAAGATTTAGATTAAAGAGGGATGGGAAAAAACTGGAAGATAGACTTAGGCTAGATATTTGGGAGCAACTGAATGTGAGGGTGGTGAGGGACTGGTCCTCAGCATAAGAAGAACATGAACATGTGGGATAGAGTCCAGGGAAAGCTTGGAGGTGCTCCAAAGGCTGGAACCAGGCTGGGAGAGCAGGGAGTGGATTCACCTGGAGAAAAGGCTCCAGGGAGAGCTCAGAGCCCCTTCCAGAGCCTAAAGGGGCTCTAAGAGAGCTGGAGAGGGACTGGGGACAATGGACTGAAGGACAGGACATATGGAATGGCTTCCATTGCCAGAGGGCAGGGATGGATGGAATATTGGGCAGGAATTGCTCCCTGTGAGGATGGGCAGGGCTGGCACAGGGTGCCCAGAGCAGCTGGGGCTGCCCCTGGATCCCTGGCAGTGCCCAAGGCCAGGCTGGACATTGGGGCTGGAGCCCCTGGGACAGTGGGAGGGTCCCATGGCAGGGATGGCACTGGGTGGGATTTAAGGTCCTTTCCAACCCAAACCATTCCCTAATTCTATGAAAGGGCGGGAAGGCTCTACCCTCCGTGCAGCAGCGCCACTTTACAGAATCACAGATTCTCCGAACAAACCAACAATACACAAACCACAGACCGCTTTGAGTTGAGAGGCGACTTTAAACACCTTTAATTTCCACTCCCCGCGCCGTGGGCAGGGCCACCTTCCACAGCGCGGGCGGCT
>VYXF01007960.1:177446-194506 GCA_013397295.1 Polioptila caerulea
CCGTGGGGTCCCCGGGATATGGGGTGCCCGGTTTGCTCCTTCCCGGGTAGGATGTGGGGTGTCCCGGCTACTCCCTGGGATGTGAGGTGCCCGGGGTGCTTCTCCGGGAGTGTGGGGTCCCCAGGATGTTCCCCCTGGGATGTGGGGTGCCTGGGCGGGGTGTGGGCTGTGGTGTGTCGGAGCGGGATGTGGGGTGCCAGGGGTGCTCCCCGTGGGATGTCGGGGCTGTTCCCCGGGCTGTGGGGTGCCAGGGGTGCTCCCCGTGGGATGTCGGGGCTGTTCCCCGGGATGTGGGGTGCCCGGGCAGGATGTGGGGTGCCTGGCAGGACACGGATTGTGGGAAGGAAGCGCTCCTGTAAAAGCTCCATGAGCGGCTTTCCAGCAGGCGCAGTGCAGGGCCGGGGTGTTCCCGGATCCCTCGGTTTTATTGGCACGTTTTTAGCCTGAGCTTGCTCTTTTCCTCTGCACCTTGTGCCAAAAACCTCCTGATTCCAGCTCAGTCTCCTTCTTCATTTTGGGTAGGGAGGGAGAATAAATTATTTTACCTTAAAATTGCCTTACTTTTAAATTGCCTTCTGGGTTTTGCAATCCGTGGTTCAGCCCAGTCTCCACCCTAAAATTTGGTTTAAACTCCTCTTCCCTTGGCTTTACTGGAGCAGAGTAGCATCGTGCTCAGGGCTCCTTCTTTTCCCCCTGGGGCTGGGGCAGAGCCCTCCCTTTTGTGATGTGTTTGCCTTGTGTAAGCTGAGTGTAGAATGTTCCTTTTGGACAACCCATCCCTGTAGTGTTGTAAAAGGATGCTGGCAAAGCAGAAAATCAGCTTTGGTGAAACCTCAGGGCAGTTTTGTACCCGCTGCAGCTCAGATGTGTCTTTCAAACTTCATCTTTGTTTCACCTTGAAGCTAAGAAAGTTACAGTAAATGACTGGGTATAGTGGAATTTTTTTCTCTTTTTAATCTTTCTCTTTTAAAATTGCAGGAAGGATTTCTGCTGGGAGAGGTGAGACAAGAAGAGACTTTCAGCATTAGTGATTCACAGATCAGCAACACTGAATTTCTACAAGTGATAGGTAAGTGATGTGACTGAGTCCTTCTGAAATAGGCACTGCTCAGGTTTCACTTTCCAGGAGGTTTTGTTTTTAATTGCTTCTCCTGTGAGGCCATCACAGGGTGTGTCAGACTTTCAGGATCACGTTTGCCACCGTGTCTGTGTGTTTGTGGTTGAGATTTGAGGAAAGGAAACAAATCTTTATGAGTTCCAGGGGGTTTATGCATCTCCTTTTATGGAGGAAAGATTATTTATTGAAGAGATTTGTCTGCATTCCATGATGGAAAAAATACTGTGGGGAATTTCCTGCTTGACACAGTTGCCTATAGACAGCATGTGCTCAAAATAAAGTGAATGCACTGCTTGATTTAGTGATACTGAAAGGGACAGACCTTCAGTAGCAGGTTTGGATGGATGGCTGGGAGTTGGTGCCATCATAAACTGTCACAGAAGGACTGGACAAGGAATATTTGTCAGACAATTTGTTGATAAGCACAAGTTCTGTACAGCTGATGTGTTGTGAAAACTGAACAAACATCAAAGATCTTGCTGTTAAATGTTGAGTGAAGGAGATTTTTTTTAGACATGAGTGAAAAGTTATTGTATGCTTGGTTTATAGAAAATAGGGAGGCCCTAAAAGAAACTGCCCTTTTGTTTCTGGATGTATAACCAGCTGCTAAAATATATTTAAACCTCCTTGAACAGCTGTCTTTGTGAATGTGATCCCTGATAACAAAGCAGGGTGTGCATAAAGCTCAGTGAAAACACAAACAGCTCTGGATTGACTCTCAGATGTTATTCTGACACCAGACAGGTGATCTGTGAAGGTGTGCAGTGGTGCCATGTTACATCCCAAGAGATTTCTCACCTTGCAGTGGTGGTGGGTTTGTGCTCTGGACTCCAGAAGGTTGAGTAGTTTCCTGTTCTGGTTATTCCTAGGAGAACACGGGTGGTGGATTCCCTGTGAAGTGTTAATTATGAGCTGAATTACAGGAGATAAAGGCACAGCATTGTTTGTGTTTGCATGTCATCACTATCAGAGGGTTGCTGATGGCTCTGTGTTCAGACAAAACTGCCAGAGCCAGTCAGTTTTAGGTTTTTAACTTAAAAACTTGCTCTTCAGTGGTCACTGGTCTTGGTTATTGTTGGCAGTGATGTCACCACCTGCAGCCTTGGCCTGGTTTCCTAAACCAAATGCTTGTGGTGGTAAAAATGGCTCCCTTTTAAAATCACCTCTTCATCACATTATTGGTGACTTACAGTGACTTTCTGAAAATGGAAATTACCCACTCCTGAAGACCTTCTGGATATTTTTTTATTTGCCATTTTGACTTCAATATTTATCCATCAAAATGAACTCTTGGACTCCCAGTTCAGCACAGAGATTGACAGTTTTGTGGCACTGTTGTCACAGATGACTTTTAACTTTGTTTTGTGTCTCCTTAGTGGTGATGCTTAAATATATAAATGTGTGTACATAGTATGTGTGCCAGATACATCCATATATATAAATAAATAAATGTGTAAACCTTAAATTTAAAATGTTGACTGCTTCATGGGGTCTGAGCAGGAGGCTTTTTCCTTCCTGTTTCTCAAAACACAAGGTCTGTGTAGCAACATCATCACCCAAGAAGCAAGAATGTTGTTGCAGTCAATGTATTTGCTGGCAGGAATTGTTCTAAGCTGGAATAATTGTGCTTACAGGCTTTGTTAGCAGATTGTTTCCACAGATGCCTGCATGATGGTGTGAAAATATTAGAGTTGGTACAATTTGATATCAAATGAAGGGAGTCAGTAACTCTGACAGCAGCATCCAGAGGAGTTCTTGCCAGTGAGGATGTGCAGTTTCTGAGGCAGTGTGCCTGGAGTGGATGCTCTGGGCCTTGTTTTGGTAGACACAAGATGTGCAGAGGTGTGGATGTGTGCTGGCTGCAGTTCTGGGGATGGCAGCCCCCAGCAGCAGGTGGAGAATCTGCAGAGGCAGAGCCTCCACAGAGTTACTGCTCAGCTCCAGTGAGGTTCTGCTGGAGGAGCTGGAAATGTTTGTGCTGTGTCATCTCAGAATCCCAGGGTGCTTTGGCTTGGAAGGGACCCTAAACCCCATCCAGTTCCCCCTCCTGCCATGGGCAGGGACACCTCCCACTGTCCCAGGTTGCTCCAAGCCCCTGAAAAAACGAGTCATGCTTGGTTTTGGAAAGGCAATGTAAGATTGGATTTTTGCTCTTTTCTCACTCTCCTCTGAGATTGCTGACATGTTACAACCTTTGCTGGTTAAATAAGCATCTTAGCATTTATCACAACCTTTTCAAAGGAGAAAACACTGCCCTGACTTTTTAATATTTCATATAACAGACTTACAAAGTGCAGCTAAATGTTTTGAAATTGCTTTTAACCCCTTTTCTCATTAGAGATTCTGTTTGCCTTGCCTCTTGAAACACTACACTGTATAATATTTCAGTGATTCCCTTCCCCATCCCTTTTTTATTCCTTGCTGCTGTAATAAACAACATATATGGATATATGTGGTTGCAAGTACACTGTTGTGGAAAGGTGTAGAAAAAAGAAAACAAAAATCAGAAATGCCTTTGTGAGGAGTTTGTAGCTATCAAATAATATCAAAAGTGTGTATTGGAGGCTCAGATAAATCTCTGTGTATCTGAGCAAGTGTATGCCTTGCTTATTAAAATATTTTTCTATGTAAAAGGGCAAATTAGAAAGTGAAGGCAGTTCTCTGGGTATGGTGCTGTGTCATCAAGTGTTGAGACATTAAGGGCAGTGTGTGGTCTGACACAAATATTTCTTGCTCAGTAGCTCTGATGTGGAAAGTTCATGCAAGATCTGTCACTGTAATTTCTCTTTGCCTGGAGCAGTTGGACATATGTCACTCTTCTTTGTTTTTTTGTTGTTGCAGAAATCCATAACCATGAGCCTTGTTCAAAACTCTTTAGGTAAGCTTCTTTTGTTGTCTTGCTGTGGTGGCTGCAGAATATCAAAATAGGGAGCTCCCTGCAATATATTAGCATTTCAAATGTTCCTGCCAATGTTTGCTCATCTGATGGTTTCACAGAAACCACAGAAATGGCACCAACCATGAGAATCAAAGTAGGAGTTTGCAGTTTTAGTGGAGCTTGGAAGGGTTTATTTCTCTATCTCTTTGGATTTCCATCTTGTGTACCCTAATCTTGTGTGGATTTCTACCTCTTGCTGCTGGAGGTAGGGCAGCAGTCAGGTCAGCTCATTTCACTGTGATGATGTGATGAGTGTCAAAATCAATTTAAATTCTTGTAGTCTTAGGCAGGCTCTGCCTGGGCCTGGTGTGTCACAGCATCCCCTGTGTGCCCTAACCCTGGTAACTGGCTGGGTTAACAAGTTGGTTTGTGCTTAGTGGTACCAACCTGCACCAACTAATTATTGTAAAATTCTCAGCTTTCTAGTTATTTTTGCCTTCTGGTCTCCTGAACTCCAGCATTTAAATTAAATACGGGGCTAATATATTTTATTTAACAGCTTCCATCTATTTACATGTAAATTTTCTCTATAGTCTTCACTTGTTACACAGTGTTGGCTTCTAAAGAGCTGTCTAAAATTCTTCTTGAGAAGGAATTCCCAATTAATCTCCTCTTGTCTTGAGAGATTTCCAGCCAATTAAGAAGACACAGTAGCTTAGACATTATGATTGACACTGGTTGCATTAAAGAGAAAAGCTGCAGTCAGTCACTTGCTGGCTGATAATTACAGAGAGTGCTCTTAACCCTCTGATTTAAATGCTGCAGACTCCACACACAGAGATAATATCCAGTGTCTGGTCAGCTCCTCCTGGGTCCCAGGGATGCTTTGTGCAGGACATACCCACATGGATGACATTCCCTGCTTCCCCCAAGCAAGGAATTGGTTTTTAGTGCCAGAGCTGATGGAGGAAGGGGAGCAGGCAGGGTCTCACTGCCTGCTGCTGCTCAGGAAAGCTGATGAATTCATTTACTGCACAGCCCCAGAAACTCCACACAGCTCACACACTTTCCATCAGGACCAGAGGGTGCTGCTGGTTATTCCTACAAAGCACAAAGACAAGAGAAAGAGCTGGACAGCCACTGCTTACCAGGATTATAAATAAATATTGCAAACATGAATTGAAAAATTTGTGTGACATCGTGTCTCAGATTTGTCATTACTTGTAGTCTGACTTTTCCCAACAGCTTACACCTTGAAGCAAATGGTATTTCCACCTTTATTTACCAGCCAAGCATTGAGCTCAGGATTTGATGTTTTTTCACCCCACCCCACCAGAAGCTGAAGTCATAGACCCCTAAACCAGAGTGTTTTCCTGCACTGCTTTAGGTGTGTCAGCTCGTGAAGGAGACCAAGGAGGAGTCTATTTTCAAATGTTTTTCCTTTCATCATGCACTCTGATCTACCCAAATTTCTAAACTTACCTGCATAGGTAGAATTATAAATTCCTAAATCTGTCGTGTCCACAAAATAACAACATGTCAGGGTTTGGGTTCAGCTGTGGAAGCAGAACCACATGGAAAGACCATGATACTTGGAATTATTGCTGACTCTTTTGGCTTCAAGGATCCAGCCATGTGAGTGCAATGGCAGGATTGGAGCTCAAGAAATTGATTTGGAGTTGCATCTAAAATGACTCTGCTTTCACTTCTTCTGGGCTGGTGGGCTTCTGATTATCAAAGCAAGGTTTTACAGAATGCTGGTCAAAACAAAATTGCCCAGTGCATTTCTGTTGGTTAAAGTAAGGCTCTGGAAGTTGCTTTGTGTTGTCTAGAATGCCATCTGCTTGTAGAGCACTTAAAGTATAAATGATTTACTTTATGTATAATATGTGTGTATAAACTGTGTTCCTGCCTTTCTCTCTTCCTTTTTGTTCAAGCTTTTATGACTATGCAGGCAAAGTTAATGAGGAGAGTTTGGACAGGATTCTCAAAGACCGAAGAAAAGTAAGTTTTCTATCTTTTCCTCCTGTTGTAGGCATTAGAAAGAGTGGGTTTAGAAAAGAAATGAAAAAAAAAAAAAAGGTAGCTAACTAGAATAAACACTTTCCTTCACAAATCTGATGGTTTGTTTTGATCCAGGGCTTATCCTTTACAGAAGTTGTTGGATTTGTGGTGCTTAGATTAAACTAAGGGGGCAATGTCTAATTTCCCTGAAGAAGTGTAAAGGATTTAAGTGCAGGTCTCCAAAAGTGTAGGGCTCAAACTCAAATCTCAAGGAATTCAGTTTGTTTCATTGTCCTAAAGCTTTTGGGTAATGGTGATACCACAATTCCAGCCCCTTTAATCTCAGAAAGTAAATCTGTGTCTCTCAGGTAACACTGTGGGTTTTTCCTGATGTACTTTGATTGCAGAACGTTATTGGATGGTACAGATTCAGGAGAAACACTCAGCAGCAGATGTCATACAGAGAGCACATCATCCATAAACAGCTGACACACATCCTTGGAGTGCCTGACCTCGTCTTCCTTCTCTTCAGCTTCATTTCCACTGCAAATAACTCAACACATGCTTTAGAATATGTGCTTTTTAGACCAAACAGAAGGTAAGGCAGCTCTGTCCTCATTCCTGGCTCTGCTTTTTACTGCTATTCTTTAAACTACTCAGGAGTTTGTGCAATTGCACCTAAAGAAAGCTTTGTGTTTGTCCAGTGATGTCTTGGGGTGCTTGTTAATGATGGTTTTGTTTTCTGTTGGGTTTGTTTTGTGCAAATAATTTATGAATTAAAATTAGGGTGAGCAAAAATTCTTTTCAGTCTCTAAATCATCAGACAAAAAAAATCTATTTTTAGAGATGTCAGGTGTCACTTCCATGTTTCTCCTAGTGGATCTGAATGTATCTTGTGTATAGTTTATGTATATAGTTTATGTATATAGTTTATGTATATAGTTTATATCTCTGTGTATAGTTTGCACATTATAAAGGTTCTTGGAGGTATAGAGCTAGCTCTATATTAAGTGATTTTTTTAAGGATCCTGCATTTATTTTGAACACAACTTGTAATATCCAGCTACTTTTATAACAAACCTAATGCAGAAGCTTTAAAATCAGATGAATTCTGATCATCAGAGGGATGGGATAATATCAAGGCTTTTGTAAAGAATCTTTTTGAAATGAATTAAGAAGTCTTTCTGTACTTTCTCTGCAGGTATAATCAAAGGGTGTCACTTACTATCCCTAATCTAGGCAACACTAGTCAACAGGAATACAAAGTTTCTTCAGTGCCAAATACTTCTCAGAATTATGCCAAAGTTATTAAGGAACACGGGTAAGGACTTTTCCTTTTTAAATAAAGTGGTTCTCAGGCTCTACACTCTGTACCTCACAGAGAACACTACAAATGTACAAGTTGAGCAGCAAAACAAAAACAGTTCTGGAGGAGAGTGGTCAGTTCCCAGAGTGCTTTTTTCCTGGTTAGAAGTGGATCTTTTAGAACAACCAAGGCAGCTCAGTGCACTCTTCAGAAAAGCACAGTTGGTGTGGCCAGTCCTTGCTGGGGCCCTTCTGGCTTGAAGCTTTTGCCTTGATTTCCACCCACCACCCACCTGCCCAGGGAATTCTGTGTGCACTTGAACTCTACCTCAGAAGCATTGAAATCTTGATGTTTTTTTCAAGTATTTTCCATTCAGTGCCATAAATTGGAAGTAGTTTTCCTGGCTGTTAACAATGAAATTATACAAACCTAAAGATTTTGGCACAAGTTTAACCTCACTCAAATGAGACTTTATTGTTCCAGAAGGAATTTTGGTATTGAATATGCTGCTGTCCAAATTTTTGTTTATGACAGTATGGTACATGGTTTGCAATATACTAAAAAAAATTGCTAAATAATTATAATAAAATTGCTAAAATAGTGTATTTAGCAATAAGAAACATTTTTAAAATAGAGTGATAGACTGCTTAACAGGAATTCCAAGACAGCATGAGCTAGAAACCTGTTTTGTCTTTTCTCACTAATGATTTCTGCTTTGTTTTCATTTTTAGTACTGATTTTTTTGACAAAGATGGAGTGATGAAGGACATCAGGGCTATCTATCAGGTTTATAATGCACTTCAGGAAAAAGTACAGGTAACATCCTTTACTCCATATTGGTCTGTAAATATGTGGCATCTTTTATTTGTCCTTTGGTTAAAGCAGGAGTGGTGAAGATGGAGATTTTTAGAGCTCATAAATAATTGTCATGAACTGTAGTAAAATAAGCCTGACTTTAAAATTAAATATTTCAGTTTCTATTTGATGTGAGCATTTGCAGTGGCTTCTGTGGAAGTGGTTGGTACAAATAGCACCTATTTTTTCTCTTTTGTGAGTAAATGATTTAATACTTAGTGATTTATGGGAGGTGTTAGTCATTTTTAAGGGTTTGCAGTGAAGAGAAGCCCTGCTGAAGGCTGTAGGGATTTGCAGAGGTTTTTAAAAATGACTCCTGGCTCTGGCTATGGAGCATGAGCAGAGCACCATCTGTTAGTTAAAACTTGTGAACATTCTGTGTGGAGCATGAGTGAATCCTGCTCCAAATGTGCCAAAGCATCTGAAAATGTCTCGAGTGTCAGCTCTGCTCATCGTGAGCCTGTCAGCTCACAGCTTGTCCTGTGTGAAGAGCAGTGGAGCTGTGCTGCCCCCGGAGCTCACACATCTGCTCATTGTGCTGGGCTCACAGCTTGTGCCAGGCTTGCCCTGTGCACCAGCCCTGGGGCATTGGTGTCTGCTGCAGCAGGGAGCAAGGAGTGATCCCTGCAGCCAGCCCTGCAGCTGCCTGCACAGGGGAGCTGCTCTTTCTCACTGGGAACTTGCACCTTCCAACCTCCTTTGGAAGGTGGGTGGGGCAGACACTTCCAGGCAGCTTCAGGGAATTGGAAGGTTTCTCTTCAGAGGTGTATGCATTAGCTAATGGCATTGCTTTGTTCTGGCCAGGAGCAGGGCTATCCTCTGTGCTCCTGCTGTTGTTTCAGTCACTGTCTGGAAAAATGGAAATGGGCTTCTTTAGCCTGGAGAAAGGGAGGCTGAGCAGAGACATTGTTGCTCTCTTCTCCCAAGTGACAGGAGGAGAGGAAATCACCTCAAGTTGCACCAGGGGAGGTTTAGATTGGAGATTAGGAACCATTTTTTCCCTGAGAGGGCTGTCAGGCATTGGAGCAGACTGTTCAGGACAGTGGTGGAATCACCATCCCTGGAAGTGATCATGGCCAATGCTGAATTTCATGGGATCACAGAGTGCTTTGGGTGGGAAGGGGCCTCAAAGCTCATCTCATCCCACCCCCTGCCACAGCAGGGACACCTTCCACTGTACCAGGCTCCTCCAAGCCTCATCCATCCTGAACACTTCCAGGGGTGGGACACTAACCAGCTTTGGATCTTACTACAAATCTTCTGTCATGATGAATTATTTGGAAATGCTTTTCCTATAATGCAGCAACAGCCAGTAAAGAAAACAATCTTGAGGTTGAGTATTTCTGCTACAGTTAAATCCTGCTTTAAGTTTTTTGCTTCAATGGATTCTGGTCTGGTAGTAGCTTTACTAGTGTTGTCCTGAAACTATTTCCTGTATTTTTGCCCAATCTTAGCATGTTTTATGTTTTTCTCCCAGGCAGTATGTATAGATGTAGAAAAAAGTGAACGTGTGGTTGAATCTTGTCAAGCTGAAGTAAACAAGTTAAAAAGGCAAATCGCACAAAAGAAGAATGAAAAAGAACAAGAAATAAGTAAGTTGCCTTTTGATTGCCTTTTCTTTTTCAGGAGCAGATTCTATGAGGAGAAAAGGTTTTGTAGAGTTAAAATAATTATTGTATTGTTGATAACTGATGGGAAAAAACATCCCATTGGGAAGGATTTATGTTGAATGACAGCTGAGCTGTGAAAGTGTGTGTTGCAGGTATTTCTGCTGGAATCATCCAGTGTTAGCAAGCTTAAAATGTAGGAGACACAACACTGTAAAGAAAGAATGAGCAAGTCAGTTCTGGAAACAACACAGGTAAAGATCAGTTGTAGGAAAAGAAAAGTGGAAAAAAAATGAAGTTAAAAACTGGAGAGATTCTTTTTGAAGGAAAGAAACAGGGTACTGTGCTCACAGGCCAGGAGCTATCCATGGTTTTATAAAGTCTTTATTCCCACTGCCATTTGCTGACTTAGTGGTAAAGATGTTTAGCACTGAAATGCCACTTTTCAGTGCTGAAGTAAATCTTTGTAGGTGTTGTTCATCTTATTTTGCTGCTCCATAATTTCCTGAGTCAGTGAGTCTTGCTGTGTGAGCAGATTTGGCTGAGTGCCACACTGTCCCTCCTTCCTAAAAACTGAGTGTGGCCTCAGGAGACTTTGTTTAGCAGTAGATGAGTTTTGTGAAGCACTTGGTTCCTTCCAAAGAGGCTTTGCTGATCTAATTGAATTTGTGAGTGCAGGGGAGGACTGGAGGTAGAGAGTAGAGGCAGAGAACAGGCAAATGGGAAGTAAGAGAAAAACCTAAATAATTAATCAGCAAATTCCACATTTCAGCAAACACTGCCTCTTTTTGCCCATGTTTTGAAATGATAAGCAAATACTGAAATGTTGTCATTCTAGCTACAAGATGGTTTTTATTATTTCTGTATCCTGTTACCTAAAGCAGTGTGTGACAAAAAGAGGGTTTAGGTGGGTGAACACCCTAAACTCTGCAATGGGCCTGCTCCTGCTGTGACTGGTATTTTGATTTTCTCCAGGCAGCAAGGTACTGTTATCATGTGAGCATTTTAGTGCACAGTTTGATCTGTCAGCCCAAGGTCTTCTTTCTCTGAACCTCAAAGATAAGGGAACAGAGCCAGGATTAGCCCAGGACCATTTAAAAGGTGGAAGTAAATGAGTCACTGCTGTTTCCTGCTTGGCTGTAGATGAAGTAGGCAGGGAACTGCTACTATGGGGAAGCAGAGGTGGATATTTAGCGTGACTGGAGCTGATCCCAGCACAGATGGGAAAAGCTGGGGGAGGAGGAGGAAGAGCAGTCAGTGCTCAACTCTGGGTACTACCAGGGAGATGCAAATGCTGGACTGAGAATTCATGCCAGAGCAGAGAATCATGTGAGAGGGCTGAAACAAGAAAACATGCAGCTTGGAGCTCTGCAGTATTTTTAGGTGTGAGTAGTTAATTACTGAAGCTGGCCTTCTGTTCCCTCACTTGCTCAATGCTGGGAGAATTTCCTGGGTTTCAGTGAGGAAAAGGGAGCGTTTGATTCCAGTTCTGCAGGAGTGTTGTGTGAGAGCTTGATGTTCTTACAAATGTTGGGTTAACAGGTTATGACTTAAGCACTCCATTATAAAAGGCAGTTGAGACTTCAGCTGCCAAAACTCTGAAATAGTTCTGTATGTGTAGCAGGATGTTCCAGGCTTTGGTGAGTGCTGTGCACTTCCCAGATGCCAGGAAATCTCCCCCTGCAGCTCTCCTGTCGTGGCCCAGAAATGGAGTGCTGTTATGTAGCCACTTGAGGGAATCTGCTCTTTTTATTCCCAAGAGACATCTCAGTGACTGGGTTAAAAGGAGCTCTCCCCCTCCATTTGGGTTTTTTTCCAGAAATATGGTGTTCCAGTGGATAGAGCTGATCCCTTGTGTCCATCACCTTACACATGCCAGTGTCAGTTCTGGCAGGTTTGTTGGTTAATAACCCCTTAGGAACCAGGCAAAAACTTCAGCCTCTCACAGAGCTTAACAAAACTTCCTGCCAGGAAGTCTTTGCTTGTGTCTAGTGTACAGTACTGAAATTCACCTTTCTGCAGCAGCCTCCTAGGCACATTTAAGAAGAAAATGGTTTCTTCAGTCTTCCCTACCAATCCCAGTTATTCCAGCCTTTCCTCTTAGGTCATTATTAGATCTCTGAGTCCTTGTGTTTTGTAGCATTTCTCCAGTTTTCCCTCTTTTTTAAACTCTGGTGTTCATAGTTACAAATATTCTGGTTGTGTTTTTAACAACTACAGTGAAATAATGCAGACCTGTATACCTGTGTCTCCACAGCTGAGCACACCTCATGCATATTGATATTTATAGTTTACATAAATCAAATTTCTCTTCTGCAGAAGGATGCAAGTGTTCCTTATTTTGCAGCTTTTGCAGTTCATTATTCCTGTGCACATCTTCCTCAAATTATTTTCCAAATCAGCTCATTAAATGACTTTCACATTCCTGTTCTGATACCCTGCTACACTCCCAGCTATAATTCCATCATTTAGATTTTTAATGTGAGTGCAGTTTTTAAAATAATAATTTGAGGGAAGAAGACATGGTGATTTCTTTGCAGGTGTTACGAGATTGTCCCTTAGCACAGGGGGCATTGAAAGAGAAAGTACAAAGTGATATTTTTAAGATACAATATCAAATATTGATTATAGTGGATGAAAAGTGAGTGGAGTTTTACTGAACAGGACACAGGTGGAGAGGAACAGGCAGGTTGAGCTTTAGGTGCTTTTTGATGTGAGAAGGAGCTGAAAAATACCAAGATGAGGTGGAAACAGCAAGAGGCCTTGGAAACATCCTGTAGCTGTGTTTTTTGGGAGCTTAAACGGGAGGAAATGATCTGTACAGGATGACTGTGCACATGAAAGTGTAGCATGTTTGCATTTGGACAGTTTGTTTGCTTTCTGACTCATTTTGGGTTTGAAATGGGATCATGGGATAATTGAACTGTGCTGATCCTGATGAGGTTCATGGCTGCACTGCTAAATTTAGGGAAGTTTGTCATTCTCAAAGAGTAGGATGCAGTGTTAAGCAGATTTGATGTGACAGTCAGGGGTAGTGTGTTGATGACTCTATAAGCACAAAATCAGAAGTATGAGAGATGAGTAGAGCAGACTGGGAGGACAGGATCCAGTGCTGGAGCTGGAAAGCAGAGCCAGGGATGAGCATTTGCTAAAGCAGAAAGAAAGGAGAGAGGAGGGGCGAGGCAGTCACAGCTCAGGTACGTGGAGCACATTGCCCAGAAAGCATTAAGTACCCCCTGTTCTTTGCTTTGTAGGAATGCAGCAGGCAATTTTAAGCAGGCAGATGCCACCAGATAACGTGGAACCCATGTTTGTTCCCCGAATGTCCTACACTGGGTTTGCTGTGGAGGGCTGCACACTGGAAGATTCCGACGTGTCCGATCCGCCCCCGCCGTACTCGGATTTCAGCGCGGCCTCTCAAGACAGTTCTGGCAGCCCTGGGGCCCTGGAGAGCAGCAGCAGCGTCTTCATGCCCCGGCCTCAGGCAGTTGGTTCTTCCAGTTACGTTCCCACAAGTGCAGGATTGAAATATTCTGGCAATGGAGCATCCATGCCACCTTCCCAAAGAGCGCTCGCTGACAATGTTGACGAATCAGAAGACAGTGATTATGAGAATTTGCTTGAACCCACAGAGTCCTCTGACAGTGAATACTCACAGACAAGGGAGTCACGACCTTCAGCACATCCTGATGGTGATTCCAGGAACACTCAAACTTCTCAGATTTGATAGGGGGGAAAACAAAACAAAACAGAAAAATCCACATGACACTGTTTTTTCATAATTGTTACCGAGAGATTTTGGGGATTTGACCCGGAGGAAATGAACTACACAGGATTACTGTGCACACAAAATGTAGAAGACTTGCACTAGATGGTTTATTCACCTTGTGATACATTTTGCAAGTTTTATAATGGAATCATTAGGATAATCAATGTACTAATACTGATGAGGTTCATGGATGTACTGGTAAATTTAGGCAAAATGAAATTTATAGAGATCTTGTAGCTTTTGTTGCCATATTTTCTTTAAGACAATAAATTGGGATGTAGTAACTAAGCACAGTTAGTCTACAGATAATGTTCTCGAATCAAAACTTACCTCTTGCACTATCATGCCTTGAATTTTAATTTTTGAAAGGGAATAATAAATATATCAGCCGCCTTCAGAATAGCTTTCTATGGTAAGCCAAATTGGCCTTTGCAAGCAAAGAAATTTTGATAATTCTGAGAAGCCTGATTGGAAAAGATGTGGTCAACCTCCTCCTGAGGGCATGCCCTCATCAGAGGAGGGGTTTGGTTCAACCTTTTTTACAGACAGAATGTGTCTCACTTCAACTGATGGTTGCCTTTTTTTCTGTAAAGGGTGTTGTGGGGGGTGGGATGCCTGGTAAATCATCCAGATGAATGTCATAAATAGAGTTATTCTGGTTTCACTGGGTTTACAATGACTTTACGCCACACTAGCCTCATTTATTGTCTCGTGTTCTTTTAGCATAAATATGAAGTGCACATACAGGAGTTAATGACCAACAGAAGTAGTAAATTCCATCATGATTGGACTTTGGAGTCTGCAAATTACAAACATCAGAGACTGCTACTTGCATTTTATTTGCATCTGAGTATTGGATTTACGCTTCTAGATGAGTTATTTTATGTGATCAGTAGGGGATAGGGTAGGAGAAGATTGTTTGGAGAGTCCCCTGGGTTTATTACCTCTTTTCCTCTGGGTGAAACATGTAAATGATTATTTGAATTTGAATTACAGCTCTTGTCAGAAAACTGCCGTTTGGGATAAATGAAGTGTGGTATATTTAGAGAATTTCATGTTTGGATGCACTTACTTTTATTTAAATACTGCTTGTATGCTAACGTTGCCCAAAATATGTGAAATTGTGCCACTAAGAAGTTTGTATTATTGGATTTATCCCTGATGTGTAAATGAGAAAATACACACTTTAAGATGAGGTTATCTGCAGCATTTATCACTTGGAGGTATCAATAGCCCCTTCTTCTGTTTACACCCAGAACAGCAAAACAGTTGCTTAAAAACTTTAAATATCTCAAATTCACACACTGAAATTTTAGACTTCTGGATCATATCCTTAGGCAAAAGTCTGTTTATTACCCTCTCATTACCTGTACTAAATTAAGCAAAGTAACTTTGGGAAAAAATGAGATGTTCAAATTGCCACTCTCCTACTGAGCATTTCCACCTTTAAACACCTTGTGCTCTGGTTTTAACTATTTTACATTGTTCTCATCAACCTTAACTGGATGGATTTTTGCCTTGGAGTGTTGCAATCCCTGGAACAGAGACCTTGCTGTGGAGTCAGCACCTGTGGCTCAGCTGTGAACGTGTCACTGCTGGAATCAGAACTGACAGGTTGGCAGCCACCCCCTCCATTTCTGTTCTGCACAGAAACCTGCAAAATGTACATCTCTGACAAAGCAGTTAAATGTGACAATAAAATCTTCTTTAATGCTAACATAGGTTTTAATGCTTGTCAGGTGCCACAGTGGTGGAGGAGAAGCAGAAGTGCAGCTCAGCAGTGTTTGTTCAGCTTGGGGGGCTGAGGGGAGTACTCCATGCCTGACACATGTGCTTGTGTTTATACAAGGTCCTTGAATTCTGGGGTTATTTAACAAAAAATAGTAAAAGTTCTGCTTGGTTTTCCATGCACCATGTAGGTGGGACAGGTGTGTCATGGTGCCCTCCAGCCAGTGCCTACCTGCAGGTATTTTCATTCATAACTTCTGCCTCAAAGAGTGTGGCTTTATTATTATTTTTTTTTAATGTAGGTAATATTCTGGCAACAATACACCTGCTTAGACTTTGCAGTTTTCATGGCAGTCCTGTTAAAAACAACAGTGGTGGGCTGTGATCCATTACAAGGCCACAGGGAGCAGCTTTAACCCTGAATTGTGGATTTTCACACCTGTGGAACACCAGGTTTCCAGGCTGGCTCCTGGACAGTCCCTGGTGGTGATTCCCAGCAGCAGGGCCTGTAGCTGTGTGCTCTCTCTAATGGGGAGGCAGCACTGAGGAAAAGCCACTGAAAATTGGCTCTTGTGTCCTGTTCCAAATCCTGGAGTTTTCCTGGTACAACAAAATATTTTCTGGTTGATGGTGAGAAACCTGGAACTGCTATTTCCTTCATTTCCAAATTTACTCTTATTCCCCCTCTGACTGTTGATAGTAAGAAGAACAGGGATGCACCATATGGGAAGCCTCAATGAATTAGAACTATCACATATGCTTACAAAAGGAAACATCCTCAAATATTTCTGAAATTAGCAGGGATTGACACTCTGGGAGTCTCCAAGTCCTGTCTTTGCTTGTGGGGTGGAACATGTTGGCAGAAAGACTTGTGAGCATTGTTAATTTTGCATGTTCATGACTGTGCAGGTTTGGAGTTCACATCTCACATCTCTGGGGATGTTTCACTGCCTCTGCCAAATGCCGAGTTCAGATGGAAAGAGAAGCTGTTACTGTTGGTGCAGCATCAAGATAAGATAAGCAAACTGATAAAACTCCTGTGAAGTGGGAAGATGCTTCTGGGTACACTGAATGTTACTAGAATCAGTCTGAAACTTTGGGGTTTTTTTGGTGCTGCAAGATTCATTTTAAGGCTTTTGGGTTTTTTTTGATAACAGACTTACTTTGCCTGGTTCTTCATGGTTCTGCCTCTGAGCAATCTGTAGATCAGGTGTTGGTTTCTGGCTTCCTTAGAGCTGACTCTTCCTCTGGCTTTCTCTTTTCTCTCCAATATCTGTGGTGTCACACNNNNGAAGATGCTTCTGGGTACACTGAATGTTACTAGAATCAGTCTGAAACTTTGGGGTTTTTTTTTGGTGCTGCAATATTTATTTTAAAGCTTTTGGGGTTTTTTTGATAACAGACTTACTTTGCCTGGTTCTTCCATGGTTCTGCCTCTGAGCAGTCTGTAGATCAGGTGTTGGTTTCTGGCTTCCTTAGAGCTGACTCTTCCTCTGGCTTTCTCTTTTCTCTCCAATATCTGTGGTGTCACACGCACATTTCTCTGTCATGTTAGATGTGTGGGGGTATTTGCATGTACCTTTATAGTGCTCTCTTCTGTAGATTATGGATTTGGGAAGAAAACAGAATTTGATTAGAGTTTCATTAATAAACTGGTAAGTACTTGGACACCTTCCAGTGCCTGAAGGGACTCCAGGAGAGCTGGAGAGGGGCTTTGGGCAAGGGCCTGGAGGGACAGGACACAGGGAATGGCTTTAAGCTGAAGGAGGGGAGATTTAGATGGGATATTGGGATGA
>VYXF01007960.1:201752-221749 GCA_013397295.1 Polioptila caerulea
GATCCTGGAGGTGATCCTGGAGCTGATCCTGGGGGTGATCCTGGGTGTGACTCTGCAGGTGATCCTGGAGCTGATCCTGGGGGTTCCCTGTACCCTGGCATCTGGGACTTGGCTCTGCTGGGGTGCCCAATAGCACAGTACCTCTCCCAGTAAGACATGCTGAGCACAAGGGGGATGTTCAGAGAGAGAACTCTGTTCAGAACTGGGTGTTCAGGGGAGAACAAAAGGCTCTAGGGAGGCCTTGGAGCCCCTTTCAGCACCTGCAAGGGCTCCAGGAGAGCTGGAGAGGGACTTTGGGCAAGGGCCTGGAGAGACAGGGCAAGGACAAATGGCTTCACACTGAGGGTTAGGCAGGATGTTGGGAAGGAATCCTTCCCTGTNCTGTGTGAAGACACAAAGACTGGAGGTCTGCTGGGATGAGGTGAGGTCCCCACATCCCTTGGCTGGTGTCTGATGAACTGACACTTGTTCTCAGAGGTGCTTTCTGATTTCCTGACTAGAAGGGTGGATGAGCTCCTGAGTCCTTGGGCAGCTTCACTCGGGCCCTTCTTGGAGCTCCTGNAACGAGATGGTTTTGAAGATCCCCCAGCTCAAACCTTCTGTGATCCCATG
Organism: Polioptila caerulea; assembly: GCA_013397295.1. Taxonomy (NCBI): domain Eukaryota; kingdom Metazoa; phylum Chordata; class Aves; order Passeriformes; family Certhiidae; genus Polioptila; species Polioptila caerulea. The sequence continues at coordinate 202,365 of VYXF01007960.1, forward strand.
AAATGCAGTTCCCTGACACCTTGTCCAGATCCATGCCAGCCCCATGGGCTCCAGGGAGCTCCAGCCACAGATGTGGTGAAAAAGCAGGGCCAGAGCATGAGGCCAGAGCCTTTGGTGACACATCAAAGGAGGAGCAGGGCCCAGGAAGCAGCTCAGGCAGAGGGGAGAGAGCTCCAAGCAGGTGAAAGGCTCCTTGTTGCTACTGGCAACATCTCTGGTTGTGTTTGATGAGACGTGGGAAGGCAGGGAGGAGGTTGGATCATCCATCTCCTGTAGGATGGGAACGTGTCTGCCACCCATCTTCAGCTGAGCTCATTGTAGAATCTGAACTGGCATTGATCATAAATCCTCTACTTAAACCATTTTGAGAGAAAAGCCCTTCCAGTCCACAGTGAACCTTTCCTGCCATATTTTCAGGTTTATCAGCAGTTTTCGTATTTTATGGAAAATCATGAAGCACAGGTGCAGCTCTCTCAGTGCAGCTCGCTCTCACTTGGAAACCTTCTCCACCCCTTCTATTTTCTGAAGTAAGACAATTAAAATCAGAGGTTGTTTTGCATTCCTATGTAGCTATTTTTTACTGTTAACTCAAAAAATGGCACAGACAATTTTACCATGGGAATATTTTCATGCACACACTGTTTTTCCCCAAACAGGGTAAGTATTATTTCTGTCTTGCAATGGGTTTGCTGAGCTCCCCGTGCACTGGGGTGGTGCCATCCCTCTGGATTTGCCCTGGGAGCTGAGCAGGGAGCTCAGCACTGCCCCAGCCCCTTGCTCTGCCCAGCACATCCTTTCTCCCATCCTGCTTTCCCCAGCAGCTCATCCCATCTCCCTGCCAATCATTCCCCAGCCCCAGGACAGGGGATAATAATGCTGTGCCATGCATGAGGATTAATATTTTAAAGTGGGTTGAGGTTAAAGGGTTACATGGATCTCATCTGTGCTGTTGGAGGTCAGCAGAAGCTTTAGCATAAGGACGGCGTAATAGTACTTTAAAAAATAATTATGGTTTATTCTTTTGAAATCCAATTATTTCCTGGAAGAACAGCGGGCAGTTTTAGTGGAATGGCCATGGAAGTGGATTACAGGACATGCAAACCCTGCACAGCTCACAATGCCTGCACCAGCCCTGATGCCCTCCCTCCTCAGCACACGAAGTTCTGCTTGCAGAGGAGTTTATAGTAAGCTCTGTGCTGCATAAATATTAAAACATATAATCAGATGATTGCCCACACGTTATATTTTCCTTTGCAGGGATGGTTTGTACTCTCAGCTGTGGCACAGCACGCCAGGCAGCCAACCCCAGCCCACGCAGCCCTGGGGGATTTGTCCCACGTAACTCGTCTCGCCTTTCTGTGGCTTGGACATCTCCTCCTGCCCGGGTACCCCAGCTGGGTTTGCAGATAAATTCCCAGACATGGGAAAAAGAATCAGCTGCCTCTTTGCTGGTCCTTCAGCCACGCAGACTGATGGCCCATCTGCAGGGTGTGCAGTAATTTAATGCCCTTTTTCCTTCCTCACCACTGTGTAAGGAAGGATCCAGGTAAGGATCCTGTGTAAGGATCCAGGTAAGGATCCTGTGTAAGGATCCAGGCCAAGCTGCAGGTGTGCACTGGAGGACACCCGGTTAAAGAGCCAGGGATCAGCCACCCCAGCACACCTGAGGGTGCAAACACAACTCCCGTGGAGCGAATCCATCCCTGCTTTTATCCTGTGGGTGAACAGGCAGCCCTGGCCCCGCTGGTGTTTGGTGTCAGTTTGTTGGAACACGCTGCCCATCCCCTCATGGGATGTGCTGCATTATTCATCAGAGAGATGAAAAACTGGAGGAGCTATTGTTGGTCCTGTTTAAACTCTCTGTTCCTGCAGCATTGAAAGGAGCAGTCATTACCTGTCTCCTCTTTCAGATCCAATTTGCCAGGATGCATATTTCCCAGGAAGCTCCGTAGGGCTCCTCAGGGCCGGGATGATTTATTTATAGGAGTGACCTTAGAGCCACTTGGAAGACTGTCTGCTGACATTTGTGCACTCCAGAGTACTTGTGGCAAGAAACTCCCTGTGTTTCCAATTCCCCATCCAATCTGAAAAAGTCCTTACTGCCTGTTTTACTGTTGAGTAAACCGCTGGATGTCACAGCTGGATTCCTCCATGGCTCACTCAGACCCCTTGCTTGTTTTCCACACCTGCTTTCCTGTTTCCTCTCCAGATCCCAAGCCTGGTTCCCTCTCCAGATCCCGACCAGCTGCAGGGAACAGCACTGCTGTGTTTGCAGGCTGCTGTGGGATGCACTCTCCCCTTGTGCCAAAGCGTTTTCACCAATTAAACTGCAAAGGTGTCCAGGGTGACCCAGCACTACCCAAACCTGCTCTGGCTCTGACCAGGGCACGTTATTAGAGTGCAGGTTCATGATCCATGGGCTTGGCTTACAAAGCTCCAGGCGTGTTCAGGAGTCCCTGAGCTTCCCGGGGCAATGTGACCGAGCTTTGTGTGTCCTGTTCATCAACAGCCAGGCTGGGCTCGCCCAGAAGGGTTTTGTTTGTACCCGCGGTGTGCCGGGCTGTGGAGGGCTTTAAATAGCTCCTGACAATTATTTTAGGATTTTGAACAGGGAAAGAGCTGGTAAATGTCTTTGGAAAAGGTCTGATTATTGCAGTGGGAGAGCAGGGACGGGCAGAGGGAGGTGTGGATGCAGAGGCATGCGTGGCTGCCCAAGCACAATGGATGCGATCCCTTCTGACCACTGCTGCCTATTTGGGGGAGACAAATTTAGGGCTGAATCCTCTGCTGAAGCTGTTCAAATTCTCCAGTTTGGGATCTCTCTTTGTGAACCACTTATCACTTTTTGTGGCAAAGACCAGAGAGAAAAACAAATTACCCTAAAATCATCAGTGAGGCGCTGCTACGGGGCAGGGATTAGAATTTGGCACGTGGTGCTCACCTCCTTTTTGGGGATCTTGGAAGTGTTAGTTCCCAGGCATCTCCCTGAGACCCTTCATCAACCCCCTCTGTCCCCAAATTCCACAGGCAGCCTGAACAGTCCATGCACCATGCCTGGCCCTCACTGGGCAGACCAGAAATTCAGCCCACTGCTGCTTCAGCAGGGAACCAGAACACCAAAATCCCTCACAGAAGGGTGGGAGAGCCAAGCAGGTCCCATGTTTCAATCTGCAGCTCGGTGCAGCTGCAGAGAAGCACCAAGCAGGAGGCAGGGGGTGGTGGATCCCATCAGTTCCACCTGGGAATAAACACATCCCTGCCTGGCACAGCCACCCCCTAACAGGCTTTGGGCTCCATGCAGGGAAAACATTGATCTCTGCAAAGCAGAAGCCTTAAAATGTCCTAGGAAAAAAATGTGGGTTATTCCTAGGGGGAGAAAAGGGGACAGCTAAGGGAGAGTGAAGCAGAAGGTGGCAGGAAGGCTTTGGGGACAGGATGGCAGGTGACATGGACACCTCATGGAGCAGTGGCAGGGCTGAACACTGATCTGGAAGCCACATGGCCTGTGCTGATGCTGGCAATCACTGCAGCTGCCAGCCTGGGAAGGTGGAGCCCTCAGTGGTTTATGGAGAGTTTATTGCCCCCTGTCCCCACGCTGTTCCTGAAGGACTCTGTTGGTCACCTGAGCTGTTTAATCCTCTATAATCTGCTCTGGAATATGGGGCCTGAGGAATGCTTCACCCCATCCACACATTCCCAGGTGATAAAGAACCTGTGTCAGAAAGGTCCCCTTCAATTATTTTCAGGTGTTAGATATTCTGCAGCAGAAGCTGAGATGATCCATGACCTCTGAGACATCTGAGTGAGAAATGATGGTGATGCTCCATTTAGATGAGGCTGATACTCAGCCTGGCTGGAAACTTTCTGAAAATGAGGTGAACTAAGCATTTAACAACTTTTAAAGTGTTGCAATGATGAAAGGATTATTAAATCCTGAAGGTGGGAGCAGGTCTTGACCCTTTTTTGGGGCTAATTTTCTTCTGTGGGGACAGTCCCAGACCTGGTGCTTTTCAGAGGGTTGTTCCAAGGGTTTATATTAAAGGGAGACAAACTCCTGATCTGCCACTTGGACCAGGGGTGGGAGTTATCTGACAAGCTATAATTTGAAATCTCTGAAGTCTAGGAGAGAGCAGTCCTTTTAAAGTCTCAAACTGGTGGCAGTTCCAAGCTGGGACATCATGTGCCATTAGGGAATGGAAATTCAGTCATGCAAAACAGCTAAACATAACAACTGCTAAAAGAGAGCCTGTTTTGGGGAAGAAAACAGGGAGGCTCAGCCTATAAATTTATTCTCTCATGTCCTGCAGGAGGATTTTGGAAATTCCCGTTTAAACAAAGTGGAGGTTAACCCCTGGTTGGGAGAATCCCCAAAAACCCTGCCCTGCTCCAGGTCTTCCCAATGCCTCTGTGTGGTTAAGGGTTAAATCCTGAATCCCTTCTCTCTGTCAAGTGTCTCAACTACTCTAAGTCAGGGAAGTTTGATTTGGAACCTGTCTTTAATCTCTGCATCAGAGAGCAGCTTCCATCTCATTTCAGAGAATTTCTGCTAAAATATGTGACTTTGGAAAACTTTTATTACTGAAAATTTGAAAGCACAATTTCTCCCCAGTTTGGCTCATAGAAAATATCAAAGTATTGTGTGGCCTTGACCACACACATAACTGATGGGGTAAACAAGGGAAGTTTATTTCACATCTGACTTACCAGGGGTTGTGGTGACCTACCCACAAGGTTTGTTTGAGCATTTTGCTTTTCACATGTTGTAATTTTGTTTTTTTTTTCCTTGAGGAGCTCTATCTGTACTTGATAAATCAAAAGGACAGAGGCACAAATGTGAGTGTACCACAGAAATCCCTCAGTGGTTCCCAGCTTCATACAGCTCTTTAAATTCTGCTTGTTTTCAGCCCTACAAGGGGGTTTCCATAGTTTCCCACCTATCTACAGAGGAGAGGGGAATTTTCTTCCTAGTAACAAATATTTGTTATTTTAGCTTCTAGTCACCACAAACACTCAATTTTTTAAAATGAATTTTTCTTTTATTTTTTTTTTTGTGCCAGACCTCCTCATTTCTTCCCCTTGCACTGATTTTTCGTGCCTACGTGTGATTCATTTAATCCTTCCCAAAAGAGTGTAGGAAATCAGATTAACGAGGCAAATTAATGAACCAGCCTAGCTGTGAGAACTCATACACTTTGCTTACCAAGTACAGTAATCATCCCTCACTCAGAGGCCCAGGATGAGTTATCAATGAACTGATTTTGCCATCCCTGGTGCTGTGGGGCTCCTGCCAGCCTGGAAATGCCGCAGGAATTTGGTGGCTGTGCCCTGGATGGCCACGGGATGCTCTGCTGCACATGGAGGTGTGCTGGCTGCTCTGAATCCCTGCCAGGAAACGCTGCAGATTTTATCACAGCCATTGTAACCCGACAACAATGAAGCCATTAGAGCTTGGACCTGAGCCCAAACCGTCTGGAAGTGTGACAGACCTCACCTTTATGGCGACCAACAGCACAGTTTGTGGCTTTAGCCATCAGCCCCAAAGTGACTTAACCTCCCACAGCCTCGCTGGGTGAGTTTGGGGCTCTGCAGCCTCCTCTGAGCCTTGAGGTCTTTTCCATCATCAGGCACACAGAGTTGCCCTCCTGTTCCCCTGCTGAAATCACACCCGGACTTTGCAGAGGGTCACTTTAGGAGCAGGAACTCTCTGTCCTTGCCTGGGGTAAGCTGGAGAGTGAGCAGCAGGCTCTGCTGGTCCTGAGCAGGACCCTGAGCCCTGACGGTGCCTCCCCACTGGGGAGGGATGCTGGGTGCTCTGGACAAGCTCACAGCTCCAAGGCAGGGCTGGAGCCCGCGATCCTGATATCGATCTTTGTTTAATACAATCTATTCAGCCATTCAAACAGCAAGCACCTGGCTGTGCTCCTTGGCAGGCAGCCCATGCTCTGGGGAGCATCATTTGCTGGCTCTGCTCTGCCTCCCCCGCAGCAGCTCTGGGGAGAGGCACAGAAAACTGGGAGAGACTGGGGGGGCAGGCAGCAGGGACCCTCTGGCTGAGCACACCCCCAGACAGCTTTTCTCTGAGCAGAGGGACTGGAAGATTTCTCTTTTCTCTTTCTAGGGACTGGAAGATTTTTTTTTCCCAATAATTCTGCCTTTTCTGGTGTCTTCTCCTGCGGGGTGGCTCAGGGATGGGGTGCATGAGGATCACCAGGGAAGGCCATATTCTGACAGGCTGCTTTTGCTGGCCGAGGCCAGGAATGCTGAGAGAGAAGGAAGGGCACAAATCCCGACGAGGTTTGGCTTTTCTTAGTGGCTTTCTTGCAAAGTGCACCTGTGTCTGTCTGGAGCTGTTTTAAAAGACACAATTCTCGAGCACAGGGAGGTGGGACAGAGCAGGGGCTCCTGTGTGCCCTGTTCCAGGTGATCTCTGCAAACTTGGAGGCTCCTGACCATGGGAATGATGCTGTCCTGATCCCCTCAGTTCTCTGGATGTGGAGGGAGGCTCCTTGGAGACCTGGGGATGGCAATGCAGTGACTGCCATGGGGCACCTGCTGGGATGTGTGACCTTGGCTGTGGTTTAGTCAGACCCTACAGCTTCACCCATCCAGCTTGGAGACAGAAACATTTATCTCATCAGGGAGAGTAATTTCTGGACATCCTTTAATCTGGGAGGCCCACCTTCATCAGAGAGAATGGATCCAAGCACCAAGAGCATCCTGGAGATCGAGCAGACTGGATCACAGCCTGGAGCTCTGGCAGATTTGGGACTGAACGCCTGCCCAAGTCCCTTTATAAGCAGAGTTTTCTACTTGTTTATGTCAATTCTGCCCCGTGTAATCTGTTTGGTTTGCCTGGAGGAGCAGCAGGACACTAATTAATTAATGATCACAGGCATGACTCACTTTCCTTGTGCCCTCCTGTGGCACCTTCTTTGTGACAGGAGGAAGCAGGAGCACAGATCCTGTCCCAGGCTGCTCTGGCCTGTCTCCTAGGGAAGGAGGGCAGAACAAATGAATTTATAGTGACCAGGCTGCATTTGTCACTTGCCCAGTGTCACCACAGAAGCAGCAGCGTGGTGTGAGCCTGCTCCTTGGATTGCCACTCAGTGCTCCTGAGGGAAGCTGGAAATGTTGGGATTTTAATAGCATTGGGATAAACTGCCTGCTTAAACGAGGAAGGCAATAGCTCTGTAATTAGTGCGACTCCCTGAACAAAAATGGGGATGCTGCTTGTCCTGCTGCTCAGGGAAGGGGCTAGCCTGCTCCCAGGGCAGGAAAGCTCCTACTCCAGGGCTTGAACATGACCAGTGCTTCCCCAAAATTCCACAGCTGTAGCAGCTCCAACACAGCACAAAGGCTGCTGCAATCTCCATGTGGGAATCTGTAAGGGTGGGAAATCTCACCGGGATTAAAATTCTCCCTCCTCCCCGCAAGCTGTGGTCTAGTGAGAACACAAAATTAACATCACGTTTAGGACAAAATAAAATTAACCCAGATTTGACTGCCTGTTCTGGAACAGGAGAGAGAAAGGATGCTGGAGAGGGGGGAGAAGCTGGGAACATCATGTGGAGGGGGTCAGTTTAATTTGTGAGTGGGCAAAAAGTTCTTTGTTGTGGGCAGGTCACCCTGGCTGTCACCAGACGTGGCTGAGTTCTCCATTCCCAAACAAGGCTTGGTCATATCCTCTTATGACAGCTTAGAGTCTGTCATTACTGTTCTTTACCAGCCTGACAGGGCAGGGCCCGTCCTTGCTGCCCTGCCTGCAGCTCAAATCATGGATGCAGCAGTCAGGGATCCCTGCTGCCATTAGAAATCACTAGGAATCCTACAGGAAAAAAAGCCTCTGAACCCCAAACTCCCAATCCCCCAAGGTCACCATGTTAAAGTGAAACATGTGTGGGGTTTTTTTAACTGAAGGGAAAGATTTCCGTGTTAAAGCATTAAAAACATCCTGAGGTGTGGCTGGTGGAGCCCCTTAGAGTTCCCCTGTACACTTCTTTTTCATGCCACACTGTATGAATGTAAAATTGAACATCACACAGCTTCCTTTGGCCCCCAGCCAGACAGAGGATGGAAAATAATTCCCTTTTTTACAGACATCTTTATCCATCTAGAATGTATAAGTTTAGACAAGAAGGATGTGAGCACTTCAGAAAAATCGATGTCCAGTAAAAGAAAAGCCCCACTAGGTACTTGCCTGTTTTCCTACGGATATTATTGAGAAACTTCAGGTGAGCTGGAACCAGCAATGCACTGAGGTGAAAGCTAAACTGGATGTTTACTTTCCTCCCACTTCCATTTGTGAGCTGTAGCTAGGAACTGTTTAGTTCCCTATTTATTTAATGGGAGATGATAGAATATTTCAGGATACAGCAGCCCATGTTCTGCCAATTCATAGGATAAACAGACTAAATGTTTCCTGGGGTTGATTTGTCAGGAACAGCTGTTCTTTAGGATGTTGTAGGTATCTTTTCCCTCGAACTAATTTGATCAGGGCTTAGAAAAAGCTCCACAAAATAAATACTCCACAGTTTAAGCAGACACTGCAGCTGCTCCGTGGGGAAGGCTTAAGTTATGGAAATGGGGAAATTGCTACTCCACAGGAAGATGGGAGTTAAATATTTCCTCTGGTGTGGGACGAGTTGTGAGGGCCATGGAGAAAAACAGAGCACCCAAGGAAATGGGGACCACAAGGAAGGGCAATTAGTGACTGGCACATTGACATCATTTCCCTCCCTAAGCACTTGGTATTAACACTTGAGGGCAAACAAGGTCAGGACTCACCTTTAAAATATTTTCTGTACAAGGAGAAAGAGAGAATGTGTCTAAATAGCAAAACATCTTCCTTTAACATTGTTTTACCTTTTCTTTCTTCCTCTTCTCTTAGCCATCATTTTTGTGGCTGAATGTTTTAATTTGTCCCCAAATACAGGTTTCCCTCCATACCAAGTAAACTCCCTTGTCTTTTCAGTTTTAGAACTGTACAGTGTTTTTGAGACCATTTATTTTAAAAGAGCTTTTAAAACGAAGGTGGTTCATTGCACAGAACCCCTGAGACAACTGTCAGGACTGCTGCATAAATTACAGCCTCTTCTACTGACCATTTAATGCAAGGAAGATGGAAAAAACCAGCATGCAGATGATGATGAAAGTCAAGAGCATTTTTCAAAACTCAAGGTCTTCACGCTGATAATGAAAAATTCCTTGTCTCTGCTGGGGGTGACCTTGTAAAAAGCAGCTTGCGTGTGCATCTCAAAACATCAGGACTAAATTAGGTCTCCATAATGTGAATGTGGTCTAAACTGGGGTGTTTGTATTCCCCAGAGGGGTCAGTGTGCCTGGGAGGTAACTTGTTCAGCCTAGTTCAGTGCAGTGCAATGCTCCTGGGTGTGTTCAGGCGTGGTGAGCTGCAGGTGTTGCTCTCTCCTTGCCTTCAGAAGACAGGACAGCTCAGAGCAGCTCGCAGGCAAGCGGCTGTAGGAGAGGTGGATGCTGCAGGAGAAGTGAAACTCTTCCTCTGTTGCTGGCTGGACAGCTTCCAAAAATAGAGACCTTGTGGTAAATGCTGGTGTGCTGAAACCAAGCTGGTTTGCAGGAGCTCAGGAGTTCCAGCAGGTTTCTGAGCTACTCTGGAAGTGCTGCCAGTGTGCCAGGATGACCTGGAGCTGATGGAGTGTGTCTCTGGGGACACTCCCATTTCTGGAGACATCCCCATCACTTCAGGGTCCTCCTCTGAACCAGCCTCGCTCCCTGGCTTGGACACCAGAGGCTTTAAGAGATCTCACAGAGCCTTGGAGAGCAAGTTTCAGAGTTTCTGGATAAATTATAAAAGCTCCAAATTCTGTGATATTCTTTGTTTTAAATAATATTTTTCTGGCAAGTGTTTATTACATAGTTTTCGTTACTTTTGTTAGTTCTTTTGTAGAATTAAGTATTTTAGAACTTTGAAAATTGAAGCAGAAAAGAAATAGAGGCTTTTAATCAGCTCTTGGATGAGAAATATCAATTAATTTTTTTTTTTTCATGGCCTTTCCAGTATTAGACTGGCAGAAAAAGAAGCCAAAACTGTTCTTGGTGTTCTAGGTTAATGGTTTGTGTTTCTAATCCATAATCTCTTTTATTTCACGCAGTCTCACTAAATTTGGGACTTCATGCTCTCTAGTCACATTATCTCTCAAGGAAAACCAACTCAATTAAACTTCATTTGGGTTTGAAAAGAAGCAGAGTGTGCATGTTTTGGAGACAATTAGTGCAAGCTCAGACTGCTTATCAGAAAAGAATAATCAGTGTCAGTCAGACCCTGGAATGGGCTCAGAGAAACCATCAGTGGGATCTCCACCCTTGGAGGATTCAGACTCAATAGAACAAGGCCCTGATCTGACCAGATTTTGTCTAGACTGTGCTTTTGCCAAGAAAAGCTGGACCTGAGGATCCTTGAGGTCCCTTCCCCTCTGTGATTCTGTGGCATTATTTAACTCCAAACCCCTGCAAGGCTGCAGGCAACACCCACCAGTGCAAAAAAAATTGTAGCCAGAGCTGTGGCACAGGTGCCTCTGGAATGGCACAAAACAGCAGCCACAAATCGAGCTGCAGTGCCCGAGGGCATGGAAAGAAAAGGGTTGTGTAGATATTCTGTTAGATGAGGAAAATCAGCCAAACAGGGCACATCTACCCAGAACACAGATGCTAATATAATTCCTTATTTTTCCTAGAATGTTTCAGGGAGCCCATGATCAGTATCAGATGTGAGGACTTGTCCTGAATGAGCTGTGGGTGGGAGCTGAACTGAGCTGGGATATTGATCCAGCACTGGCACAAATAGAAAAGCCTTCTGCACCCTGGAACTGGCAATCAAAAACTTTGGGGAAAAACGTGACCAGCTGGTTTGTTTTGTTCCAAAACACTGGAATTATATTTTTAACTAATGAGTTTTAGAAACTGGTATTTGTGGTTCTTTTTTTCATGTTTGCTTTTAGTTTCTGAACCCTTTATTTATACTAAGTTGATATTTTCTGCTTTTCTATGCTGCATTGAGGATTAGAAATCTGCTTTAAAAATAAAACCTCAGATTCTAACTTAATCACTTGACTCTAGAGGCAGAAGGTCTAGGACAGGAAGCAAACACTCCAAGAAAAACATTAAAATACTGACAGCTGATGGAAGTGTGATGTAACAGTGTTTAACTGAGAAGATCTAAGAGGACCATATGCCCAGGCAGTCAACAGCTCTGAGGGGAAGCCAAAGTCCAAGGGACTTTTCTCCAGGGGTTATCAAACCTAAGTAAGATGGAGCTATTTTGATTCTGAGCAACACCAGTGAGGCCTTATTTGGAATATTCTCTGATGTGAGAGGAAGACAGCCAAGAAATGAACACAGTTCAGCTTTGGAGCTGTGTGCTCTGAGGGAAGCCCAGCTCACTTGGCCTCTTCCCTGAGTGCCTGAGGACACTGGGAAAACTCCTGAAGATTATGCAAATCGGGCAGGACAAGTACTTGGAATAAGAGAGTGAAAATTCAAAGGCAGGATGGCAAGATAAAAGAAACAGTAACAAAATGTAAGGGCAGAATTTCTGTTTCTTCAGCAAAGTGGTTGGAAAGCTCTCATCCAAACAAGTTTGGGCTCCATTTGAGAAATGAGCTCCCTAATCTGATGCAAGTGATCAGCCCCATTCATCCAAACAGCCTCTGCTTGTGACATGGGTAGTCTGGGCTCTCATCTACATCAGGCTGGATGGGACTGGGAGCAACCTGGCCCAGGGACCAGAAGGTGTCCCTGACCATGGCAGGGGGTTGAAACAAATGATCTTTGAAGTCCCTTCCAGCCCAAACCATTCTGTGATTCTATGATCAGCTGTGTAATCAATAGTCCTAATATAACCAATGTCATGTGATTTTTCTGTTCTGATGAAATGTGTGGGCAATTGGCCAAATCTGCACTTTCTCCCCAGGCCTTGGGTGTTTGCCCAGGCCCCTTGACTGTAAAAGTTGACTTGGCAGAGGGAGGAACCACGGGAAGTCTTGGGGAAACTGGGCTATGTGAAAGCCATGCCCAGGAAGAAAAGGACAGGAATCCTTGCTGGCCAAGGATTTCAAAGGTTCCACATCCAGTGAAGGAATGGGACCTTCCTGAGACCAAGCAGCTTCAGCAGTATCCAATTATTCCAGCAGCAGCTCAATATTTTGCATAATTTTGTAAAATTGGTTTTATTGATTAAGCTGAAGTTCATTGAGCAAAGCTAAGTCAGTGGCTCGGCCTCTGCTGCTGTGGTGCTTGGGCAGTAATGAGGTGTACAGATGAATGATTACACATGGGCCTGGCTTAGGGCACCAATCGTTTACTCCTCAGTTCAATCTCCTCCTGAATTCTCTGATCCTCGGTCCTCACTCTGACCTCTACAGAGGATCTAAGTCGTTGGAATATTTAAGCAATTTCAGCTGTACACAGCCCCAAGAGATGCTCTAAATTGTCCTTTGGTGTTAGAGCCCTGTAAATCTACAGCTGTGCCTGGACATGGGCAGATCCAGAGCTGCCTGTCTCATAGAAGTGGAAGCTTTTGAAGCTTAAACTTCTTTCAAAGGGCTTATGCAAGAGAAACTCAGATGCAGCTGAGACGTGTGGTTGGAAAACTGAAGCAACACGTTCCTTAAACACAAAATCTGTAATTTCCCAGGGTGGCAAGGATTATTTGGGAGACAGCAAACATGCTGTTCATATGAAAGCAGAAATGTGTGCTACAAAAAGCCTGTTTATAATGCAGCTTACCTACCAGACAGCCACGTCAAGCTGTCAATGGAGAGAGGACTGACAACAAGCTAATGACCTCCTGCTGCTCAATAAATGTCTCAGCTTTGCTCCAGCATCTCTTTGTGCAGTGGGAGGGAGACAGCGATCCCAGGCAATGTTCTGTTGCAATTATTTTATTCTGTTTGTACCCATCTTTTTAACACAACATACAAGAAAGGCAGGCACAGCAGCTTTTGTGAGGCCTGATACAAGTAAACAATAGTTGCTCAAGCTATAATTACTAAATTATTTTCTTTTAAAGTTAGGAATAAAAGCAATCAAAGGACTGTCCTTCCAGAAAAGTAATCTGTTTTGAAAATGATTTATTTGTCTGTTCCCCTCATTGTATCTGCAAATTAGGCAAAGCATTATGAGGTTCCTTGCTAGACAGCTTTCTGCAAGATTAAATTAGGAATAAGATGGGAGGCTACTTTTCATGCAGTTGTTGAAACTGCCTATTTGTGATGAAGAAGGCTAAGAGAAGGTACAGATTTTTTATAGAACACACCTCTAAAATATATTAAATCTTATTAAAGTGCTAAGAATTTATGCATCAGGCTAGGCCTGAATGAAAACAAAAATCTCATCCAAAATTTCACGATGTTCCAGAAAAAATGTCTTTTCCTCATTTTAATTCCAGACCTGTGTATTCCTTATCTTCCTCAGTTACCATCCAAGGTCTCCACTAATGGCTTTAAAGTATTCCTGATACTCTTTCACCATCCTGCTGAGCCACTAGTATGGTAATTGGCACTGCTCTGTTGGAATCTCACTCTTACCTGGTTTGTGTTCTGGTTTTAATTTGAGCTGTCTGTGTTTAATCCTAGATTTGCTCATAGAAAGGATAAGTCTCCATAAATAGGTAAGAGAAAGGCTTCTGAGACACAGAATGAAAATATCCAGAATCCTTAAGCAGTCTATTGGTGGATTACGTCAACTTAAACATAGATTTTGCTCCCTCTGGCTCATCAAATAATCTGATTATGCTGGGCATGATGCACTGTGTTTTGAAAACCAGACACAGAATTCTTCTCCACTGCCTCATGTGCTCCTGGACAGCCTTATTTATAATAAATCCCATTTTCACTTTGCCGACCACTAACAGCTTTGGCTCGACTTTGGGGCATATTAAAGCCACCTGAAAACGCTGCCTGGCTGCACAGGAGAAGGGCTGGGCTCTCCTAAAGCAGGAAAATGTCTGAGTTTTTGCCTCTCAGCTCCACAGCCATTGGGTTTAGCACTTCTGGCTTTTATACAATGCTTGGGGAGGGCTGACGCCATCAGGGGGCTCACAAAGCCAGGAGTGTGAGGAGGGGTTGTCTGACCCAGCATCCAAACCAGTGGCAGCATAATGTGGTGTTTTCATCTCCTCCAGCCGGCAGTGTTGGAGGAGTCAGTGTTATGCTGACCCCACACTTCATTTTCTGCTGCCAGAAGCATTTTGGAGGGGTGCAGGGGTTGGTGGTAGTTAAATGTGTCAGTGGTGACGGCGAGAGAGACGGTGGCCATTGCACAGAGCCATCCAGGCTCTTTACACCTGACACTGCTGTCCAGCAGTAAGTTAATGGATTTCAGTCCATTTTTAACATGGATTTTTGTCTCGAGTCCTCACAAATGTCTTACATGCCCCTGAAGGGACTCAGGCTGCTGCATCCTTCTAGAGTGACTTGTCACTGTCACCCCTGATGGCTTTCAGAACACGCCCAAAGAGCTCTTCGCATTTTCCTGTCCTATTTTTCTTTCCCCTTTAACACCCTGTCTCACATTTTCCTGGGTTCCCTCTCTCCTTTCCTCCCCTCTGTCCTCCCCCCTGCATTCCTGTGCTGTGCCAGCCCTGCTGCTGCACTCTCGGAGCGGCAGCAGCCACGCTGTGCTCGCCATCTGGGACGGGCATGCATTCTCACTGCTGCAGTCCCGTGGAGTCTCCAGCTCCAGGCTGAGTGCTGGAACACAGCCACCCCATCCCCTCCCAGCTTCCCGATTTTCTCCACAGGTGCTGCCTTTCTGTTGGCCACAGACTCCTTCACCTCCACAAGGTCTGCCCAGCTGAGGAGAGCTTCTAAGCTTCCTCCATCACAGGGCTCCAACTGTTCTGTTGGAAAACCCCATCCTGATGGATTTACTCCTTCACCCCCTCCCTCTGCTCCATGTGGAGACAGAGAGGAAGCAAGAAAAATATGAGAATGTGGAAGCTTTAAATGCAGGTGCTCACCACTTTGAGTGTTTTTCTTTTTGCTATTGAAATGCATTTCAGAGCGCAGACTTCAGAGACGTTTCTGCCCAGTTTTTCCAAGCTAGATTTGTTTATTCTCTATCTTTTCTGGATGTTTCGTCCCTGAAACAATCAACCCTCACACACTATAACTACTTGGAGAGCTGAGAGGGGTCTCTGGCTGGCTCCATGGATGTTTTTTCATGTCTCTTCCAACCCAAGGCATTCTATAGTTCTGTGATTTAGCCTCCTCTGACTTCATCCTTGCCTGGATAGGGGGATAGTAATCTATAGCTGAATACTTCTATGATTCCAATGAAAATGAGAAAAGGAGCCACAAGGATGGGATTTACTGGGTGTGAAGGCTCAGGCTGACTCAGAGGATGGAAAACGGGTGATAAATCAGTGAACCATTTAAAACATCCTGTTCTCAATCCAAACCCTGTGCTTCCTTTGGATTTTTGTGCGCTTCTATTCCTCGCCCTTTATCGAAGTGCTGCCAGCCTTCCTCCCTCCTGAACACACAGGATAAAGCAATGGCAAGAGCAGGATCTGAGGAGCTGGTTGAGTAGGGAGCTCTGCATATCCAAAGTTCAGCTAGTGAGAAATAACCATCTGGTGAGCCCGTACATCCCTGCTCCTGGATAAGCTGAGGATGAATTTCCTAATGGGAGCCGGCGCTCTGCCTGACAGCGAGGAGTTACCAGGGTAAAGAGAATTACATAAGAGCAAGATCTGCACTTAGACATCACTAACTAGATGTAATCTTTGCACTCAAGCTGAGGGAATTCTGCTGCAGCACAAAAACGCTCCATGCCAGCAGAAAATAATTAGGTTTTTGTCTTTTTTTTTTTTTTTTTTTTTTTGCTTACCTGAAGCACAATTTTGTGTCGCTGAGTCCCCCCAGCTACTACACGCAACAAATGTGCTCCTGTGGAATGTTTCAGGGCTTGTTTCTAATTATAGCTTTGGGTATCATTTGCTCGGGTATAAACAGGGTGAATCAGAACAGAAATGTCAGGGAGGGTTGAGGGAAAGGCCTTTTACTCACAGCGAGCATCAGGACAGAAAAAAATCAGAGCATCTTGTACGGCAAAGCGCTCATGGTTAATAGGAGACAGCGGCAAATTGCAACTCAGGGTTGTGCCAGAAAAAAATCCGAAATGTATAAATTCTTTGTAGGAAAGGAAGGGAACTTCCCAGCCATCTGCCTCGCTGGCTGCCTGCAAGGCTCACACCTCGCAGGCACAAAGGGTTCCAGGCTGCTGGGGCAGCTCCAGGCTGGCAAGGACGGGAACCATTGGGGTTCTGAGCTGGCTTTTCCTGCAAAATCACATCATTTGTGCACCCTGCTTGGGTTTGATCACAGCTGTGAGCTCTGACAAGGAGATTTACCATCAGTTCTTGTTCTGGAGGAACAGGAGGAAAGGAGATTGGAGTTAGGATGGCTGAGGAAGGTGGGGAGTTACAAGAACAGGGATTTATGATGTTTGAGAAGCGAGAACAAAGAAAGATTGAACACACTGATGTGCAAATGATATTTTTATCTGATGGTTCTGCCGTGGGTTTATTGGGAGGCACAAGGGGCAGGTGTACAACCCTGTGTGAAGGCACACGAGCTGCAAGGCCTGAGCAATCCAGCAAAGGAAGGCTCCCAAAATAACAGCTTCAGCTGTCAAATGAGTATGACTGCTCCAAATTCCTTCCTAGGGAGTTAAAATTTCTCCTCAAACTGGTGAAAGGAAATGAAAATTTTGGGTGGGATATAGGAAATTTGTACTTGCTTACAACTTCTGCTACCTCTAACAAAAATAGAATTATCATTCTGGCATTTGAAAAAAAGATGATCAAACACCAAATCTATTGAGGACTAGACTATCAAGTCATGTAGATTTTGATTTGTCTCCAAATTAGAAGTCTGAAAGCTCTTCTTGGATAAATTATATGTGTAAATATCAATGTTCCAAACTGCTGAAAGGTCATTCCTCTTGTATTTTATTGTTTAAGTCTAGAACAAATGGCAAACTCATGCAAGGTAAACCTGGAATGAGACACCAGCAGCTTTTTGAGCTAAAGCCAAAGCCAGGACAAGCTTTGTTCCTGTAGCCTTAGGAATAAAGTCACCAACATCAAAAATGTCAGGTAATTGGGAGATGCAGCCAAGGATTTGCTTTTGCTCTGGTAAATATTTTAAAATTCAATTTGACCACATGTTCTCCTTTCAATACTATTCAGGGACCTCTTTCACTACTCAGAAAGCTTCTGTTCTGCAGACCAACTGTGCAGAGATAAAAATCTCTCAGAAGCATAAAATTCTTTGGAATTATTTTTTTTCAGTTGGTCATCACTTTTTTCCAACCCAAGCCCCTCTATGAGTCTATGGTTCTAAGATATTCCTTGTATTTTCTAATTTTTTTATGCAGTCTAATCTCTAACCAATATTTCTGGAAATTTCCATTGTTGCACAGTTGGGGCAATGTTTAGAATTTACTTCAACAGCTCTTCCATCATCTTGCCTAGATGCCAAGAGAAAGGGATACATTTTTTGGATGATTTATAAGCACAGAGATGGTAAAATTCCTAAAGATAAGGAATATTTATTTTACGTGACTTATCCAAATCTTATTAAAAACAAAACAAAAGTTGCCCACCCCTTTTTTCTACAGCTGTGTTTTGAGAAATGCACCTACTTGTTCAGTGGAGTCAGAAAGAGAATTTAGTAAATAATTAGTCTGGGAGAGAGGAATCACATTACCCTCCCCCCCTGCAACAGTTCTTGATGTTTATAGGGAACTAATTTAATTACAAATGAAGACAAATTTCTATTTCAGTCTCCATAAGTAATTACATTTTACTTGTCCTGACTCCAGTGCTGGTTGTCTGCTGGACAAAGGGATTTTCTGTAGCACTGCTCTGCTGGAACATCTCAGGTGCTTTCCTTTAATGCTGACTGAGGGAGAAGGGATGGATCCAGCTGGTCCTGGATGAGTTTCCCAATGCAACACCAAGCCCGAGGCATTATCTAACAGAGTCTGGGAATGAAACCATGGAAATAAGAAAGTGCTAAAACATCTGAGAAAGCCCAAAATAAAAAGTAGTAACTGCAGTGGGGGAAAAAAAATCAGGTATTCAAATGATGTAAAACCCATGAGGGAAAAGCAAGGATGTAGAGAAATACACATTTTCTGCCAATGAGCCTACAAGGGCAGCTTAAGGAAGATGTAGACTTGCAATTTTTGAGTGGAAAGAAAAAAAATATTGCACAGCCAGCACAAGGACTGAACCCAAGGGCTGGCAGAGCTGTTGTTGCTGGTCTTTCCTTCCCAGGAGAGGAATGGGCTTTGCAGTGTGGGGCTGCTGCTTGGATGAGTCCTTCTGGGCAGGGTGACATCCTGAACCCCAGTCCCACACATTCACTGTCTCGAGTCAGGAGCGGCTGGAATGACGTGTGGAGGAAATGTTTAAATTTGATTTCACAGAATCAATTTAAATTGAAAAAGACCTCTGAGATGGAGTCCGACTTACGACCCAGCACCACCGTATCAACCTGAGCACGGCACCTGGTGGATTCTGGATTCCCAGTAATTCCTTCAGTTGTTCCATGTAAAATTATTTCCCAAGTGCCAATAGGAAATAGAGGACGGAGTCTTAAATTGCAGCCAGCACAGGTTCAGGGTGGACATCAGGAGGAAATTCTTTGCTGAAAGGGTGATTTGACATTGGAAGGGGCTTCACAGAGAGTGGTGGAGCCCCCACCCCTGGAGGTGTCCAAGGCAGGACTGGAGGTGGCACTGAGTGCTCTGGGCTGGGGACAAGGTGGGGATCGGGCACAGCCTGGGCTCGGGGATCTCGGAGATCTTTTCCAACCTCAGTGATTCTGCGATCAGCTGCCACAGAGCGGAGTTCTCCACGGCTGCTGCCTGGCCAGGTGCCATCGCTAGGAGGATTTCTGAGGGATTATTCCCACAGGAACTCCATGAGCCCCGCACCACGGTGGGTGCGGAGCCATGGGGAGGGAGGATGCTCTCGTCTGCACTTCACAACGCTCTGCGCGTTACCACCGGCGACCCAGGCGCACATTTGGCGCGGGGAAGGTCGCGGGGTGCCGAGGGGCCCGCGGGGCCGTGCGGGAAGGGCCGGGAAGGGGCGGAAGGGCCGGGAAGGGGCGGACGGGGCAGCGCGGAGCCCCTGAGGGTCCCGCAGGAGCCGCCCTGAGGGGCCGGGACGCGCGGCGCCCCCTGGCGGCCGCCCTGCGCACAGCACCCCGCGGCGGCGATGACATCACCGCTCTGCGCAAAGAGCCGCTCGCCCATTGGCGGGAGGCAGGAGGGGGCCCAGCCAATGGGCGGCGCGCAGGGCGGCAGGCCGCGTTGACGTGCGGCTCGGCCGT
>VYXF01007963.1:38341-52583 GCA_013397295.1 Polioptila caerulea
ATATTCCAATGTGCCAGGGCCTCTCCACGCTCACAGAGAAGAATTTCTCCCCATTATCAACCTAACCCTGCCTTCTGGCAGTGGGAAGCCATTCCCTGTGTCCTGTCCCTCTGTCCTTTGTCCCCAGTCCCTCTCCAGCTCTTCTGGAGCCCCTTTAAGCCCTGGAAGGGGCTCTGAGCTCTCCCTGGAACTTTCTCCTCTCTATGCTGAACACCCCCAGCGCTCCCAGCCTGGCTCCAGCCCTCAGAGCAGCTCTGTGGCCTCGCTGGACTCTCTCCAGCAGCCCCAGGTCCTTCTGCTGTTGTTCCCCAGGGCTGGGGCAGCTCTGCAGGTGAGGTCTCACCTGAGCAGGGCACAGGGGCAGAATCCCCCTGCCCTGCTGCCCACGCTGGGGGCTCAGCCCAGCACAGGGGGGCTCTGGGGGATCAGCATGGCTGGGGCATGTCCAACCAAAAAGTCTCATGTTTGGCTTTCCCAAGAACCAAATCACTCACCTCGAAGCCCCAAGAGAGCCGTGGGTTCCCAAGGGATGGATAAATCTCTGTTTAAGTCCCTGTAAGTGTGAGGATGCTGCTCCCTGCACCCCCAGCCATGACCACAACAAGGCTCAGCCACACCGGGAACTTATAAAGGCACGAACTGGGGAACAGGGAGGTGATTTGGGACAAAACTTTGTCAAATCCCTGAAAAAAGGAATGAAATTGCGCAGTCTGATGTCCAGGTCCCTGTGTCTGGGGAACCCCCAGCGAGCCACAAGCGTGTGGCACCAGCATGGGTGGAAAGGCAACCTCCAGTTTCCTTAACTGGGAAATAAATCCCCAGTGGGTGACAGGGATGGAAAGGCAACCTCCAGTGTCTTTAACTGGGAAATAAATCCCCAGTGGGTGACAGGGATGGAAAGGCAACCTCCAGTGTCTTTAACTGGGAAATAAATCCCCAGTGGGTGACAGGGATGGAAAGGCAACCTCCAGTGTCTTTAACTGGGAAATAAATCCCCAGTGGGTGTCTCGCCTCCACTGCCCGGTTTATATCTGGAACTAATTTCGTCGTCACTCTGATGAGTGACGAGATAATTGCTGCAGCTGGGCTATTCAGCCTGCTCCAAAGAACTCCCTTTTTCCATTAATTCAGGCACTGATTGCAGACTCCCGGCCAAATTTATTTCTGCTGCGTGTAACCCCATTAAAAGGCAGCGCCTTCCCCCTGGGGATGGGCTCAGCCCATCACAGCCCTCGCTGTTTAAATCCTGTGTTCACGTTTCTTTGTTCTGTGGGAGACAAAGGAAAAGCTGTTTTAATAAAATAAAATAAGGAAATCTGACATCCCCCTGCGCAAAAATGGACACATAAAGTCACAATCCCAGATAATTAGAAATTATCCAGTCTTGGAAATGGCCAAATTGCTGCCTGCAAAATATCTATGAAATATTCTGTGTTCTCTGGAGAGCGCTGGGCGAGGGGAAGGACTGTGACAGAGCCGGGGACAATGGCCACAAACTCGTCCCCGACCAGCTGGGAGAGGTTTGGAGTCGAGGAGGGCTTTGTGCAGAGCAGGGCACTGCCTGAAAGCGAGACAAGAGCTAAAAAAGGAGGAGGAAAATCGCTGGGAGAGCATCTGCAGGGACCTCCACAAAGCCCCTCGTGTTGACGCTCTCTTCATTTTTCCCCTGCTCCTCTGTGTCGTGCTGGCAACACAATAAAACAAGGGAAGGGCTGGGGGACACAAAATGAGATTTGATGGCTGCTGGTTTCCCTAAGTGTCAAATAATAACGAGGGGAGGAAGGGTTGAACATCGGATCGAGGGTTGGGGGGGTTGTGCCAACGCGATTCCTGTTCTTGCCGGCTAAAATTAGGATGTAAAAGTGTCTTCCACAGGGAACAGAAATAAATTGCCTTATTGTCAAGAGAAGGGCGTGGGGAATCTCCCGTCCCTGACCTTGACTTTGACCCCTGTGCCACCCCGAGCTTTTCACGCCGTCCTTTACCTTGCTCCGTCTTTACGCGGGGAACAATGGGAGCGGAGCTGTCGAGTTAAATGGCAATTTACAGCTGAAACAAAGGGGCCGGGGTTTCACAGCCCGGCCTGCGGCAGCCCATTAAATACAAACAAACCACTGATCTCATTAGCGAGCGCTCCCGAGGCACGGCCCGCCGGCTGCCGCCGAGGGATGCGAAATCTTGGAAAGGAAACACGGGAAAAATCCTCTTTTTCTTTTGTGAGAAGGGTTTTTTTAAACAATCAGCGTTATGGAATCATGGAATGGTTTGAAGAGATTTAAAAAAAAAATAAATCCAACCACTTGCCATGGGCAGGGACGCCTTCCACTAGCTCAGGTTGCTCCAAGCCCCATCCAGCCTGGTTTTGGACATTTCCAAGGATGTGGCAGCCACAGTTTCCCTGGGAATATCTATCCCAGGGCTTCACCACTCTCATCATAAAATATTTCTTCCATTTATCTGTTCTTTCTGGTTTCCTGGGACATCTCGCTGGTAGGGAGCTCAGGCAGTGCGGTGGAAGGGTTTGGGTTTCACTCCTGACATCTCATTTCACTCATCCCATCATGAAATGCAAAAAAAAGACCCATCAGCCCTTTTAAAGGTGTTTTAAGGTTTCAGATGAGTTAAAACTGTCCAAGGGAAGCTTGGTAGAGCTGTAATTGCAATGTGAACCTTGCTGCAATCGGGCACAAAGAGCATCACCCAGTTCCTCCTGGAATTCAAAAGCACTTAGAAAACTCTCATTGCACTTAGGGAAAAAAAAATAAAAAATAAAAAAAAAAAAAAAAACCCAAACAAACAAAAAAACAAAAAAACCCAAAAAAACAAAAAAACCAAAAAAAAACCAAACAAACAAACAAAAAAAAGGGAAAAATTATATCCAAGAATGGACAAAAAAAATCAAGGAAAAACCCCGCAGCACTGGGGATGCACCTTTTAAATATCAGGAGGTTTAGAGCTGGTGATCAGTCATTTCTTGACCACGTTTATGATCTGAAGAGGATTCAGCCAAAGCACAGGGAAGGGCTGAGGAGAAGTCAGCAGGGTGAGAGCCGAGTGCCCATTGCATGTGCAAAACCTTCACTTGAGCTGGGTCTGTTTTCTCCTCAAATGATCCTGGTGGGTCCCTTCCAGCTCAGGATATTCTATAATTAAATATATCACGTCATTTTTAACTGAAATGACACTCAGAAATATTTACACACCTGAGAAATCCCTGCAGGAAATTCTCTGCCCCAGGAAGATTTTTACCTCCCACTCCCTGAATTTATTAAAAAATCCTTTCTCTGCAGGTGCACCTGTGTGTGCAGAGGTGGGCAGGCTCCTGGTTTCCAAAAGCATCGATGTCATAAATTTACCATCAAATAACATGAAATATCTGAGGCTGGATGCATTTTGTGTCACGAGCTGAGGTTTCTGTCTCCCCCACCTTTGTTGGCAGAGCTGTGCTGCTCCAGCTCCTTCCTCCACCGGCACCAGGAGGCAGCAAAACCACAAAAAAGGTGCAAAGCTAAATAAAAATATATAACCTTGCTGTTGCTTTGCCTCCTGTGGCTGTTGCTGAGCTGGAGAAGTAGGAAATAGGACCTGGTTTTAATTGCAGCAGGTTCTTCTGGGTCTGCAGAGCTTTGCTGGCTCGGAGTGTCCCTCTCCTCTGCATCCAGGCAAAACCTGTGTTACAAACACAGATTCTAAAGTTGGCTTTTTGCAAATATTCAGATGAGTGCTGTCCATATAAGGTTGTTATAAATACAGATTGTGGGATTGGGTTTTTTTTTTTTGCACCCATATAGGGTGGGTACTCCGTGTGTGGGATGGAAATGGGTTTGAGTTTTCTTTAGGAGTAAAGTTGATAAATGTCTTTGTATTGAGTGGACACTGCCTGGGCAGGATAACACCCAGTGCAGAGCCCTGCTCTGATGTGGAGAATCTGCTGCTGATATCCCAGCTCCAGCCCCGACCATCTGTAGGAATTACAGACCAAGGCCCAAACTGAGACTGAGAAGGAGAATTAATTCAAACCACAGCCAAGAAACACAAAAAAGGTGCTCTAAAAAGGTGGGACCGAGGAGTGACCATGGAAAACAGCTCCTAAAACCATGGAAATGAGTTCATAGAAAAGTTTAAATGTACAGATTTAAGGGGGGTGTCTCTATAACAGCAGGGGTGCTCTTGGCTCTCAGCCAGAGACACCCCGGCCGTGGATTTTGCTTTATTGCCTTGTCCTTACTGTCTTTCATTAAACCTTTGAAATCCTACCAAAAAGGTGAACTTTGTTTTTCACAACCTGGAATTTGCTTTCACCTGCAGCAGGAGATGCAGTCAGAGGCAGGAAGGAGCCCTGAGAGCAGAGCAAAAGGGACTCTCTGTCCTGGAAGGGCCACACAGGGATGGCTCCTGCCCGCAACAGGAAATCCCAGATTCCAGGTCCAGGTGTTATCCCAGGATTTTTGACAAGAAAACCACAGGAGAATTGGCATTTCTGACCAAAATGGGGAGCCACAAACCTGGAGGAGAAGCTTTAAGTGCAGTGTGTGGTGACAAGGAGCCACTGCTTCATCACAGTGAGAGGAATGAGGGATTTGTCTTTCCAAACAAACCGTGGGTCTGCTGGTAGATAAAACCAGCACTGAGAGATAAAGGAAACAGTGGGGAGGATTCCACTGAGTGATGAATGGAAAAAAGGTATTTACCTTTACAAAGTGTAGGTTTGCTGATAATTGAAATTGGATATCGAAAGAAACAATGGGGGAGAAACCAAAAATTCCAGAAGAATTAAAAATGAAAAGGGAGGGTTATACATTAGAGGGGGATCTCAGGGAAGTCTGGACCTCTCAAGTCCCTCAGCCAGTGGGGAAAGAGAGAGGGAAATGTGGCCGGGAAATTGGGATTAAAAGGAGGCTGCGTCCCCCAAAATTGCAGACACCCCAGGGAAATGCCCCATGGCCTCTCTCTTTATTGAAATAAAGGAAAAGGACTCCTCTGTCTCCTTTTTGGACATAAACCTCTGGTGTCTGTGGATTAATTTTCCTGACAACAGGCTGTGGGATCGCTCCTTCCCTCAGCTGCCAGGACCAACAGGAGGGGATGAAAACCAACACTGATGATCCAAAAGAATCAACCTGAGGGGTTCTTTTACCTGCAGGAGGGCCTTGCTCTGGTCCCTTCTCTGAAACAGGCACAGAAAATTCCCGAGGTGCCCCATCCCTGCCATTTTCCAGGCTGGGTTGGATGGGGCTTTGAGCGATCTGGGGAGGGAGGTTTGGCCTCCGACAGAAAGGATTCACAGAGCTGCTCCCTCCTGCAGGCTCAGCCAGCTTTTCTGCTGGGTTTTTGTCATCTGCCCATGCATTTCCCTCCTCCTCTGCACACCAGTCACACCCAGACTGCTGCAGGCCGAGATCCCCACGGCCAACACCAGCACAGGCCTCCAGCAGGAAAAGAGAAGGCATTAAAAGGAATAAAAACCTGCCAGGCACTGAAGGCACAGGGAATCAGCATTGAAACTCTGCCCTAAAGGCTGCCCTAGAGGGGCTTGGAAACTGAAGGAAGGAGTTTCACAAAATTGGTCATGCTTGGATTTTAGTTGCATCCAGGTGGAGATATTTGGTTTTTTATGAGCGTTGCTCTTGAAGGCATGAATTTGGGATAACCAAAAAAGCTCAGGGAGGCAGGGAGTGAATCCATCCATCCATCCATCATCCATCATCCATCCATCATCCATCCATCATCCATCCATCCATCCATCATCCATCCATCCATCCATCCATCATCCATCATCCATCCATCCATCCATCCATCATCCATCCATCATCCATCCATCCATCCATCATCCATCCATCATCCATCCATCCTCCATCCATCCATCATCCATCCATCCATCCATCCATCCATCCATCATCCATCCATCCATCCATCCATCCATCCATCCATCCATCCATCCATCCATCCATCCATCCATCCATCCATCCATCCATCCATCCATCCATCCATCCATCCATCCATCCATCCATCCATCCATCCATCCATCCATCCATCCATCCATCCATCCATCCATCCATCCATCCATCCATCCATCCATCCATCCATCCATCCATCCATCCATCCATCCATCCATCCATCCATCCATCCATCCATCCATCCATCCATCCATCCATCCATCCATCCATCCATCCATCCATCCATCCATCCATCCATCCATCCATCCATCCATCCATCCATCCATCCATCCATCCATCCATCCATCCATCCATCCATCCATCCATCCATCCATCCATCCATCCATCCATCCATCCATCCATCCATCCATCCATCCATCCATCCATCCATCCATCCATCCATCCATCCATCCATCCATCCATCCATCCATCCATCCATCCATCCATCCATCCATCCATCCATCCATCCATCCATCCATCCATCCATCCATCCATCCAATTTGTTTGATTGTGATTTCCAGACCCTGTGCCCCTTTATTAGAGCCAGCTCACCCCAGCCTGTTAAATTCCATGTAAAGTTATCCCAGGGTCTGTCAGGAGCTCCCAGACAGACCCTCAGTAAATCAGGGACTCGTGTCATCCCATCAATCCCGATCCTGATTATGGTCAGAGGCTGCACGTGCTGCACAAGGCACTGCCCAGGATCTGCCGGGCTTCTCCCATGGCAGGGCAGCCAGGGTTTCTCTCCATGGCAAATTACAAATCACTGGAGCGTGCAAAGTCCTTGTCTCACCTCTGAGTCCAGCACTGAACAGAATTAATCCTGGTCTTTGAGGGATTCAGCTCTCACCTGGATGTCTGTCTCTAGGGGAGGCAGAAACGAAGTCACTGTGTCTCCAAAGACATCCCTGGAAGGCACAGGGTGGGCACCAGGCTCAGCCCAGGGATGTTGATATTCCAGTGGAAAAGGGAATATGTGCTTTATTTGCATGTGAAAAATAAAATTCACCTTTTGGTAGGGTTTAAAAGGTTTAATAAAAGACCATAAGGACAAGGCAATAAAGCAAAATCCACGGCCAGGGTGTCTCTGGCTGAGAGCCAAGAGCACCCCTGCTGTTATAGAGACACCCCCCTTTAAATCTGTACATTTAAACTTTTCTAAGAACTCATTTCCATGGTTTTAGGAGCTGTTTTCCATGGTCACTCCTCGGTCCCACCTTTTTAGAGCACGTGTGTTTCTTGGCTGTGGTTTGAATTAATTCTCCTTCTCAGTCTCAGTTTGGGCCTTGGTCTGTAATTCCTACAGATGGTCGGGGCTGGAGCTGGGATATCAGCAGCAGATTCTCCACATCAGAGCAGGGCTCTGCACTGGGTGTTATCCTGCCCAGGCAGTGTCCACTCAATACAAAGACATTTATCAACTTTACTCCTAAAGAAAACTCAAACCCATTTCCATCCCACACACGGAGTACCCACCCTATATGGGTGCAAAAAAANGGGTGTTATCCTTCCCAGGCAGTGTCCACTCAATACAAAGACATTTATCAACTTTACTCCTAGAGAAAACTCAATCTTTAAACCCATTTCCATCCCACACACGGAGTACCCACCCTATATGGGCGCAAAAAAAACACCCCAATCCCACAATCTGTATTTATAACAACCTTATATGGACAGCACTCATCAGAATATTTCCAAAAACCCAACTTTAGAATCTGTTTTTATAACATTGCACAAACAGTGATCTGGCACGGGGGAGTTCCTGATTAAGAAAATTAATCAAAGACAATAAGGACAAGGCAATAAAGGAAAAAACATCCGGGGTGTCCCGAGCACAGCCCAACTCCAAGCCACTTCTAAGGCTTCCCCTTCAGCCAGGCTCCATGGGCTACATCAGAACCAGGAATGTGCTGCCTGCTCGGTATCTTTATTTTCCTGTTTGTTTTCTCGTTCAGTTCCTGGTTCCTCTAACAGGAAGAGCTGCAGTTCCCAGCTGAAATCCCCTGGTGTAATTTCATTCTCCTCTCCAGGTCCCTGGAGCGTGACGTTCATGGGATCAGAGCTGTCAGGGCTTAGCCAGGCTCGAAAATGAGGGGGAAATCAACTCCGAAAGGTGACTCAGCTCTGGCTGAACACAAAGTGGCACCAACAGCCCCTAATTAGCTGCAGGGATAATGAAATCACTCGGGCAGGGAAGCATGAACACATCAGAGAACCAGGGAATGGTTTGGGATGGGAGTGACCTCAAATCCCACCCAGTGTCACATGGGCTGGGACAATTTCCATGATCCCAAATTATTCCAAACCCTGTCCAGCCTGGCTTTGGGCACTGCCAGGGATCCAGGGGCAGCCACAGCTCCCCTGGGCACCCGGTGCCAGAGCCTGCCCACCCTCCCAGGGAAGGATTTCTTCTTCTTTAAACCCAGCTTTAAACTGGAAGTTTAAACTCAGCCCTCACCTCCAGGCAGAAGCAGCTCAGACCCATTTCAAAATTTCCTTTCACTCCATGAAATTTCATTTCCCTTCATTTAGTTCCAAAAGATTTCGTTTCAATCCATTAAATTTCATTTCACTAAACTTAGTTCCAGAGAAATTTCACTTCCTTCCATGAAATTCTGTTTCACTTCCCCTCATTCCATGCAGTTTCATTCCATTTCATGAAACAGAATGTCACATAAAATTTTATTTTATTTTACTCCACAAAATTTCATTTCATGAAATTGCTTCTCATTTCATTTAATTCCATGAAACTAAATGAAATTTCCTGTCAGAAGAGGAAACTTTAAAATTCCATTTCATTTCATCCCACAAAATTTCCTCGCATTTCACTTCATTCTATGAAGTAAAATGAATTTTCCCTTCATGAAATGAAATTTCATTTTATTTCGCTGCATGGCACAAAATTTCATTTCACAAAATTTCATTTTTAATTCGTTTAATTCCATTCCAGGAAATTTTCTGTGGCCTCCAAAACTGTTCCTTGAACAGCACCCACACGATTTTCAAGTAAAGGGAAAAGTGGAAGAATTCTCTGAAAGCCAAACCAGAGGTGACCAAACCCCTCCAGCACAGCCATTTTCCAGCAGAATTTCAGAGATTTCTCTTAAAAATAAGGATGATTTTTGTGGGTTTTTTCCAATATTCAATGGTTTGAATATGGTTTAAACCAAATTTTTTGTGAACAAGCAGCAATTTGTGCCCCCTTGTCCTGGATTGTCAAACCTTGTCCCCAACTCTTCACAGAGTCAAGGTTTCAAGGATGCCCCATCTATAAAGTCTGAAATCTTTATTTTAAAATCACCTTCAAAACACCTGCAAGTGCCCAGGAACCACAAATACTTCTGAATAAAACACAACAGCACCTGGAAAATGAGGAATTTTGGGGCAAAAAAAATTGCTAACAGCATTTCAGACCTCAACCAGAGTCAGCACCGTGGAATGGTGAACTCCAGGTGTATTTTTAATTATTTTTTTTTTTAAAGAATCAACTGTCAACGCCAATCCTTTCCTTTCCCATAACTCATTAAGTGGCTGATTTAAAAAGCAAAATCTTTATGAGTTTGAGCCATTTGTGCCCACAAATCCTGTGATGCAGAGCCACCCATTCCTTCTTTTTTTGGCAGGTGCTTTTAAAACAAACATTTTTCCTCAGTGCCAGCCCTGCGTGGGTCTTGCAGGATCTGAAAATCAGATTTGGCTCTGCTCAATTTCAGCTCTTCTGACTGGGTGGGTGGGATTAGGAGCAGAAGTTTTTGTCTTTCCAGAGTTCAGAGTTCAGCTGGAGATCCTTCCCAACCATTTTTTCACAGAGTGCATTTGGACGATTGCAAATAAACAAAATTTAAATTTACTTTAGCGAGTTTGCCTTATTAAGGATGGGGGCCCAAAGCTGCTTTTTCTGAACTATAAAAAAGGAGTTTTTCCCCTTTTTTTTGAGTGTTTCAAGAACTCACATGTGGGATCTGTGACAAGGACACAAGAGCAGAGCAGGGAACTCCGGATATCACTGAGAGCATCGGGGAAAGGAAACAAAGGGGGGAAATTACCCCCAAAACCTTTCGGATTTTTAAAAGTTACCAAAAAAAATAAAGAACTTCTGCCCTTCCTTAGAGCCTGAAACACCTCCTGGATGCCCTCAGGGCTGGGAGGGCTCGGCCTGGCCCAGGAGTGACGCCGGCTGGAAAAACTGGAAATTGCAGAAATTCCCTGGCTCGGAAAACAGAGGGAACTGCGGGAGTCGAGGGCTCCAATTCCCAGCGGTTATTGGTGGATTTTTTTCTAACGTTATAGTAAATATTTGGAATCAGCCAAAAATATCTCCATTTTCAAAGGCTAAACCCTCATCCTGTCTCGTTTCTGCCATCCATTCTACCTTCCCTGTTGTGTTTCTCCCCAAATATCCCAAAAGCAGCGCAGCTCCCAGGATTTTTTGAAAACCATGAGCAAAAAAAACCAAAAAAAACCTCGCTCAAATGTGTTCTAGAAGCACAGTCGGGGCAGCATTCCCTCTGCAAAAATTCCAGCTGTAAAAGAATAAATAATCACCCTGGAATTATGGAAGGGAGGGAGGGGAATGATGCTTTTACTTCAATCAGGAGAGCCGAAAGATATAAAAAATTAATCTGCGTACACCTGAGCAATTTCCTACCTACAGAACCATGAAAATAAAGTCACAATGTTGTTTTCAGATGCTTTGCTTATATATATTTTTAAAAATTAATATCAGCATATTTTTAGATTTCAGTCTCTGTCCGAAATATCATCCCTGACCAATTCACTGATGCTTTTCCCTCCAAGGTGCTCTCTGTTCCCTATACATTACCTCAGATTTTAAACTCAAAATGTTCACTCTGTCCCTTGTAGTTTACCTCACATCCAGCCAAAAAAAAAAAATTCATCCCTTACAGGTTTTACCCCTCAAATTTTCCCTTCCGGTCCCTTATGATAACCTCAATTTTACCCCCCAAAATATCACCCATTAATCTCCTCAATTCCCCAGAATATCACCCATTATTCTCCTCAATATTACATCGAATTTTTCCTTTTCTCCAGCGCAGATAACGCAGATTTTATCCCCAAAATGTTCATTTTGACCCCAAAAATTCGCGACAACCCGGAGACAGCGCCGACTTGCAGTACCGGGCGTTCGCCACAGGGCGGAAGCACTGAGCCCAGGAAGCCACCGCGTATGCGCCGCTCGCTTTGTTCCATCCCACTTTTAATTTCGGGTGGAGCGGGAATTCGGCTCTTTTGGGGGGATTTTGGTGGATTTCTGGTTTGGTTTGGTTCGTGTTTGGTTTGGTTCGGAGGGGTTTTTGGTGGGTTTGGGTTGTTTTTTTTTGGTTCTGGTACCGCTGAGTCACGGCGGGGGCTGCAGTTCCTCGGTTTCACCACACGGTGGCAGCAGCGACCCAAGGCAAGCCGCCATCCCAAAATAAAAAAATTATTTTTTTCTTGCCTTTTATTCTTTTAATTTCTAAACACAGAAGTTGTATTTGCCCTTTCGAAGCCCACGCTTACGTAGACAGAGCTTTCTTATATCCCGAAATCCTGTATATAATACAGCAATTTTGTTTTGAAATGATTTTTTATTAATTTTGTCCATGTGTATAAAGATGAGGAACTTTAAAGGTTTTAGTATTTACATACACGCAGAGAGACCTCGTGAGTTTTCAGGCGTTTTGGGAGCTGTAAACTCCCTTTTTGGGAGGGTCCACCTGCCCCGCTTGATTCCCTACTCATCCTTTTCCTTGTGCCACAACGGAGCTGGAAGTCGAGAATGTAAAGAGTAAACAGGGAAAAACAATCCCAAATCTCAACTCACTTTACAGTAAAAAGATGTTCCTTTGATTACATACACCCAGTAAAAATACTCCCTCTGTTTACATATATCCAGTGAAAATATTCCCTCTAGAGAAATCCTGGATTTCCTTTTGCATTCACTGGCACAGCTGCGAACTGATGCCATTGAATTTTTTATCTCCCAAATACACAGTTGGCCTTCAAGGGGGAATTTTTGGGCTGTCACACACTTAGGAGGGACCTCTGGCCAGCTGCAGTGGCCCCACTGATGTCCAGCGCTTCTAAATCAAGTAATTCTCTTCATTAATTAGCATTCTATCCCTATTAGTTAATGATTTCTCACTCACATCTGCCCCGCATTCTTTACCCCTTTAATCATCTTTTTCTCACACGAGAACTTTTCCAACTTTCCCAGCCCTTAATCCCTTCTGCATCTTCTGTGTTCCTCCACTCCTTGAAGGGCCATAAATTTACAAAATCCCAGATGTCCAATGTTCCAACTCCCTTTGGCTTTAACTCAGGCTTGCCAGGGTTAACCTTGGCAAAATTAATGTTTGGGTGATCAGGGGGAGAAATTAAAAATAATGTAACCAGTGCTGGATGCAATGGGAGGGTCACAAAGTGCAGGAGTGAAAAACGAAGTTCACACTTCAGAATTTTTATAATAATAATAATAATAATAATAATAATAATAATAATCATAATAATAATAATAAAGACAATATTCCTAGCGCTGGGATGCCTTTGAGGAGCTGCCAAAGACCACACCAAACACTTAAAATCGAGGTTTCTATATACAGGTGCATTGCTGAGATTATATGCATATTCATTAGCTTGTACATGATTTAAACATTCCTGGGAGATTTGGATGTTACTGTGGTTCTTTGTGTTTGTTTTTTTTTTTTTTGCCATCTTCGCTTATGTGCATGGCATCAATAAATTTTAATTCTTCCCCTGATTTCATTCCTGTTGTTTCACACTCCTCTTGATGAGAGAAAATAATGAGTTCTCCTCCCATCCTCTCCGGGGCTCTGTTTTGTGTCGCTGTCATTTTATCCCTTGGACTGCTCAATTAATGGATGATCTCACACAGTTCTTTTAGTTACACAAAAGCTTTGTCACATTTTTGGGGTTCGTTTTTTAGTTACACAAAATCTTTTCCACCCCTTGTGCTTTGTTAAGGTCTGTTCATCACGTTACCCTCTCTAAAATGCACAGATATTATATTTCTTACACTACTATTTCTAAAAGCAGTACAACACAAACTTAAACCATGGCATTGTTATATTTACAAGTTATATTTACAGTATTGTTATATTGACAAGCAGCTAAGAGGAGTTAGAGCGTCTGTCACATCTAAATATTTATTATCAATAACAACGTACAAAAGCCAACACAGAAATGCAGCAGCCAACGTTATTTAGTGATTTTTAACACGGTTTTTGGGGGGAAGGAAAGAAGGAAGGAGAGTGATCTCTGTTTCCTCCGAGTGTCCCAAACTCGGGATGGTGGGAAGTGCCCGCTGTGCATTCACAGTGGGCCTGGGACTGACCCGGGATAGACCTGGGATACACCTGGGATTGGGCTGGGATCGGGCTGGGATCGAGCCGGGATCAAGCCGGGATCCCACTCGGATTGACTCAGGATTGACCTGGGNAAGAGGAGTTAGAATGTCTGTCACATCTAAATATTTATTATCAATAACAACGTACAAAAGCCAACACAGAAATGCGGCAGCCAACGTTATTGAGTGATTTTTAACACGGTTTTTGGGGAAGGAAAGAAGGAAGGAGAGTGATCTCTGTTTCCTCCGAGTGTCCCAAACTCGGGATGGTGGGAAGTGCCCGCTGTGCATTCACAGTGGGCCTGGGACTGACCCGGGATAGACCTGGGATACACCNTGACCTGGGACTGACCCGGGATTGACCTGGGACT
This sequence comes from Polioptila caerulea, assembly GCA_013397295.1. Lineage (NCBI taxonomy): Eukaryota > Metazoa > Chordata > Aves > Passeriformes > Certhiidae > Polioptila > Polioptila caerulea. Next base: position 52,015 of record VYXF01007963.1, read on the forward strand.
GACCCGGGATAGACCTGGGATCCCACCAGGATTGACCTGGGATCCACCTGGGATTGAGCCGGGATCGAGCTGGGATCAATCCGGGGTCTAGCTGGGATTGAGCCGGGATCAAGCCAGGATCCCGCTGGGATTGACTCAGGATTGACCTGGGATCTGCCTGGGATTGAGCCAGGATCGAGTTGGGATTAACCCAGGATTGACCCGGGATTGACCTGGGATTGACCTGGGATTGAGCCAGGATCGAGGCAGGATCAACCCGGGATCCCACCGGGATTGATTTGGGATTGACCTGGGATCCGCCTGNATCAAGCCGGGATCAACCCAGGATCAACCCGGGATCGGCCTGGGATCAAGCTGGGATCCCGCAGGGATTGACTGGGATTGACCTGGGATCCACTCGGGATCAACCCCAAAACTGCCCAGGATTGACCCGGGATCCACCCAGGACTGACCCTGGATCGATTCGGCATTGACCCGGGATCCCCCCGGGATCGACTCGGGATTGACCCCGGATTCACCCAGGATTGATCCGGGATCCACCTGGGATCGACTCGGGATTGACCCCGGAT
>VYXF01007975.1:1375-30732 GCA_013397295.1 Polioptila caerulea
GCAGCTCTCTGCTGAAAAGTCCAGTGGTGGGTGCAGCTCTCCGCTGAAGGTCCAGTGGTGAAAGATGGGCCTGTTCTTCCTCTGGGAGTCCAGTGAAGGAGGCTGTTTGATGTCTCAAGTATCAGGTTTTTACCCAGATAGAAGGGCTTGGCTCCCCCCCCCACACCCCTCTGGATGGAGCATTTCCCAATGGGATGATGTAAGTTTATCAGTGGACTCAATGGCCCCTTAACAGAAGACCTATCCCTGGAGGGAGGATGGGTCAAGGGAGAGATAAGGAAACTGCTTTTGCCGGTTTCTTATCGGCTGGCTTATCAACAGAAGATTACATCACTCCCCTCCCAGTTCTAACGGATGGTAATAGAATAACACACCCCTGATTATATTTTACCCATGACAAAAAGCAATACTTAATTTTACTGTAATAGAAAGAAGAAAGACTGGCAGGGTGCCTGGAAAAAGGAAAAAGTAAAACATTGTGGTATATTTTTAGGACAAAAAGAAAAGCTTTAAAGTCAGTCCACATGCGACTACCAAACTTAGAATATTAATTACAATATTGTACATGGAAGTAGCAAAAGCAGAATTCTTAGTAAGTTGATAGAACAAATAGCATATGGAATTTGAATGATAGCCTAAACCATTAACTGGTAAATTACCAAGAATCTACAACATATTACTAAAAGTGAGGAAGACCAATGTATGCAAAGTGAAATTGGAAAGTAAAGAACATTTACTCAATGCTTTTTTCATACCAGGTTCTTTCTGTGAAAACCAAACAGAAACACCAGGAATTATCATGCTCCTAGCAAGGTTTGCTTCATTATCCCCCTGCTTATTCTGTAACAGCGTGACTTTTTTATTCTATCCTTTAATTAAGCATTGCTTCTGTTTGGAAATTGCACATTGCAAGCTACTCTCAGAACTGCCAAAGTTGCCAGATAATGTCATCTTAATGTAGCATTGATTAGCAAAGATCAGGGTTATAAAGAAAATAGATTTGCAGATAATACAGCTAATACATTTCAGATTTCAAGATGATTTTTTAAAGCTGTGTGGGTTTTTTAACTAAACTTTTTTTTGTCCATTTAGAAAATTGCCTTTTATTTTCAAGGGGAGATAAAGACTATCTGTACAGTGGCAGCTGATTATTTTGGTTTATTTGCCTTGTTATAAATATTTATTTTCCCTTCAAAGAATTTCATGTTGTTACCTGCAAAACATAGAAACTTTCCCACTGCCATGATCAAAAAAGTATCTAAATTTTAATTTCATAGAATCACAGAACTTCTCAAATTGAAAGGGACTTATAAGGATAAGAGAGGCCAACTTACTGCTCCCTGCAGGACTACCTAAAACAAACTCGCATGACTAAGAATGTTATCCAGATGCTTCTTGAACTCTGAACTCATGGCTTAATGCCATGACCACTTTCCTGGGATGCCTGTGGCAGACCACTTTCTCAGTGAAGACCCCTTTTCTATGTCCAATCTGATTTTCTTCTGAACTAACTTAATTCCATTTGCCTATGTCCTATCACTGGTAACCAGAGAGAGGAGATCAGGAGCTCCCATTGAGGAAGCTGTAGACTGTGATGAGGTTACCACTCAGCCATCTCTTCTCCAAGCTGACCAAGAGAAGTGATGTCAGCTGTTCTTAAGACAGGTCCTCTAGAGCTGCCCATGGCAACGGCAGGGGGGTTGGGATTGGATGATTCCTGAGATATCTTCAAAACCAAACTATTCTATGATTCTATGACTTTTCATCATCTTGGTCCCCTTCCTCTGGACACACTCTAATAGTGTGATGCTCTTCTTATATTGTGGTGCCCAAAACTGCACAAAGTACTCCAGGTGAGTCTGCACAAGCACAGAGCAAAGCAGGACAACCAACTCCTTTGACTGGCTCACAATGCTGCACAATTTGATGCACCCATGACACTTTGCCTTTTTGATTGTCAGCGCACACTGATGGGTCATATTCAACTTGTCACCAACCTAAACTCCCAGAACGCTTTCCATGGGGCTGCTCTCCACCCTCTCATTCCCTAATTTGAATGTGTAACCAGGAGTGCTCCACCCTAGGTACAGAATCTGGAACTTGCCCTTGTTAAATTTCATACAGTTGGTGACAGCCCACTAGGTTGCCAAGGTCTCTCTGCAGGGCCTCTCTAGCCTCAAGGGAATCAACAGCTCCTCCCGATTTAGTATCCTCCTGGTTTAGTACTGTTGGCAAACATATTTAATGTACACTCCATTCCTGTGTCCAAAATATTTATAAAAACATTAAAGAGCACTCGCCCTTACATTACATTGAGCACTGGGGAATACAACCAGTGACAGGCCACCAGCTTGATATAACCCCATTTACTATAACTCTTTGAGCCTGACTTGTCAACCAGTTTCTCACCTAATGTATTATGGACTTGTCTAGCTGTGTGCTGAACCTTCCATCCAGAATAAAGAGAGAGTGTAAGAGAAACTATTAAAATCTTTGCTAAAACCAAAATATACCACATCTACTGGCTTCTCTTGGTCAACTAGATGAGTGACCTTGTCTTAAAAGGAAATTAAGTTGGTTAAGTAGGACTTTCCCATAGTGAATCCATGCTGCCTATGACTAATAGCGACTGCATTGTCGCTCAAATGTTATTTTCAGTAACTCCCAGAATAACCTTATCCATAATTTTACCAGGCACCAAAGTGAGACTGAAATGCCTGTAATTACCAGGGTCTTCCTGTTTACTCTTCTTGTAAACTGGGACATTTGCCAGCTTCTAATTGACTGGGACCTCTCCAGACTTCTAAGACCTCTGAAAAATAATGGAAAGGGACACTACAATAAAATGGGCCAGCTCATTCAGTACCTGGAATGAATCCCATCAAGTCCAATAGATTTATGTGCATCCAGCTGCAGCAGTAAGTCTCAAACTGGTGTGGAGTCAGCTGGGAGTTTATCATCCCCCAAGTCACAATCTTCCAGCACATCATCAGTGTTGAAGACAGGTGAAGAAAGCATTAAATATCTCTGCTTTGCCTATGTCCCTATTTGTGAGGTGAATGACCTCATGAAGTAATGGACCAATGTTATGTCCAATCCTTCTTTTGCTGTTAATGAGTTCTAAAATGATCTTTTTGTTGTCCGTCATAGTGCTGGATAGCTTCAACTCTACTCAAGCTTTGGCCACATGAATTTTCTCCCTACAATGACAAACGTAATTTCTGTTGTCCTCCTCCTGTTCCAATGTCCACACACTTCCCCTTTTCCCCTAAGCTCAAGAAGAAGATGCCTGTTCAGCCAAGCCAGACTCTGCCCCACTTGCTTGACTTCTGACCTTTGGAATTTCTGCTTCTGCACTCTTCAGAGATAGCCCTTAAAAAGTGCCTATCATTCATGAATTCCCAAGGGACCTTACTAATCAGCTCCTTCTGCAGCCCAAGCCTGCTCTGCCCATATCCAGGCTCAAAGGTTTGCAGAACTTTTTCTTCTACAGCCAACAACTTGAAACTCAGTTACTTTGTGGTCACTGTGACCAAGACACGAATCCCCACTTAACTCACGAACGCCTCTCTGTTTACAAACAACAGACTTAGGAGGTCACCTTTCTTTAGTCAGCTCCCCCAGTATCTGCACCCAGAAGTTATCTTCAACACACTCCAGAAATTTCCTAGACCTGTTTGAGTCCAGTGTATTATTTCCTCAGCTGATGCCTGGGAAGTTAAAATCACTCATGATGACAAGAGCATGTGACCTAGAGATATTCCTTATCTCCCTATAGAGTATTTCATTGATGTTGTTGTCCTGGCTAAGTTTTGCTTCGATCTCATTAACTGTCATCCCATATCTGGACTGTATTAACCAGGAAGCTAGGAAACAAAAGACTGTAAAACCTCTATGTTCTTTAAACAGAAAGGGAATGAAACTATAATTTTCCCACTCAAATTAATACACTTCCAAGAAATGCTTTCATTTTTCTACAGCATGTGCAATGATACTGTCAAGAGTGTGGTTTAGACTCACACATATCAGTCAATTCTGATTGATGCTAATAATTGTTTTTCCAACTGTCTTTCATTTGTGTGCATTAAAATGTATTTCCCTTGTGGGACTGCAAATTTCTGGGCAGTGAATTTAAGATTACGAACAAAAGGCTTGCTCTCCCTGCTCATTTCTTGTAAGTCATTTACAAGTAGATACATAGCTACAAACCACAAACTAAGGCGAACTGCTACAGAGCAACTGAAAGTTTACAAATGCTTTTATAGATACAGAGAAAATAAAAGGTTTCAGAATAAGCAAGAATCCTTATAAACTATATTCCTACCTCCCAGAACTGGTGTTTAGCATAGTAGTCTCCCTGTGCAATCCATTCTTCTGGAGTTGAAGTTTTAGCAAACATGCTGTCATCTAAGTCTAAAAGGGCAAGGGTGACCATTTTGTGTTAGAATGGATAAACCACAGAAACCACTTATCATGTACCAAAACTAAGCATTATCTCACAATGTTCCAAGCTCTATGATTGTGCTTACACCAGGAATGGCAACTATGAGTCAAGTGCAGTAATACTGTGTGTGAAGACAGTGAGAATACAAAAACCCCCAGAGTCTGGCTGCAGACTGAGCTGGTAAGTGGCTGAAACTGCATTAACAAAGCAGACAATCAGACTACAAATTGACCACTTCAAGCTTTAAATATCTGCAGCTATCAGGGTCCATTGAGCTCTCTCCATGGTAACTGGCTGAGCGGCAGTGACCTGATCTCCCTTTATGTAGAAACACCTTTTAAGGTCACCCCTCAAGGCTGAGGGATCCCTTACTCAACACCAAGTATCAACAGGCTGGTAAATGACATTTTTGCATGGGTGTAATATTTAAGATAGCTACAGCAACCTTATGTAAAAAGTAGAGTATTGACCACCAATCCATCCATATTCAATGAATACTTTACATAGCTGAATTTATTGGTAAGAACTCAATAAACTAATTTCAAGATCAGATCTGTCTGAGGGATCACTGACTCTCATCCTGTGACAGCAAGAAAAACTAGTGAATAAGCAATAAACTTACACTTTAAAATATACAACTGATCTTTAGAGACAAAAGAATTCAGACCCACTGAAATAAGTGGAAATTTGCAAGGGCAATTATCAATGCATACTGTTAGAAGGACCAAGGCATTTAACCTTATTTCTTACGAAGCCTAAAAGCAAGAAAACATTCGTTTTGATTGTTTGACCATCTTTTAATACACAATCTTTTAGGACAGCTAATAGAATCTTAATAGACATCTTTTAGGACAACTTTACCTTTCTTTTCATCTGTTTTGACAACCTTAACAAATTTTCTTTTGATGAAATACTTAAAAGCTGGAGCCCGTTTATCACGGTCTTCATCAAAGATCCAGAGATTGACTCTGGCCCTTGTAATTGCAGTATACAATTGCTTGAGTTCTCCATTAAGCATCTGAAGCAAAACAAAAAAATTAAATTAAATAAATGAAATACCAAATGAGCTAAATTGTTAGAAAAAAAACATACTTGGCAGTTATAAGAATACAGAGAATTTAACAGAATTAATAACAAGTAAGAAAGTGCTTTTAAGTAAGGAAGTATAAATATTAAATATGGGATTTTAATTCATAAGCCATTGTCCAGCTAACTTAAAAGCAACTACTATTACAAATCAGCTGCAGGTATGACAGGCTATTTTCGTCTAATCACTCGCACATATAATTATTAATCTACCATACAGTCCTGAAAATATCTGACTCACCAGATTCCAAGCAACTTCCTTAATTTCAAGGTTGGTGACACCAATCAGAAACCAGACTATAATGAATATTGAGAAGCTGAATCGCTATTTGCTTTAACTACAGTTGTTCTGTAAATATACCCAAAAGTCTATGACACAGGTTTTGTTCTCTAATCAAACTACATTTGCAAATAATCTCTTATATTTTTAAATCAGTATATTACATTATATTTTATATTATATTATATTTATATTATATTCATATATATATAGGAACAACTATAAAAGGTAAAGCAACCTTGATAAACATGGAAATAACAGGATGAAAGGATTCAAGAAATTTTCCTACTTTTAAGATTTAAGAACTTAATTTGTCCTTCCTATTCCCAATGTTACAAAAAACTCACCTTGTACATTTCTACATTGAATGGAGTCCTTTCCTGCATACCAGTGGCATCCTCTAACGGCACTTCAATTAGCAAGTTGCTTCCCACTTGCACATCTAGATCAGGACTATAAGAAGAAATTATCTTCCATTCTTTGCTAGCCTGAAATATCAAGAGAATAAGGTTTATCTGTATGAACTAACTGCCTACATATGCACAAGATAAAGTCGTATGGTGTGACCGATTCATCCCTGCAAGGGAAGAACGCTCAGAGAAGACTAGGGGAGGAAACTATCTCAGGGAAGAATGTGAAGAATAATCAGTAATTTTCAATGAGAAAGCTGAACTTCATCTCAACACAGCCTTTGCTTCAGATATTTGTCTGTACCAGGTGGTCATCAAGGCATATAAACAATTTTCCCTAAACCAGCTAGTACAGAGTTACACTTTCCTGAGCTGCCCAGGTAGAAGCAAAGATGTGCCTCAGCCCAACAGACTGCAGAAAATCTGAGGAGCTAGCAAAACAAACCATTAAGAGTTCAACTGGCTTGAGCTGGCTACAAGATGCATATTACTTTTCAGGGAAAGGGGATGGCCAGCATTATGATGGAGAAGCTAATGGGAATACATATACATATATATATATATATATATACACACAGGGAGCACTAATGGGAATCACATCTGTATAGTGATTCCAATGTATACTGCCACTGTTATATTATGCTTGCCTTGGGATTTCAGGATCCTGCTGTATCACTCTTCTAGATCCAAATCATATGCAATGCTCAATACATCAAATAAGCAATCTGATATTAAACATGAAATCCTCCTTGGATGGACTATGAATTTTCCGCTAAACACGCCTACAATGATCCCTCTGTGGAGGAAATCAGGCTACCTTCACCATGGAGGAGGGTCAAGTTTTAGTACTAGGGACGAGGATTCTCCTACAAACCCCCAGTATCACAACAGGCAAACTTACTGAGAGGGAGTGTGCCGATTGCTGGGCCAGGCAGCTCCCTGCCAGCTTGGGGCAGAATGAAAGGTAAATGGTGGTGAGATAACACTCACAAGCTGCAATTTGTAATACTAAAATATTCTATCTATGATGGAGACATTTTGGCCTGTAGGTTAGGATGGGCAGCCACTAAGCCTCCTTGACTCTACAAGACTGACAAGCTCAGAGAGCTTGACCCATACACATCCCATGCTGGCATAGATTCTCATGCTCAGGGTTCACAGAAAAGATCTGTCTGGTCTTTCATGTGATGAAGGTATTAAGCTTCGTGTTGAACACCAGTAACTGCTAGTGCCGTCTCAGCCAGGGGGTGGAATGGCACCTGCCAACACCTGCTCTTGTAAGAACACTCAGAGGTGAGCAAAAATCCCACTCATGGGGAAAGTCTAAAAAAGTGTGGTCAGAAAATATTGGACTCCAACACAGAGACATGTGAAAGATGTCTATAAATATGCACAGACACTCCTAACTAAAATTTAAGTGTGGCAGCAGACCAGTGCTGTGCACTCTCATGCTTATAGGAAATATATAGGAAATGCTGGCTCCTGATGACACCACTCTGCAAGTTCCTGATCCCCTGCAAAACCAATAACCTTAAAATCGTAACTGTATTCTAAGTTATGTTCATTTTGTCCTTTTGGTATTTAATTGAAATGTGATTAAATACTGGTTTCTGGTACAAAATGAAAAATACTCATAATAAGGCTGAAATAATGTTTTTACAATCTATATATTTCTAAGCTTTGAACAACACAAAACAAGTTAACTGTCTTCCCATAGGGGAAGAAAGCAGGAAACCTTTCCTGCAAAATGTATTTTGAAGTTAAGATTTTTAAAAAATCATCAATGAGGACATTCCTAAGCCTGTCATGGATTGTAACATGACAACCAGCTAAAGGTATCAGTTTGGTCCAGAGCTTGCTGTGTTTTGGGGGCTTGGCTTTTTTGCCTTCTAGATTTTTCATTCACATCTGCTTCCTGAAACAAGACTCTTCTTGAATCTAATTTTGAAGACAAATAAAAAGAAAACCCAACACTTGACAAAGTGCACACGGCCACGCTGCTGTGTTTACAATCGTTCACAGATTCAGCTTTTCTTAATTAGAAAACCACAGGGTGAGCTGCTTTCTTGCCTGCTTGTTTAGCTGCTCAAATCAACTCAATTACTCATGACTCACAGGAAAATGGAAAAATTGTATAAAAACAGTTCACCAGGCCTGACATACATGAGTCTAAGCTAAAACACTCTACACAACTCAACTCTGCTAAACTGATTCTGCTAAATTCTGATAAATGGATTGTTGGTTTTCTGATTACAACCTGCATCACCAGAAATAAAGCAACTTTGAGAAATCTGCCATGACAATCAGTATTTACCTCAACCTCCTTCCTTCTGCCCTTATCACAAAACATTCACTAGCCTCTGTGAAGAGCCACCAGTAAGCTGCTCTCAGTTTTCCTGTGGTTTCACGAGACACTGTTTTGAGGGGTAGAGGCAGAGGACATCTGCAACAGGGCTGTTCACACTGAATGTTTAATCGCAGAGTAACTCAGTTGTAGGAACATGGAATGTTTGCAGGCATGTTCAGTAAGGAATACTTGGAATACTTGCCTGGCTGGGGTCAGAGGAGTAGTCTTGGTGTACAGCAGAAGAGTCTGTGTGAGTGTGTGTGTGTGCCATGTTGTGTGTACCCCAAGGCCTCCAAGGCTCTCCCTTAAATTTTAACAGTAAACTTGAAGGAAAATGCAGCCCTTAAGGAAACATATTCTCAGTTCATAAACCTACGACCTCTCTTTTCTACTCTGATGAAACCACTCATCTTCAGAGAAAATCTTTTCCCAGCTGAACCACCAATTAGACCACAAGACTGACTTTAGAAAAAATGCAGAAATGGGTAAGAATTAAATACCTCTGAATCTGTGAAAAAGTTGTAAAGGAGGACATCATCAAATTCCAAGCCCTTTGCTTCGTAAATTGTCAGTACAAGTGCCAGACTAAGTTCCTCAGGTATCTTCTCCTTTGCAGTTTCATTTGCCACTAATACCACCTGCCATAAAACACAATTAAAAAAAAAAATAGAAAGCAAAAAAGGAAAAAAAAGGTAAAGAGTTGCATAGAGAAAGACAAACATGATGATAATACAAGAGCCTACTAAAAACTAGACAACATTTCAGAGGGACATTTCAGCCTGTTCCACAGAAAAGGTCACAAAGCTGCCACTAGAAGACTGACAAATGCATGGTATGTGCAGACGGTTTTAGATCTGGTGTAAGAAAATTTGGAGTTAAAAAGGAACAGGTCAGACAATACCTCACATCAAAAAAAGAACAGAAGGAACCAGACGTATTAAAAAGAAACAGAAACCAACACAATAAACGTTTCTAAGTTTGAAATGCCTTATTTATCAGTGAGACAAGGGCTTAAAAAAGAAAGCTGTGGGCAGTTCATACAAGACTATTATTTAGCAACAGAGCTGGCAGAATCTGCAAAAAGCCTAAGAAAAGCAAACCTGATGTGCTCCAAATTCTATGGGTTGTGTTTTCCTTTTGTTGCCCCTCAGCAGAATTGCTAGGTCACTAACACTGCAGGACTCCAAGACTGTAGGTTTTGGCCCATCAAAGAGACCACGGTCCTGAGGAAGGCGATCAAAAGATTCTGGAAAATAATGCTGGAGCAAATCAACTACTCCAGATGCTAAACGGAGAATACCTGCAAAAAAAAATACAGGCTTTAAACTTCAACCTGAAGTCCTTGCAAACACACTTTTAAAAGATTCTGTTAGAAGTTTGGAATCAAGAAACGCAACGACAAAAACACTAATCATGGAAGGCTGAAGCTCTAAGCTTCAATTTATGTTTTTGCCATTTTGCATGGATGTCATTCTTTGGTCTCTAAAGACCAGAAAACCTGCTACAATGGCTTAGCAGCATTCTCACAAAATAAAGATCACAAATGAGAAACAAGAAAAGGAGAAGCAGCACACTAATGCTGCAAAATCTAGTGCTTTGGGGATAGGACAACAGAAATGGATATGATAATTTCTTAAATTTTCCCTCATACAAACACAGCCAAAAGCATGCAGTAAGAATAAAGAGTTCAAAAATGACAATTTTTATATCATTCATTTTTGGTTTTCCAGTTGAGATGTCAAAAACCAGAATTGACATACGTATCAGAAAAAGCTGCCCATCTGATCTTTTGGAAAAACAGGCCCACATAGAGACTGGCTTTGAACTGGCCAGCAGAAAACTTCAATTATTAGTGATACCTGAAGAGCACAGGCTCAGATCATGAATAAATTTGTTACTCTACCTGAATGGGACCTGTAGTTCTGGTACAACTGATATATCCTCTTTGGTTTCCTAACATGCTGCTTCTTGCTCACAGAGCTCTTGCTTGCATAATGAAACAGTGACCTCAAGTCACTAAAACGAAAAGCAACTCCTTTCATTATGCTCTGGGCAGTGTCACCAGTTAGAAACATGGTATTAGGGTCGTTGATGCATTTCATTAACAGGGCTAGCTCAGCTTGCGTGAAATCCTGTATCTCATCGCCATAAAACTCATGGATGGACCACGGCAGCTCCCTGAGCTTTGAAAGTCTTTGAGATAAATTATACAGCACATCTTCTTCATCAAAGTAGCCTCTCTGTGATCGTATCTGCTGATAAAGACAGAAGAGGTGATAGATCTCACTCCTGTCTTCCTTGAAGTTTGGTGATCTCTTTCGGCCTAGCTTTTTGTACTGCTCCTCAGTAAGCCTGCCCCCAAAGCAACTCAGTGCCTCAAAAGAGCCTTTCAGAAATGATTTTATCTCTTTCCAAACCAGTGCTGGATTGTACAAGCTTTTACCTTTTATCATTTTTGGCCATATTTCATTTGCAAATACATTGTAAGTCACAAAAGTCCAAGGATCACTTTCCTTAGAGCACGCATCTGCAGCTCCTACATCATCACCATGTTCTGCTTCAAGATTACCTTCTTCATCCTCATCCTGCCAATTTGGTACAATCAAGTCTTCCTGAGGACTCCAACCAACAATTACTCTTTTAAGACTTCCATCTTCATTTCTTGGAAAAAATGGGTCAGGCATGGAGGCATCTAGTAACAGCAACAACTGCTTGGAGGTGACAAACAGTGGAAAATTTTCATCTTTAATGTCTTGTAGCCTGTGAATATTTGGGTCCAGAGGTTTGAAGTGACTGGTCACCTTGGAAGACTTGCTAAGTTCAATGAAATTCTTCTGAACTTCTCGGCACAAGACAGGATTTTTTGTTACGAAGATCTGGTGCAGGTGCTCCAGCCTGTTTGATGCTTCTACACTACACGTTTGGTCTTCTTCATGGTCATCACCAGAATTCATTTCTGCTCCAGTTGTGCCCACAGGAACCTTTTCATCCTTGCTGTCCCAGTTTTTCTCATCACCCTCCTGCTCCTCACTCAAATCATCACTCTCGTGTTTTAGTTCACTCTCTTCCTTCCCTGAACTAGGTTTTTGAACCTCACTGCACTGTCTCTGCTGCCACGTCTGCCTCTCCAATAGAGGTCCATCTGCCAAGGTGGATTTTTCCCAGTATGAATAGAATTTCTTCCAAAGCCTATACAAGCAGCAAGTTGTCTTCCCCGTCCCACTTCGCCCAATTAAAATGATTGGTTCCATAGGCTTTGGATTGAGATTAATCACTGCATACTCCAACTCCCCAACTCGGAAAGGGTAATCAACAGAAGACTGCACATCATTTATAATGTTAAGTGCCATGTTAGTACTGAAGCTGTGAAATTTCATTATGTTGTATTCTAGTTCTGCTGCACTAGCTGGAGGGAAATACTCAGGCATGCTACATTCTTTTGATTTTTCTGCCTCCATGTCTTCAACATAACAACGTGGAATACGCTTCTCTGTTGTCACACTGTGGTTCTGATGTCCCTCATTTATACCCTTGAGCTTTTTCCTCAAAATGCAGGATAAGCCACGGTTGTAGGAAATGCATATATTTTCTAAGGCACGGTTCAGCTTGCAGTGGTCAAGAACAATGGCCCAAATTCTAATTATTTCTGTGTAAACTCTACCTGATTTTTCTAGATGACTTTTTGTCTGTTCTGTCTCCATGATCTTTTCTGGACTCTCACTACAACGAGGAGAAAAGTCAATGGCAAGTTCCCATAGCATTCTTGCACCTTTGCCCAGTTTGGCTTCATACAGCTGGATATCAGCTTTCAAGTGTTTCAGTGGCTTCTGGAGGCCCCTAGACCATTCCCCATTGCCAAGTTGCTTAATTGTCATTATGGTTTTAGTTTTCAGATAATGAGGCACAGCTTTACTGCTCAAAGTCTTTAGCATTTCAGGAGTGCACTCTATTTCCCAAGTCATGTTATCAAACCCCTGCACATGTGCCTCAATATCCAGACTCGTCCCCTTTTCTTCGTCTAGTTCTTCCTTCTCTCCATTAGGCAGGGCCATGCTAAATTCTCTCGCTTCCTTCTTTTTCTCCCAGTCATCCCCTTTTCTTTCAGGATGAGCTATGCTTCCACAAGGTTGCAAGGAACTCCTTTCCTCTTCCGAATTAGTCTGGGCTGAAGATGGCTTTTGCACCAGAGTATGATCCTTTTTCAGAGTGTCACTCACTTTCAATTGCTGAATTAAAGCTGTAATTGCCTGCACTAGACTTTCCTGCAGTGTTAAGGGGCTGTTTATTCCTTCTGTTTCCTGCTTTGCCAACTGATCCTTTTTTGTTTTTATGGAACATGGGGGTTTTAGATCATTATGCGCTGTATTGCCAGATGGTGCCTTTAATGAGAACCCAGATGAAGAACGCCCTGTGCTCCTTGACTGTGAAATCTCAGAGGCTGGAATGGGTTTAGATGTTTTAACCAACTGCCCTGCTCTATCTTGGCGGTGCCTCTTCTTCTCCTGTGCAGCATTATTCCAGACTTCTAGCAGAAGATCTTTCTTTTTAATTCTATGCATCACATCTTTTCCTGATTTGTTTTTAATGTTAAAGTTAATGTCAAATTTCGCCAATAACTCTGTTATTCTCTTAGTCTGCTTTGAAAATCTTTTCTGGAAAACAATATGCATCACTGTATTTCCATCATCATCTTGTATGTTTGGATTAAGATATGGAAAGTCAGATGGTCTTGAAGCAAAGAGGTCAAGTAGATAGTTCAGGATGTTTAAACCAGTGCCATCTGAAAGCAGGAGAACAAACAGAAAATAAACTAAATTTCTTTACAGAGATTTCTTCAGGGATTTCTGCAAGAGAGTAAAGACAACGTAACTTACTCAAAGCCATATAATGAAATCCACCTTATTGTAAACTACATACATATTGAAATTGTATGCCAACACTTTCAATACTTCTTTTTTCTGCTGCTAGTAAACTAAAATCAGTTGCTTTTAAAAAGAAAAACGAAATCTACATTTCATGTTCATAAAACATGCTTATGTGAAACAGCTCAAAATTGAGCTTTCCCAAGTTTCAGGGAAAACAATACAAAGGCAGCAAAGCTTTAGAAATTCCTAGTGCTGTAATTATTCCCATACCATCAGTCAATTTCATTCCTTTTTAAACCTCTGGGTACAGACAGATTTGTTCATTTTCCAGCATCAGCCCTGACTGCTACCCAAGGGATGCTGGTGACCTGTCATCCAGACAAGCAGCAGCTTGAGATAGTGCTCTGGGGTCATTTGGTTTACTTTAATAAGGCACCCAGAAGTAATCTGCTGCAGACAGCTTTGCTTTACTAAAATAACCTGCAGGAAATCCCAATTATTTCCTGATATTCAAGGTCCCTGGTGCAACTTCCTAGAAAATAAGATTAGTTACCTCCCTGGTGGGGGGAAAAATACATATATATTCTACAGCTTTCTAGATTTCATCCAGATAATAGATGTGATTTAAATCAGACAATATAATTGAAATATTTCTCTTCTAGCTGTAAAATAGTGACATGCCAAAATCACTGTAAAGAAATTGCACATCAAAAACTTTACACAGTGAAAAATACTTCAGAGAACATATTGTCACAGGACTTCTTAATATTTTGATTTAAAAATGACAACTGGCATTACCTATGCTTTTAATCTCTCTAAAGCCATTCAATGAAATATTTGTGTTTAAAAATTAATTAATTCAATATTTTAAATAATTTTAATCCTTTAATTCAAAAATGCATTTTTTTCCCTAACTTAGAATCAAACCTGATTTGGGGGCTTAATTTCACAGTTTATTCTAACTTTTCATATTTTTACGTAAGCGCTACAGTTCTTTCTCTCAATTCTCCCCGGAACAAAACTTTACTTGATTTACGACTGAACAAAAACTGAAGAACAGATTTCAGATGCCACTGCAGGATTTCCTGCAAAGTCTGCTGCCACTGCTCTATGTCTACTTTTGTTTCTTCCAACATACGTACAGTTGACTTCCTTCCCACCTAGCACTCATTTTACAGGATTTCAGGGAGTTCCCCATTCAGAGTTTTCAGGGTTTCCTTGACTCCCCCATGTCACCCGAGCTGCCATTACCCTTCCTCAGAGTCCCAGTCAGCGCAGCCACAAAGCAGAACACATCAGCTTAACAGTGTACTCTCTGGCCTGAAGACTTTGGGGGCTGAGGGAGACACAGTCAGACATCCTGATCCACTGTCCCTGCAGCAGCAGAATGGGCAGGTAAGGAATGCAGATGTTTTCAACAGCAAAAGCCTTACCTTTATTATTTAAACAGATGAAAACTGCAGCATGCAAAGGAGTATCTCCTTGCGTAACAGAGAGGTTTTGAGGGTCTGCGCCTTTGGTCAGCAGCAAATATGCCAGTTCAAAATAATTCTTTCTGAGGCATATTTTCAGTGGTATTTCAGAGCTGGTTCCGACACCATCGGGCAGAGCTGGTGTGAAGGACAGGAAAATATCAGGGTTTAAATCTAATACACCAATCTGCTAATTACTGAAAGCTTTGAACAGACGCAGTCAGATACTGATTGTCAGGCAGGTGACAGGGGTGTTTTTTGCCAGCTTTCTATCTGTTAAAAGACTTTTTAGCGAAGATCTTCATTGTTTCCCCTTGTCTCACATTAAGCTGAGCAACCAGTCCTTTGGTTGTGATAGGATGACATATAGGCTAGAACATATCTTCTCCAAGTCAGTCAGCCACTGATTGAAACAAGAGGCCTCCTTACTCCTCTGGCATTCAAAAGGCTTCAACAGGACCATGTGTCCATGACTTAAAGCTAACATCAAGCTATAAGATAAAATGAAATATGCCACAGGGATCCTAGGAATAAAGTCAAGCAAAACAGGAAGTATGATGATGTTTTCTACACTAGTTAAAAAAAGAAAGACATCTGGTCATGCGTTTGAGATCAATGAAGTAGTCCATTACTTGTAGGGTAACAGCAGATTGAACTCACAGACTGTGGCTTACACCTTCTACCAAGACAATATTGTGGCTAAGACAGAGAAACTAAGGCCCAAATGAAACTACAGGTGCAGGAGCAAAGATACTTCTTGGCTTTTTACTAACCCTAGCAGACAAATTACATTTGATAAACATCTTCCACCCATGTAGCTTTATGTTTTGCTATGTATGCACTGCACTCCAACAAGCTGCTACACTTACTCAGAGCCACAAAAACACCCCATGTGTCGGTATTTTTGAGACTATCTTGCTCCCAACATGTCAAACAAAAAATTGCATCTCTTATAGCATATTAATATTGCAGCTTTTCACCTCCTCGATCAAGCAAGCATCTTATGAGGTGCACTTGCGCATCCAATCTTTCACACTGTTGGATAATGTTGCCAATGTCAACATCTGAAAGACTGCAGGTCTTGAAGAGTCCTCCACCTGATGGATTTTCCCCATTGGCTTTCCCTGTTAGGAGCAGCAAAACTTTATACCACATTTGCTTCCCCAGCAACTGTTTTATGAAGCTGCTAGCACAGGCATTGGAGATGTTGCATGAGATTTCTTCAGGGATTTCTGCAAGATAGTCAAGACAATGTAACTTACTCAAAGCCATATAACGAAATCCACCTTATCGTAAACTAATTTCAGAATAATCAACTCATTAAATTGAAAGTAAGGAACAGCAAAATATATCCTTCCATCCTTATGCTGTCAGTCAAGTAAGTTTGAACATCTTGATGCATCATGAATTTCTGTGCATATTCCATTGGTTCTAAGTACAAAACACAACATTAAATATAATTAAAAGCACATTGTTCCAGTCATAAGTAGCAGAAACAGGTAAGAGAATGAAGGGTAAAAGAGCAGTAAGTTTATGTTAGCATCAAAAACATTTTTCACAGCAATTAAGTTTTATGAAAGGGAGAAATGGGAACTCACTGCACCTTTCACAGAAGACAGCCATTTCAAAAATCGCTTAACTGCATCTTCCTTCAATACATTTTTATTATGTGCTCCATTTTCACAACTGTAGAACTGGACAAACTGTTCCAGAACATCCTGGAGAGAATCTGTATCAGCTGTGGCACTGTCACTCTCTCCTGCAAAATATTGCAGCAATTGAAAATCCACTTCCTTGCCAGCATGTTTTCAGGGCAAGACTGTAATGCATTAGATCCCAGGGCTCTAAGAAATGAGTAGTGGCAGATTATAAACAGAGGGCTGAAACTCCTATGGCCAATGCCAGTCCTGTGATGGATTTCTGACCCCAAAGGAAATTTGATACTTTCATCAAATACACTCTTGTCCTGGTTTTGCCTGAGACAGAGTTATTTTTCTTCTTAGTAAATGGTACAGTGCCATGCTTTGGATGTAGGATGAGGATACTGTTGACAGCACAGTGATGTTTTGGTTGCTGCTGAGCAGTGCTTACCTGAGACAAGCACTTGTCTACGTTCCATGCCCTGCCAGCAAGTTGGTGTACAAGAAGCTGGGATAGTGCATGAACTGGCCAAAGGGATATTCCATACCACAGAATGTCATGTTCGTTATATAAACTATGGGGAATTGGCCATGAAGGGACCATTGCTGCTTGGGGATGGGTTGGGCATCAGTTTGTGAGGTGTGAGCAATTGTACTGTGCATCATTTGTGTTTCTTGGGTTTTATTCCTCTCTCTTAATAATAATAATAGGAGTGGTAGTTATTTATTTCCATTTTTAAACTATTCTTATCTCAACCCACCATGGGAGGGAGGCGGAAGTGAATGAGCTGCTGCTTGGTACTTCCTTGGCAGCTGAGGTCAAACCATGATTCTATTTGCCATAATTTACTAGGCTGAAAACTGTAATAGCTTCTGTATGCAGGCAGGAAAATGCTACAATTATTTAATTTTTCAAAATTTTTAGAGTAGATAAATAAACACAGTAATATTTGCAGCGTACACTTTTAATGAGCTTGTCTGATTCCCCAGTGCCATTTAAAAAAAATACAGCCATAAAAGAATTTGTCCCCTTAAAATTAAAAAACAAAGCCAAAAATATACACAATATCAAAATGTTATCTAAAAGTTTAAGAGATATTTATGTAATGGGAAATAGCAGATTTTAAACAATATCCCAATAAACGCCCTTAAACAAACACCAAAAAACTTGGCTTGGATTTCCTAAATGCTTTAAGGAATTCAGAAAGACCAAACAAAACAGTAGCTTTACCTTTTAGATAGAGACGAGGTTGGTCATCTTTTTAGAAAGAAAGACTAACCTCAGATTGTTACATGTAAATCTGAGGCTTATTCTCCAGCCTCTTGTTTGCACTAAGCTTAGAAAACTGTTCTGGGCTGTGCATCGCCAAAAAAACACAGAACCAAAAAACCCTGTCCAAAAAAGACAGTGCAACCTGAAATGCCAGCCAAAGCCATTATTACCACAGAGGTATTGGTGTTAATCTCCTAATGGAGAACCACTGTGCTGAAACCTTCTCCAGAGCAGAGATCTCCATGGTAATGAAAAAAAAACCTGTGGGAATTTCTTTGCCAGGAGCCGTAAGATGCAAGCACAATGAAACACGGTGTTTTCCAATAAACTTATAGGCAATATACACATGAAAACTGAGACATAGCCTAAAAACTCTGCTTTATGCCAAGCTTGATCTGAACATCACTTGGACAGCAGTTGATTTCAAGCAAGGACAAAATGTTCACTATTGACTAGCAGGAAATCACAGTTACAACTCACATGGAAAGTTACACAAAACACACGCACAATTACTTATTTGAAATAAAACGATTTTGTACCTGAAGGTTATAATTTTAAAACAGGAAAAGCACAGACTGCATGTAGTACCTGTCTGTTTCCCAGAGGAAGTGCGTTTCTCAATGTACTTGCTGACTTCTTTTACAGCATCAAAGTTTTTGTTCTTTTTCAAGATATCTAGGACATATCGTGACCGAGTATCTGGAACAGTGGGATCAACCCCAAAATTCAGGAGCATGATCACATCTTCTGTTTGTCCTAAAGTAATACATGAAAAAAAAATTAGAGGAAGAATAATTCACATTGTTCAGGAGTTTTGTTCTGTTTTCCTTTTTATTTTTAATTACCTGGCACAATTTCTAGCATAATTTTCACTTCAGAAAAATCTAAATTCTTCCAGTGTCATAAGCTGACAGGGTAGAAATCAGTCAAAGGCTGGACTTGACTTTGAAGATCTCAGAGGCCTTTTCCAAACTTAATGATTCTGTGATTTTATGATTTATAGTATTTATTATATACAGCGATAAAGAATACACATTTTCCAATATTTTACAAGATATATAAAGACATAAGCGCTAATAAATATATACATATTAAAAATACGTGTCCTCTACGTAATAAATACCATGAGAATATTACCAAATTAAGCATCCAGAAGTCTGGTGTTACCCTGGCATTGATGTTTGCTTCCTGTTGCCACCTGGTGGGCAGCGTGAGAAGTACAAGGGAAAAAGGCTAACGAAATCCCACAGAAACTGCAAAGGGAAGCATTTCGTTTTCCTCCTCTGACACTGCTATCTAGGCCTTAAATTTTCTATTTAAGGCCTAGACCTATTTAAAAGAACAGGAGAGGCCTGACAGCGAGGTATATCTTAGTTATACAGGAATTAAGTGGTCCTTTAAGAATTTTGTAATGAACTATGTTTACTTAGCTAAGGAATGTTTGACTGTATTATTTCAGCTGGTTTTAATTTAGATCTGTGTTGGCTGAGTGTCAGTAGAAAACCCTGAGAAATTACCTCACCCACCTGCAGAAGGGAACTCAATGGACCCATACCCCTTAGAGAACTTAACCAATAGCTGAAGAACAAAATTCAATAAAGGATCATTTAATGCTGTCATATAACTAGAGATTAATTAAATGCGATAGAACAAGAAAGGTATCTTGAGAGAGTTAAGGAGTCAAAGGCCTGTACACCCCAGAAAACTTGATTAATACATTGCACGTGCAGTAAGGGAGCCACTTCATAGGCTTATAAACCCCAGAAAACTTAATCAATAGTAATTGTCTAACCAGGACAGCAAATACAATAAAGCACTGTTTAGCTGGATAAAACTTGGGTTATTCATTTTAAAAAAAGATAGATTAGGTGTTCTGGTGGTAATTAAGAGGAACAGAACACCTATACCATAATGCAATAAATTGGGCAGGCTTTTGGGAGTGTCTATAAAAAAAATGTTGGATGCTATAGTCTATATAAATGACTGAAAATTCTTGTTTCTTTGTACATATCTATGGCAAATGAATTCCCAGTATGTTCCAAATTTTGACTCAAAATTGTTTTTAGGAATGTTCATCTCACAGCTTTTTGCTGTCAGATTTAAAACTTTGTTTCAGGCTTTCAGGTGGTCTAATGTGATTTTAAGGGCACATCAAAATTTAAAATGTAACTTCTGTGATTCTAAAAACTGCAGCATACTTGTGAGAAGATCCTAACCAGACAAAGAGCAAAGAAAATGGTCACACATCAGGCATTCAAATTGAAAAAGGAATCCTTGAAATGTTTAAATACTAGTTGCCACACTATAAGTCTACATTCAGATACTTGTCTCATTTTCTTCCTTAGCATGAAATAGTTAACACCAGGGTCTGCAACTTTCTTCCATTATAGATCTTTTCATGTGAAAACAAAACAATACACACACACACAAAGAAAAAGTATTTACTGCGTTTCTGTGAATATTCACTGGAAGAGGCCACAATATGCAGCAGGGTCTGCCCATCTCTGTCTTTCTGGTTGATCCTGTCCTTCAGCTCTGGCCTCCAAGTCAGTAACCATCTGAAGAGATGGTTCTTTGCTGAAATTATAAAAAAGCACACTCAAAGAAACAGATCCTGGTGTTTTTTCCCTTTTGGAGTAGCAAGATGCAAATCTAAGGCTGACTCATGACTATAACACACTAAGAAACTGTTGCTCCACATTGTGATGGTGGAAAGAACCACTGTACCTTTTTTAGAGCTGATATGTTTGGGTTACAAAAGACTCATATCAATCACACTTTTGCTTCAAAACACAAAAAAGAACAATTATATTAGGTTTCCACCACTATCAGGCATGAGTGATCAAAGAGAGTGCTTAAAACGTTTCTAAAAGAGTGCTTTATTGGCACGTGCAAAGTTATACCTAGATGATCTGAGCTGTTGGGACATTTTATTTAATGTAAAAAAGGTCTAGCTTTGAGTTCTCTAATATAAGCCAGCATTGCTTCATTTTAGCTGCAGATGTCACTCACTTGCTTTGACACACAGTCTGATAACAGCATGCAGCGGATACAGTCCGATGGACTCAGCCTTCGCCCCAATGGAAATTAGCCACTTGACTAACTCTGCTACTTCCTGCAGCTTCTCACCACGACCATACAGCTCAGAAGTCTGGTAGCAAAGGGAACAATTACAACACATTATTTTTACATATACCTAAAGCATTTCTTTTTCAATTATTTTCATGACAAGAATCAGTAGAACAACAACCAAGCCATAGCCACTGTAAAATGGAACTATCTATTTCATAGACTTTCACAGAATGGCTTGGGTTGGAGGGGACCTTAAATATCTAGTTTCTGTGGTGGCACACAAGGTGATCAAAGAGCAGTTGTAGCATTCCCAGGCCTAGCCTGGGAAAGCATGAGAAAAGAACCCAAACAGAACTTAGCACCTGGCGTTTGTCCAAACACCACAATGTGCAATACGTGATGTTTATGCTAAGATCTGAAGGATGTTTATCCAGAGAGGTGTTGGCCTTCTTCCCCAATTAGCTTATTGTATTCTTTAACTAACCTATCCGCTTGTAGACTGTGAAGCACGCTGTAAAAGAGCTGCTTTGTTTGAATAAACTGATTTTAGCCATAGGCTTCTGAAAGGAGTCGCGTTGCTGTATTTCGCCACTCTTAACTCTACAGTGACAAGTTTCAACCTCCTGATGCAGGTAGGGACACTTTTCACTACACCACGCTGCTCAGAACTCCATTCAACCTCAAACACTTCCAGGGATGGGGCATCCACAACTTCTCTGGGCAGCACATTCAGTGCTTCAGCACCCTCTGAGTAAAGAATTTCTTCCTGGTGTCTTTCAGTCTGAATCCATTCTCTGTTGTCCCGTCACCATGTGCTCTTGTAAAAAGTCTCTCACCATCTTTCTTGTGGGCTCCTTCAGGTACTGGAAGGCTGCAATCTGTGGCTGCACCACAAAGCCTTCTCTTTTCCAGGCTGACCAATCCCAATTCTCTCAGCCTTTCCTCTAGGAGAGGGGCTCCATTCCTCTAATCATCTTGGTGACTTCCTCTGGTGGACTCACTCCCAACAAACTGATGTCAGGAATAGTGTGTCCTGCAGGACCACGGTGGCAATGGTCCCTCTGTACTGATGAGGCCACACTGCAAGTCCTGTGGTCTCTTCTGGGCCTCACCACAAGGAAAACATTGTGGTTCTGGAGGGTGTCCAGAAAAAGTCAACCGAGATGGTGAAAGGTTCTGAAGCAAACATCTGATGAGGAGAGGCTGAAGAAACTGGGACTGTTTAGCTTGGAGAAAAGGAGGCTGAGAAGAGACCTCACTACTCTCTATAGCTTCCTTCTGAAAGGAGGCTGTAGCCAGTTGGGGGTTGGTCTCTTTCACCACCTCCCAGGCAAAAGAAGGAGAAAAAACAGCTTTAAGTTGTGTCAGCAGAGGTTCAGATCAGATATTAGGAAAAAAAATTGACTGAAAGAGTGTTAAGGCACTGGAATAAGCTGCCAGGGAGATGGTGGAGTCACCATCTCTGTAAGTTTTCAAGAGGCATCTGGATGTGGCACTTGGGGTTTAGGGGTGATTATGGTGGTGCTGGGTGATGGTGAAGGTTCCTTCTGACCTCAGTGATACTTGAATTCTGAGAAAGCACACAGCCCTAGCAGAAGTCAGCTGAACTTAAAAAGTATGTTCTAGCAAGGACTTAATGAACGTGAAGCACAGTCTACAAGGAGTATAGCAATACAGGATACTCTGGAGGTGTGCAGCAGAAGCTCAGATGGAAATTGAGACAATATGCCAGAAGGATCAGGACATGAGGAGGTGGTCGGAAACAGCATTCAGACAAAACTTCTCCATTTGTGCCAGTCATTTTTTTAAATAGCAGTCTTCACACATGCTTCCAACATTTACAAATAAATCTTTTTTTCTAATACCTCATGCCAAATTTTGACTGGCAAGAATTACTCTTTGAGCACAGTTATCAAATCAAAATACAACAGATTACAGGGAGAATGTAGCAGCAGCAGGGGAAGTTTGAGCTGCGAGAAAGCCACATTTTCTCATTTTTGCAAAGGAGAATCACTACTTAGGGATTTTTCATCTTGAATCTCTCAGCCATCCATGTGTACAACAAACTCACCAGAACAGGTAAGATTGGTTGGGCCAATTCAACAAAAAAAGGGCTGTACTATTTCGTAAAGCCTGCCTATTTTTCCCATCTGAACAAGGCATTTTGCTTTGCTGGAAGATACTTTGCTAAGACACTCTGCATGGGCCTTCTGCTGTGTTGCCAGACTTCATTGCCAGTGTGGAGTAACTGTGGTAGCACCAGCACAGCACACCTGCCTAATGATACCCAGCCAAGACATGCTTGCATATATCCATTCATTAATTCTTCTGTTATTTCTAAAAACAAGCCTGTGAGGAGATGTGAATTTATTTCCCTTGCATCCTCAGAATTACTCCTGCTCACTCTGTCAGGCACCTAACTGAAATACAATTATGGAAAAAGCACCAATTTGAAATTATTATGACCAAAATACCAGAAGGACTGTAACAGCCAAATGGCAAATTCTAGTATATTCCACCAATATGACTTATACCTTGGTGAGAAACAGCAAAGCCTGACACTGAAGAAAATTCCTGGGAAGCAGAAGGGAAAGTACACACTATCTGAGAACAGGAAAAGGCAGCCTGTTTCCTCAAAGCCTGCAGACCTTGAGGAAACTAACAAACTGTCAGACCAACAGATTTATTACAGGCCTGCAACCAGGTTGCATGCGAAGGACTCAAAGATTCTCACACTAAGTGTATAAATACTGTTTTAACTCTGCAATAAACAGATTCACTTTGCTCTCAGCTTGTGAGTCTCCCATTCCTACACCAACAAACCTTAAATTGCCAGCCAGTTAATGCCAAGCAGAAGTAATGTGTAGCCTACTGCTAACTACTTCTGAAGTTCCTGTCAGGAAAGAAACTGTAAGAAACATAGAAATTCCTTACAGTGAAGGTTGTAAGGCACTCTGGAACACATTGCCCAGAGAAGCTGTGGGTGCCCCATTCCTGGCAGGGTTCAAAGCCAGGTTAGATGGGGCTTTGAGCAACCTGGTTTAATGGGAGGTGTCCCTGACCATGGCAGAGGGTTGAACTAGACAATCTTTAACATCCGTTCCAACTCAAATCATTCTAGGACTCTATGGTAAAGCCCAATGGAATTTCTCAATTTCTCATAAACATTGTGAGATGCCTTTAGGAAGCTGGTATGTCACTGCTATGGAAACTGGCTGCTTCTGAGCTGCACTGCTGGTGAACTCCCAGCAGCTCCTGGCTCACAGACAGCCTCCAACTACACCTTTGTAATACCAATACACCTTGGAAGTTAAATATTCAAACAAATAGATGATGAAGTATAATCACAGAATGCTCATGTATTATTTTTCATTTTATTTTTCTTGATTCAAAATGAAAAATCTCTCACTGTTGTCAGGAAGAAAATAAATAGATACAAGGAAAAAATAAAAAACATTAACTTACCTCAAAGAGATTCTTCAGAGATACCTGGTGAACTCTGAGATCACAGGGCAACTCTTGCTTCTCAGGCAGCAACAACAGACAAGACTGAAAAAAAGAACCCAAACATTAATGCTCTTAAAACTTTGTTTTTCACTGCCTCATCAGATCTTGTCAGAAAGCCAACAGGCTAACAATATTTCAGATCTTTGCGTAATACCACAACTGAATCTCTGTTTCTAATTTTCAACTGAATTAATGTAATATACAGTGGAGTGTAGGAAGTTATAAGTGATGAAAGTTTCCTCAGAAATAAAAAACATGTTAAAATGGTTAGGCCCTAAAAGATTCTCCAGTACTTGAAATACTTCCAGTGCTTGGAAGTAACCATTTGCTTTAGGAATGGATCTTTACCCTGGGGACAAGACTGTCCAGCTAACACCAACCATCCCAAGGAGAAATTAAGAAATGAGTACTGTATCTTCTACTAATTTCTTCCATTTTCTCTGTTTCTCTAAAAAACTTTGCCTTGCTCCTTGAAAACCCACCTAGCTTCACCAGAAGACAAGGGAAGGACTATGGATGCCATCTACCTGGACTTCTGTAACGTCTTTGATACAGTGCCCCATAATAGTCTTAGCTCTAAGTTGAAGAGGTATCAGTTTAATGAATGCACTGTTGGATGGATAAGGAATTGGCAGAATGGCTGCATCCAAATGGCTGTAGTCAATGGCTTAGTGTCCAAGTGGAAACCAGGAGTGAGTGAGTGAGTGGTGTCCCTCAAGTGCTTTTACTGGGACCAGTACATTCACTGTCTTCATCAATGACATTGCCAGTGGGATTGCGGGGTGCCCTCAATTGCTCAGGAATTTTGCAGAGGGCATCAAGCTGAGTGATGCAGTCAATAATGCTCAAGGGAAGGGATGACATCCAGAGGGACTCTGACAGGCTTTAGGAGTCCATGAGAAACCCAGGAAGTTCAACAAGGCCAAGTGCAANAGAATGGCTGCATCCAAATGGCTGTAGTCAATGGCTTAGTGTCCAAGTGGAAACCAGGAGTGAGTGAGTGAGTGGTGTCCCTCAAGTGCTTTTACTGGGACCAGTACATTCACTGTCTTCATCAATGACATTGCCAGTGGGATTGCGGGGTGCCCTCAATTGCTCAGGAATTTTGCAGAGGGCATCAAGCTGAGTGATGCAGTCAATAATGCTCAAGGGAAGGGATGACATCCAGAGGGACTCTGACAGGCTTTAGGAGTCCATGAGAAACCCAGGAAGTTCAACAAGGCCAAGTGCAACATCCTTCACCTGGATCAGGGCAATCCCCAGTACCAATACAGATTGAGGAAGAAGGACCTGTTGGATAATGGTGGATGAAAAATAGGATAAAAGCCAGCAATGTGCACTTGCAGTCCAGAAAACAAACAGTATGCTGAGCTGCATGAAAAGTAGCATCATCAGCAGGTCAAGGAAGATGACTCTACTTCTCTACTCTGCTGAGACCAATATGAAATGTTACATCCAGCTCTGGGGTCTCCAGTACAGAAAAGACATGGACCTGTTGGAACGAGTCCAGAGGAGAGACACAAAAATCATTAGCAGGACAAAGCAATTCTCCTGTGATAAAAGGCTGAGAAAGTAGGGGTTATTCAGCATGGAGAAGGTTTCAGGGAGGACTTAATGCAATAAGGTCAATATAAAAAGGGGGCTTAGAAAAAAGACCTTTTAACAAGGCCTGTGTGACAGGGCAAGAGGCAATTTTAACCAAAGAATATGTTCTCACTGGACATAAGGAAAAAATTTTTATGATATGGGTGGTGAGGCACAGGAACAGGCTGCCCGGCAAAGCTCTGAATGTTCCATCCTTAAGAGGGTTGAAGGTCAGGTTCGGCCAGCCTTTAAGCAATCTGATCTAGTGAAAGGTGTCCCTGCCCAGAGTAGGGGCTTGGATGGGGAATGCGGGGCTCCAGTGAGGTCCACAGCTTCACCGTGGGTCCTCCACAGGCTGTGGCTATTGTCAGAAGCCTGCTCCCTCATGATCTCTCCACAAGCTACTCTGAATAAACAGAGTGTAGCAGGATCCTCTACCCTAAGTGATAGTAAAACACCTTGAACTTTACCTAATTTGTAAAAGTTACCAGTCATGGATAGAGAAGGGAGGGTCACACTGCTTACTGAAGAATGCTGACTCCAGTCTGACCCATCAATCCCAAAGTTACATGTTCTGAGGATGTGAAAAACAATGTTTCCTGACAGAAACTGGTACCACTGATGATGGAGCAAAGTTCCTGATAAAGGAACCAACAGATGACACTACTGATAACTTATCTAAAGCTGCTAAGCTGACACAGCCAGCCTAGAAACATATGACTGACAGTCACTATATACTGTAAAAGCACAGTCACACTTTTTAAAAGCAGAGTGCTCTAACATACTCCTTCCTGTATGTGTGTGGAGATTCCTCCCTTGAGTGGAGATTCCCCTCAAGGTTACTCCTGGAGGCTAAGCAAAAGAGGTTTGCTCATGGCCACTGGCATGGGTAAGTAACATCAATCTCTACTTAATAACTGTTTTGCTATCTTTTATATCAATGCTTCAATATTGCTCCAATAAACAGTACACTATTATACAGTATATTATAGAATATTTATTATAATAACTGTATCATCCGTACCATGTAGTAAATAATTATTATTGAAGTATTTTAGTCCCATCATCATCATAAATTTAAATAAGTGATTTATTTTATTCATGTAGATATATTTGGATTGCCATCCTTAATCCTGTGTGACAAAGTCATATAAAGGCTCAATTACATGTATATTATCCTTTAAACATAAACCTTCCAAGTCCAGGAGAGAATTGGATCCAACCGCACTTAGGCACCTCTCTGTGGATTTAGAGAGCAAGTGGGTCCTCTCTGAACCTTATGACTCAACAAGAGGGTTTCCCTGATAAACCTCAGCTGAAGCTACCATTTCGCCTGCAACAGGCTGCGAAGGAGCCCCTTGCTCTGGGCCTGGAGCAGCTCCTCCTTCTCCACCCCTGGCGCTTGCAGGGCTGTTTCTCTCACTTTACCCCTCACTCTCCCAGGCAGAGTTTGGCCCTTTTTACAACACACTTTCTCTGAGGCACCACCACCTTGGCTGAGCCATGCCCTAGAATAGGACCATCAGAGCCAGCTGGAAGTGACATGTCTCTGGCCACTCCTCACAGGTGCCCTGCTGCCCCTACTGCCAGCATCTCACCACCAACACCCTATAAAGGTTTAACTATTGCAATGAGCAATTTTTTTTTCCACAGTTACTTGAGGGAGGATTAAAATAATTTCAGATGATCCACCTTCTGACTTTTCTAAATTATCTGTTTTTACAGATAATTTATCTTTTTTTACAACCATGTACTTCCACTGAGATAATCCTTTACTGTGGGTCTTTCACACAGTTTTGAAAATCCAGCTTGTCATACAGAAGGAAAAGTAAAAGGAACCACAAATAAATTTGTATTTTTTCCCCTCCAATTTGAATATTATTGAATTGAATAGTGACTCTAGGTGGTACTATAAGAGAGACAACAGACAGCAGCAAGAGACAAGCAGGATTTCAAGTCCATCATATCCCTTTCAGAAATGAGTTTCAGAAATTATTTATCACTAAAAGCATTTTTCCAATTTAAAAACCAAGACATTTGAACCAGGCAGCAATATATATTCACAGTTTTGGCTTTTAAAGGTAACACAAGCTTATGCTGAAGTGGTAAGACACGAGTGCCCAACATGCAGTGGGAGGTGACACAGTGACACAGTGGCACACTTACCCGCCACTTCCCTTTCTGGGCCAGCCTTTCTATCACTGCTTGCCAAATCAGTGCACTGAAACGTGCACTGAAAATATAATCATATGCAGGGTGGAAAGTTGATGGCAAGATTCGTTCATCTGTAAGAATAACCAACAGAGAAAACTCTTTGGTACACACAGCACTTCAAAGGTTGGAGTGTCCAACTAAATTACTTCATTGCACAGCGATAATTTTAGCACTGGTTAATAGCCAGGGGATTGCCCAGTGGGGACTTAAGAAACGTTGGTCACCCAACTGATTCAGCACCCTGTTTATCAGTGGCCAGACTTCATTAAAGAAGGGGGAAATATTAATCCCTGCACTCAAGAAACTCCTCAAAACCCTCATGTCAATTCTTCCACTTACGAGTCAACCAGCTACTGACTCTACAACTAATCAAAGACCTTAAGATGAGGCTACAGGCTCAGGAAAAGGCAGCTGAGGCACGATCTGAAATTTCCTGGCATACCTATAGGCCCATCAGAAAAAGCATGCTAAATAGACTAAAAAGCAAGTAGAGGAGGAGAGACTGAGGAGAGGGCAGGGACACAGATGATGAATGTTGCTAAAAAAAGCCCATACAATGCCACAGGAAGGCCATATTTCCTCTTTTCATTGCTGTCTATTACTAGCTGAGGGAAAGTCCTCCACACTAAATACACTGCACTGTAAAAAAGTTTAAACAGCCTATCTTCTAATTATTTTCAAATCTACCTGGCTAAAAGAAAAGCAGGGTGGTCTGGACAAAACCCACTTAAAGCCTCTGGAATATGGAGCTCCAATCTCCAATCTTTTCTTCCCAACTCTAAATTTTGACCTTTTCTAACTATTCCATAATTGACATGTTCCTTTGAGACAACTCACTCCCCTGCAGTGTTTTCAGATTGTTGGCATCTCCTGTATACAAACTGGACCAAGTTCACCTGACACACTAAAGGATCAAAGGAATGATCTCACAAAGGACATGCTACTAAGGGCTATTATCACTATTGAATGGCTCTTAGAAAAATTAAGGTCCTAATTTGAATTTACCATTGACACTTATGAAGATTCCTGCTATAAACTCAGCAATCTGAGTTTGATCTGCAGAAGAATTCAGGAGAACCAGACCTCTGTGGAACATAGAAACTGCCTCATAAGATTTTGATAACATGATGAATGAGTAGCCCGCTCTATAATAAGCCTGAAAA
>VYXF01007975.1:30750-41054 GCA_013397295.1 Polioptila caerulea
AATAAGACAAAAAAAAAAAAAAAAAAGAGAGAGAAAAAAGATGTTGGAAAATATTCAGAGTTATTTACTACGAAAAAGAAAAGTGTTTTTTTAAAATTCTCTCATTATGTTATAAAAATCATATGTAGTACTATTTCTACAGCTTTTTATACATAGATTTAAAAAAGTTAAGTAAACTATCCTATTCTAATCCCTTGAAATTCACAACATGTTACTGATATTATCACAGATACTAAAAGTGAAATCCTAAAATTCAAAGCTTGGAAAATAACTGCGGGATGAAAGACATACTTTCAGCAGCTGTATGTTAACCTTCTCTGGACAAGACTAGGATTTTTTGCATCACAAGGTCCAGAATATATATTTATGTTTCCACATCACTGCATTTTGTAGTATTTCCCACAATGCATATCATATATTCTTCAGCCAAAAGCACCTAAATGTACTTACATTCACCCTGAATTAGATTGTACATAGTCACAGTGGAGGTAGTTTGTTCAAATCAAATAACTGATGTGTTGCAACACAGCACAAGTTAAACAGGCATTTGGATGGAATTTTATTATATCTAAATAAAAAATGTTCTACTAAAGGCTCTGTGAGTCTTTAGTGGTTAGACCAGAAGAGTGTTTCTTGCACATAAAAGCCAATCCAAGAGTATGACTCCATATCATAAATACTGTACAACCCATACTGATTCCTAACAGAAGGCTATTTGAGTCAAGGTGTACTTAATCAAGTACACATTTAAGTACAAGTATTTAATCACAAGCCAAGTGTAGTGTATTGTTCTGTCCACTGGAAATACAATATGACCTCGATCACCAAGTACCACTCCCAGGAACTGGAGACTTATTAACATGTAAAACTTGTTTGGGATATTGATAGTTATGTTTCCTCAAAGCATTGGTACCCCTCTCATTGGGACCCAGAGTGAACCAGCACCTCCTGGTGCAAAAGGGAGCTGCTTCATTTCATTAAAAATACTATTACAGCTGTGAATCTGATGCTTATGTATAGAATCAAATGCTCTTTCTGGAATTTCATGCAGTATTTAGTCATTGTGTCCTAAAGCAAAAACAGAATTAAAAGAAGATAACGGTACCATTATTAAATTGAAGAAGAAAAAAAAAAAATGCCAGCATAAGCAACTGAATACCTTAACATACTCCGGATCCCACTGTAAGCTTTGGCGGGCTAAAATCATTGAATCCTTCCATTTGCCCAGGCAGTACAAGGCAGTTGATTTGTTGCACAACAACACAGCTATGTCCCGGGAACACCTAAAGATATGGTTTTAGCATTACTGTTTATTCACTTGAACAGGATCATACTTTATAGTTAGCAATATGAATAAATGAAAAAAACTACACGTATTGCCCACCTGAAAAATTTAGAAGTAAAAAAATGTAGCGGTCGATAATAAAGATCATTTAAATATCGGTTATAAAATGTGTTATACACATCCTAATGACACCTTAGTGATAACCTGGTCTCTTCTGAAGCAGAAAGCCAAGCCACTGGAATAATGAAGTATGAGGATTTAGCAAGGGTTCAGCCACCTTGATACACCTACAAATGGCTCAGTGAAAGCCAGCAGCTGGGAATGGGGGAAAACAGACACATGAGTGGAAACTGTGGGGTGGAAAGAGTACTAAACACATTTTGGTCACCAAAAAACAACCCCAATGTATTTTAGTGTATCAGCACTTGATGAAGTCAACAGAAAAATCCACACTTAAAATAAACGAGTGGCCAGTGTTAAATTAGGTTAACTGCAGTGTTAGTACACAGTAGTAATGAATATTTAATAGTTAACATAATACTCAATTATTTAATAATTAATAACATTACCAACTTATGTTAACTGATGAAAAGCACGTAACAGCTGGAAAGAAATATCCAAAGGAATCTTCTGCTGTAAAATTATTTTTAACAACTCACAGAACACTGAGAACGACCCAATAACAAGAACAAAGTAACCTGCATTAATCATTTTACAGATAATCAGATGATGCATGTAACAACAGGCCAGGACAAGGCAAAATCACAGCAGGATTAATCCACAACATGTCAGCTAAGAAATAGAAGTAATTTAACAGAAACCAGGGCAGTTCATAGAAAATTAATTTGAGCTTTAATTGCACTAATTTATAATTTATATTTATGTAAAAATATTCAGATTTAAGTCACTAATTAATCCCTCACACACATGTGAGGAATAGAATAACCATAAAACTGGTACACTAAAGAGTGTGAAAAAAGATATAAGAAAATCAAGTGTAAGGTCAAAAAATAGAGTTTTGAATTAACTGTGCAACTGTATGTATTTACATATTTCAGGCTTGTCTTATGGTTTACATCTCATAACTCAAGAATACTTACGGGACCCATTGCATTAAATAACGAAGCGCTTGTAGAGCTTCATCATAGTTTTTGATGGCCAAAGAGTAATTTCCATTTTTAAAATCCTGGTTCCCAGCTTGCCTTTTCAGCTGTGCATATGACATGGGATCCATGCTAAGGAAAAGAAAAAAATAAAATAAATCAAACAAAAACTTAGGAGACACTTCTTTCCCTAAAACTGACTGAAATTTTCATCTTAGCTTTTACATGTTTGAAAAGGAGGACAAAAGAGCACATCTTTGTTTCCTGCAGTTGGACTAGTAAAATAGAGCTCTGGTGACAGTCTCATCTTTGCTGTTGATGCCTCCTCAGCTTTTCATCTACTCTTTAATAAACTTCAGCTAACCAAATCTACCACTGGTATGGATTTTTTTTTTTTTTCAATTTTTATCCTTGGGTCTTAAACTGTAACTTTTAAATTAAGATTCCAAATTATTTCAATGTCTGAGCACATACTCAACACAGGAGGTAAAAAGAGAAAAAGGAAGTGCTAAAAGATGGTTCTACCTCATCTTTTGCGTAACTCTTCCAGATTTCAATGTTTTATCATCAGAAAGTTTGACAAATTATTTTCCAAGAATAAAACCAAAATAGGCCAGTTACACAGGAGATTTTTTTAACAGGAATATACATGAACTGGTGGTTTTCAAAATTATAGCCTTATTTCATGTTTCTTTTTTTTAAAGAAAGCTAGGCTTCTACTCAGTGTGATATTTTTCCCCAGAATTATATTTTTATCTTACTTTTCTTTGGAATATACTAAAAGTACAAGTACAAATAAAAGGCTATAGTTAACATAATACTCAAGATATTTAAAAGATTGTTTTTTCCACAGTACAGCAGAAGCAGCAAGCATTTTAAAAGGACTTTCCAATGTCTCCTGTGCTGAGACATTTTGGAACTGAATCCCTGTTTCAGATTAGAAGGCGGCATGCTCTCCCCTTTCCAGGAAGCGGGAATTTTCACCAGAACACAAGTTCTCATCCTTTTCTAGAACTGGAGTTTCCTAGCCAAAACTTCAAACTGCACATTATTTAAATAACTGGGATGTGTGCTGCAGGCTTTAGCAACTATACTCAAGTTTGTAGATCCAAGAGATACACTGGGCATGCAAATCTGACATCTAAGTTAATGATCCAAAAGAATTTCTGTGCAGACTAGCATAACGCGTCTTCCTCTTGCCCAACATCTTCCTGCAGCATAAACAATTTTAACTCAAAACCAATGGACTGACTGAGGGCCTATTATATGAAGTCTACTGAGCGTCAGAAGCATTACTCAAAACTCTTGTCTATCACTCTGCCCTAACTGGCACAGGTAAAAGCCACAGCTGTATCTGGATATAACTATAGAAAGATTTTATGGGGGTGAGTGCTGTGGGTTAATCCGAGTGGGCAGCTAAGTGCTTGCATCACCCCTGCTCCCAATGGGATGGAGAAAGAGAAAAGCAAGAAGTAAAGCCAAAAAGATTTGCGAGTCAAGATAAAAATTACTCAGCAACCAAAAAAGACCTGGAAGAAGAGAGAAAGATAATAAAAGTGATGCAAAGGCAATCATTAACCACCTCCCTGACATGGAATAATTCCCATCCAGCTCCCAAGAAAGGGAAGGCTAATCCTCCTAAGTCTCCTCCTCTCCATTATCATTGCTGAGCAAGATGCCACATGGCATGGACTGTCTCTTCAGTCAATTTGGGTCATCTGCCCAGTCCCAACTTCTTGTGCACCCCAAACCTATTCACCAAGTGAGGAACAGAGAAGGCCTCAACATTGTGTAAACATTGCTCAGCAACAGCTAAAACATTACTGGGCTATCAGCATTGTTTGCCTCACCATTTAAAGCACCATATGGGCTACTATGAAGAAAATTAACTCCATCCCAGCCAGACACGTCCCCCTCATGAAGCAGGGATTTCTCCTACGCTATGGAGTCTATAAAATACATAAAGGTGTGGGGAAACCCTAAGGTTTGGGAGACCCTTCCAAGTCCATTATTGAGACCTTATTCACAGAAATAAAACAGAAACCAACAAAAAGTCAGACAACATGATCTACTCTGTTTACTTGTTTTATGACTCCTGAGACCACCAGCACAAATGTGACAGCAAAATGAAACACATTATTTTTTATTCACAGAATTAAAGCAAAAGATTATACAGTTAAGTCAGAAATTTAGCAAACCCTACTGCTGTTAGTGGTGAAAATTCCCGTTTACTTTACGTGTCATCAACTCTTATGTTACTGTGCTGGTCAGTGTTTGACTGAACTGCTTCAGTCAGACTGCTGTCAGAAGCAGGACAGCTTTAGAGTGGTTACAATGCTTAGTTTTGATTCCTCTCACTTCAGAAGATAATTTTGATAACACAAATGGAGACTGCCCAAAAAAGCCATTTGTCACTATTAAAAAATATTGGGTTCCTTATACCAGCTATGGGTCTCAAGAGACCAGCTTGTGTTTTCTGAACATCTGAAGCTTGCAGTGCTAAAAACTTTAGAAATCTGAGAGTGAACCGAAGCCATTGGTTTTTTCGTCTGCACTTGCTTTGCGCGTTTTAAGAAGAGAAACTGCATTACATTGTTTAATTAATAGAAAAAAGAAAAAAAAGAAGGTCTTCACAGCCATGCTTTTAATTATTTTCAATTCTGAAAGTTAAGCTTTAAGGATTCAACCCTATGGCATTACTCAGTGGTAGAATAATGTTTTTATTCTCGAGGCACAGTAGATTTCCAAAAAGGAACAAATGAAGTATAGCAATCTTAGGAGCACTGCATCTGAATTAAAAGAATCATGATAAATAAGAATCCTCCTATTTTCAAGAAATCTGATTTCTAAAGACTGTGCTTTCCTCAGTTCCATTAAGCAGACAAATCATTCCTTCTTCCTCGTCAACCCAAAAGGCAGACATTACAAACTGGCAATAGGTAGGGAGAGAAAAAGCCCAACAATGCATCTACACTGTGGCTAAGTTACAGCTAAATACATTTCATCAGTATTCAAATAATTCATGTTCTCAACAGGAAATCTTGGGGCTCCATTAGCTCTCATTCAACAAAAGCGGGCTGGCTCCAAGGGCACGAAAGAAGAGCTGCCATTATCACTCCTTCTGCTACACCAGAGGGACACCTGCAGCTGCACATCCACCACTGGCATGATCCTTGCAAGGAGCCCTGCAGTCACCCAGCAAAAGGACACTGCATTCAGGTCTTCCAAATGACACTTTCCTCATGACCTGATATAGACACATGTGAATGCCAGGGCAAACCCAGTAAAAGAAGACAAAATACAGGCCAAGAAGGCTGTAAAAGGCCATAACTATGGCAGCACTCTGCCTGCTAGCCAGTTGTACCTGTTTTCCTGACAACAACAGCTACCAAAGACATATTTAGAGAATAGAGTCTTTCAATGTGTGTAAGCCTAACCCTAACAGTGAAAAGCAGGGAAAAATCTACTTCTCCCAGTTTTCCACTGCATACTGAAAAGTCAAATGAAAAATCTGGAAATTACCTGTATTTCAGAGGAGGCCCTGAAGAAACAGCAGAGACAAACATGAACAGCTTATAACTGACCAGGCTACAAGCAGGCACAGTTGGAAATCTCATGTAGAAGAGAGGAAAGAAGCTGGGATCTAGACATGGACATTTTCATGGATCTGTTTAGTCTGAAAAAGGTGATAGTGGCATTTGTGACTACCTGAACAATATTTTAATCAAATGTTCAGCCCGTATCTCATGAAGAGAGATAGTGAAGAAGATGATAATGAAAATCTCATATTCAGCCCTTGTAAAATGTCAGCTCATGTTGGAGAAATTGGTCAACTCAAATGAAGAGTCTCTAATTTAGACAACTTGTCATCAGACATCCCTTTCATTGGGATATATTTAGATAGGTAGATAGAGATAGCCTTATCTATATAGATAGATTCTCACTCAGTCCTACAAAATAAGAAAAAAAATAAAATTCTGTAAGAAGTCACCTTGCCAGATTTGTACCAGACCTTGGAAGTGCCAAAGACCCTTTGCTCCCAGTAAAAGCCAGCACCACTTGGAAAATAATGAATGAGATTCTAGAGCAGATTTGGATTAGATTAGGGCAAGAAGAGCAGTATAGTGATAGCCTCTTATCAGAATGTTGTCCTCAACTCAGCACAAATTGGACCAAATTAAGTTTCTTTACTGCTTCTGGGCTCTATGGCCAGTCGGCATCCTGTACATCACAGTACCCCAAAGATAAAGACAGCATGCATCTCTTGAGCTGTTTGCCTCTAAAAAGACCAAGAAAACCACTTCCCAGGTAAGTGAATAGAGAGAACATTTTACCAGGTTTCAGTTTTAGCCTGAACTGGAGACCTGTACACAACCTCCATCATCGGACACAAGCAACCCTCAACACCACTTATACAATTTTGTTTCTCTACATACTCTTCCTTCCTAAGTGTTCAGATAGAAGCAGTACTAGGGGAATTCAGGCTACTGTTCTGTAGCTTCACTGATGCAGTTCCACACTGAATCAGTACACCTTGACAGCACAAAGCATCTCTCACTATTGAGAAGGAATTCTCACCTGAACTGGGTCTAGTGGACAAGCACTATTTCCATATTTTGGAGGTCAGCTGTGAGACTTCAAAGCTCTGGCTGTGCTTTCAAAAGATGTTAAGCGGCTGAGGTGAGAGAGCACAGAGTGAGACACAACATCCCAGGCTGCTCTTCATTTTATACCAAGCTTTTTCTTGGAAACGTGTTCTGTAGTAAACCGATGATTATAGGGCACAGACATTGCCAGAAACAAGACAAACATCCTTATCAACATTTGGCAAATGCAGCCCAGAATGTAATTAGCACAGATGTCTCAAAAGCCTGTTAACATCTCAAACACCACATAAAAACCAGAGAGGGAAGACTCGTGCAAGGTCTGAATGAAACAAGGGGTATAAGCAGAATATACACACAACAAGACTCTGGGCTAGGGCCCTGTTCTGGACAGAGCTGGCCTGAATGACCTCCCAGGGTCCTCCTTCTTCAGATTACCACTGTACATTGCTTTCTGTTTCTGCAAAGTGTCATTAAGGAATTATTATTAATACAAAGCCCAGACACTGACATCTCCAACCATACTCAGAGCTGACACAGCTTGGCAGTTCAGTTCTTCTTCAGATGCATGACCACCAAAACGCACTACAGAAATGGGAGCCAAACCAAGACAGCAGTCGGGCCAGCCCTGCTGACAAGCAGAAATCCATACAAAACCTCAAGAAGTGGACACTGAAATGTTACTAATCTTTAGAGCAGGGATTTGTGGTTCACTTGCACACAAGAAAGGTACTAGGCAAGGAAGTGACATAGCAAGGAAATGGACATCAAAAGTACATAACCAGGAACAAGACAACACCTTTCACAAAAAGATATGGGTGCATACACCCCAGGACACCAGCTCTGTACCTACTTTAGACCCTGGGAAATGAGGGTTTCACACCCACGGACAAGGCAACAGAAACCTGACAGACTGACATTCTATGGTATGGAATATCCCTTTGGACAGTTTGGGTTAGCTGTCCCAGCTGCGTCCCCTCC
This sequence comes from Polioptila caerulea, assembly GCA_013397295.1. NCBI lineage: Eukaryota > Metazoa > Chordata > Aves > Passeriformes > Certhiidae > Polioptila > Polioptila caerulea. Next base: position 38,724 of record VYXF01007975.1, read on the forward strand.
CAGTTTTCTGTGCCCTCACCCAGCCTCCCCACTGGTGGGACAAGCTGAAAAATGCATTAGTTAGGATAAGCACTGCTTAGCAACAACAAAAACATCAGTGTTTTATCAACATTACTCTCATCCTAAATCCAAAGCACAGAACCATACCAGCTACTGGGAAGAAAATTAACTCTATCCCAGCCAAAACCGAATGACACCTCAGAACATCCTTCCTCCTTTCCTGTAAGCTGAACTCAGGCCAAGCACATGTGACCAGCCTTCCCTGTAGACTGTTTCACAGCTTGCAGCAGCAACAGGTCTGGCCTTATTTCATAGCACATCCTGTTTTATTAAGGGAAACAAAACAAGCTTCTTTGCCTTCAGCTTCAAATGATTCTTCACTCTTTGTAACCTACCAGTAACAAGTCATACCTAAGAAAATGTTAAGTTAAGCCATGTCTGGATTTGCTTTTTCAAGAAACACATCTGTTTACATGTACAAATACCTATGATTTCCAGTAAATTAAGAAAAGATTTGAGTTTCCCATTTTATACATAAAAAAATGATGCAAAAGCATCTTCAATACTCTATTTGCACAGTGTCACTACTGTGTCAATACAAAACCCACCAAAACCTCACAACAGTAGGAAAAGTTAATCTTTCTGCTTCTCTCTGAAATAACAACCATCTTAAAATCCCTAGTCTAGCTCAGCCATAAAAGATCTCACTCAGTCCAAGAGGGAGTTGTTTACACTGCTGCAGTTGTTTGCTCAGCCTGGCAATGTCCTGCTCTTCTTTGCACTGGTGTGGCCTCACCTTGAATACTTCGTGCAGTTTTGGGCACCACAAAATAAAATATACATCAAGCTGTTGGAGAGCATCCAAAGGTGACCACGAGGATGGTGAAGAGTCTGAAGAGGAACCTGTATGGGGAGCAGCTGAGGTCACTTGGTCTGTTCAGCCTCAAGGAGACTGTGGGGAGATCTCTTGGCACTCTGCAACTTCCTCATGAGGGAAAGAGGAGGGGAAGGCACTGGTCACCCTTGTGACCAGCGTCAGGACCTGATGAAGTGGACTGAAGCTGAATCAATTAGATTAGTCATTTAGACTGGATATTAGAAAGAGGCTCCCCAGGGAAGTGGTAGGAGACTGTGGGGAGATCTCTTGGCACTCTGCAACTTCCTCATGAGGGAAAGAGGAGGGGAAGGCACTGGGCACCCTTGTGACCAGCGTCAGGACCTGATGAAGTGCACTGAAGCTGAATCAATTAGATTAGTCATTTAGACTGGATATTAGAAAGAGGCTCCCCAGGGAAGTGGTCACAGCACCAAGTCTGTCTGAGTTGAGAAGCAATTGGACAATGTTCCCAGGCACATGGTGTGATTATTAGGGTGGCTGTCCTGTGTGGGGCCAGGACTTGGACTCAATGATCCTGATAAGCCTCTTCCAACTCAAGATTCCCTATGATTCTATGACCGGGTAAGAGAAACGGCAATAAACAGTCTGTGTATTTCCTTTGTATAGATTCACTCCAGAGGATATTGATTCTGGAATGCGGAAAAAACAAACTAAAAACTCTCCAAGACCAAAACAACGAGCTTGCCCTAACATCAAGGTTTACAAGCTTGCACAGTTCACAGACAATGCTTGACAAATTTAATTGCACATTGGTAAAAAAACACTGACAGGAAATACTCCCTCTGGCATGTTTTCATGGAAAAGCAATGCCAATTCCCATTCACAATAAATCTGAACTTCATTCTCTGTAAATCGCTAAAAAAATCCAAGAGCTGGTGAGAGATCCTTCTGCATTTATTCTTCTGCAGTGCACACTGCGCTCAAACTCCTTTCCAGCTGAAAAAGTTTGTTTTGTTAAGTGATCACTCCACAGCCTTGTACAAGAGTTTTGCTTTTCAGGGAAAGGATCCAAAACCACTGAAAACAATGCTTCGCTCCAGGCTATGCTAAAGGAGTTCTCCGTCTTCTTTTCAAGCACGGATACTGCACCATATCTCCCCCAGCTCCTCCGCGCAAATCATACCAGGCCAACACACACTCCCAGATGCCTGGCCGGAGCAAGAATGCACTCTTCTCCTTTCCCTTCAACCACCCCACACATTCCCTGGCAGCCTTCCCAACCAACACAGCCACCCCCACTGCCCACACGCCAAATCCCGCACCCATGCTCCTCGTCGGGGCAGCACGTCCCCACTCCGGAACTGTTCCAGTATGCAGGAAGCTCCCAACAGCTCTACCGAGATGGGAAGCCACCCCCAAGAGGCCGCGACTGCCCCCGCGCTGCTCAAAACATCGATGGAGCAGCGCGGGAGGCGCGGGCAGCTACCCCCGCC
>VYXF01007975.1:41227-108896 GCA_013397295.1 Polioptila caerulea
CGGCCCCCCCCCCCCCCCGCGCCCCCCCCGCCGCACCCCGGCATCCCGCAAGGAGCGGCGGGCGGCCGACTGCCGTGCTCCCCTTACCGGGGAGGGTGAGGGGGGTTACAAGGGGCGGCCAAGGGAGCGCATGTACCCACCTGCCTGCCCGTCCCCCGCCGCCGGGGCACACTCCGCTTGTCGCCCTTAAACTCTCCACCCCGCGTCCCGCCCCCGTCGCTCGCGTCACCGTGGGAGTGGGAGTGGGGAAACCGAAACAAATCGGCGCTCGGGGAATCGAAACGAGACCGCCCCGCCCGTGGGGGATGTGCCCCCCTCGTCCCGACCGGCAGCAGGGAGTTGGGCGGGTGTGGGAGGTACCTGGCGTCCATCTCCCCGCCGGAATGTGCGGGAAGTGTCTCTGGGATGGCTCTGGGCTCCCTCCGCAGCGGGAAGTGTATTGGGTGCCATTTTTTAAAATGACGTAGCGGTGCCTTCAGGATACTTGGAAAACCAGCGTCCTGAGGCACCGTGCTGTCCCTCTGGCTGGTCACGACAGACCCCGCTCAGAGGAAGCTGTGGCTCCTTTGCTCTTCGGCTGTGCAAGGATCACGTGGGGAATGAAGGCTTGTCCTCCTGTGATGCTATTGTTTGCTAATTTATCGTTTCCCATGGTCTTTTCGCACCGTCAAAAGTGAAACAATAAGTCAAAGATGAATATTTCACAGGAGATGGTTCAATAATTCATCTCTCTGTGAATCACGTTTCTAATCGAGTTTTTCTCTGGCACTGAGTATTATCGCATGCATGTTTTCCTCTGTATCCGGGCTGGCTGGGATGGAGTTAATTTCACTGCCAGCAGCCCCCACCGAGCTGTGCTTTGCGTTGGGAGCTAAAAAGTTTTGAAAACACAACAGTGCTTTGGCCACTCATCTCTCCAACATTCCTCCTTCACCAATAGGCTGGGGGTGGGCAAGATCTTGGGAGGGGACACAGCCAGGACAGCTGGCCTAAATTGGCCAAAAGGGTATTCCAGAACATGTGACGTCTATTCAACTATAAAAGCTCATAGAAAGCAGTAGAGCAAACACTACACATGCTGAAGCTACGCTTCCCAGAACATGGCTAGATGTTGCTTGCTGATGGGAAGTAGAGAACAATCTTTTGCAGTTCCTTACCATTGCTTGATGAAATAAACAATCAGGGCCAGGAGCCCAGGCTCCTTTTTATAGCCTTTATTAAGAAATCAGCTCTGGGGTGGGGGCTCGAGGGGTTGCGCACACTGCCANCTTGATAGCCTCTTGATTTCCAGACAAGGTGAACCCACCACAGTCCTTTTGATTCCCAGTATGGGGCATGAGATAACAAGAGTTTTGTATGAAGTATGCTATAGCCGTAGTGGCTATTCAGCGTCAGGCTCTGGTGCAGGTCACAGAGATTGTTGGCTGCACTGCTTATCTCTNGCTTTTCGGTGGTAATTTGCATATTCTGTCCCATCACCTCTCTTCGCTATTGTTCTCGTTGCCGCCCCTCCCCGCCTGGCCCGGCTCCGCTCTGCTCCGGGCTGGCCTTTGTTTCTGGCCCGAAGGGGCAGTAGCAGCTTTTACCCGGTGAAATGAAGGGGCAAACAGGGATTACAGAACAGGACAGATAAACCAGGGATGCAACAGGGGATTTTACAGCTTTTTGGATAACATAATACAACACATTACAGAAACTGTGAACTTTAACTTTTACCCTTAAAACAGATAACATTAACATAAGGAAATTCTGGGGTTTTTATTCATAACACTTGAGCTTCTGTTTTATTAAACTGTTTTATTATGTTGACTCGTGAGGGTTTTTTCCATCTTAGTTCCTACCCCCCTGGATGCTGCTGAGGAGGGGAGTGGCAGAGCAGCTTGATAGCCTCTTGATTTCCAGACAAGGTGAACCCACCACAGTCCTTTTGATTCCCAGTATGGGGCATGAGATAACAAGAGTTTTGTATGAAGTATGCTATAGCCGTAGTGGCTATTCAGCGTCAGGCTCTGGTGCAGGTCACAGAGATTGTTGGCTGCACTGCTTATCTCTTTATTTAGTTGAGCTTGAGAACATGTTAATAGAAACAATGGCTCTGTCCTTTGCCCTGGCATTTCTGGCCTTGCTCTTCTGGAGGAAGTGTCTTGTGGTAAGGACGAGGAAATACATATCCCTCTCCATGCCCAGGAATAATGCAGATGGTTTTATTAATCAGGCCTCAGAGATACTTGTTCATCCTTAGATGAGCTGTTTAATACTACTTATTAACTCTGTTAGCGTATTTTGGGGTTTGTGGAATCCAGTGTCATCCTGATCTAGGAGAAGACAATTTTTAGATGGGGTGATACTGAAATGTGTCCTGAGACAGCTGGTCCTGGAATAGCAAGGTGTGTGGAAGGATTTGGGCAGATTCCTGGGGCAATTATCACCTACCAAATCCTGGAAATTCACATCTGAAGAGCCAGGCTACCCTGGCAAACTGACACACCACAAACTGATAGAAGGGTGCCTTGCCTATCCTAGTGAAAGCCAGCAGCTTCTAGTACTGTACTGGATCCTGGCCTGTGCCTATGGAGCCACAGTTCAGTACTCTGAGGAACATGGTTGAAACAGGAACCCAAACAACAGCTACAACAATTCTCCCAGTACTGAGAAAGAAACAGTGGGTGAAGAAAACAATGGATCCATATTGTCAATTAGTAAAGGAGAAGGAAGAAGAGGAAAGGTCTGATGAAGAAGCTGGTCCTTTGACAAATGATTAAAAAAATGGGCACTAATGTCTTCAAAAATTACTCAATCTGGAAGACCAGGTTTCGACTCTTACTTATGGTAGGAGACATGGGTCTTAATGTCTTCACTAAGGCCTGGGTCTGAAAGAACCAATCAGGTGTTGGAAGAATGGCTGTCTTGAGGGTCTTTAGGAGAAGCAGGTGTTAATGTCTTTGAAATGGGTCTAATGTCTCTACAAACATCATCTACAAACAAAGCCCTGTGAGTTTATTACAGAACCCAGACAGTTATTGATCCAGCTTGAACCCTTTATTTAGGGTAATAGGAGAAATGGGTCTGCAACAAGTCTATTGTAGATCTCAGTCTGAGCTTCTGATCAGTCCGCAGAACCCAGACAACCTGAACTTCCAAATTTTAAGGGAAAATGACGATACAAGTTCAAGGGGGGAATATGTAGTAGGCAGTTCAGTGCTTCAGCCAATGGGTAAAAGAAGAGGGCAACATGTGGTTGGGAGTTCAGGATTAAAGGAGACTGTGCCCTTTAATACCTCAAGAGAGAGCCCAGGGAATATGGCCCGGTGGGCTCTCTCCCTTTATTCAAATAAAGTTGCAGGATTCTTCTGTTTCCTTTGTGGACACTGGCTTTTCACAGTGTGCCTTTTCTGCCCACATATTGGAGAAGGGAGTTAGAGAATTCATATGGGAAGCAGAAACTACCCAGTCCCTGCCTTCACCAGATTTTGAGAAATGTGGAAAGATCACAGCTGCCAGACAAGTGAGCGAATTTCTGCTTGGATGCTCCAGTTCTGGGATAACAGGGCAGCAGTGAACAGCTGTAGAGTAAGGAAATCCAACAGCTGGGATCCTTCGCTAGAAACCAGAGAGTTGAGAGAGTGAAATAGTCAGCAATTTACAGTCTCTGGAGATGGTTCCTCTCAAGTGTGAGAGCAAGGTACCCATTCAAGAAAGATCTTGTGAACTTGCCAGGAATGTGTACCTACCACAGATAAAGGCATCCATTCTGAGAGAATTAGTGGTGATGAAAGTCATCTGCAGTGATCTAAACAATTATGAGGTCTCCAGAGATCCAAAGGATACCCTGTGCACCCAGGCCATGTGGAGGAAGTGTTCCAGCTTCATATTCTAACAGTTTGGCAGTAATGTATTGCCCAGATATGAACACCTCTATTTTTGGAGTCAAGTCTTATCCAAAACTTTGAAGACCATCTCTGTACATCTTCATCCTATGGGTCAGCACCTTGGCAGTTAGTCATGCCCCAAGAAACTAGTCTTCTTCTGTCCTGGTCAGAGGGAAAGGGAGCCCCAGGCATATGCTGCATGGCACACTCTGTTTTTTATCATGTGACCAGGAGGAGAAAAGGGATGGCCAGGCTTATGGACCATGTGAATTCGATTGCCTGGCGCATCAGACCCACCGAAGTAAAAAGCCTTGGTAGGTACTGGTGTACTGTGTATTCTGGTGCCATCAGGCTGCAGGGGCACAGAACACATCTGGATCTCTTCAGTGACAGAGGGGTGCCAAGAATTGTCTGTATTGGAGACAGAGCAATCACTATGCATGTTAAAACCCTACTTCCCAGGAAGTGTCCGGGTATTGCCTGCTGGAACATAGAAAACAGATCTTTTGTTTTCCTTTGCTTCTGCACTCAGCCTTTGTTTTTGCTTTATTTAAACTGCCTTTGTCTTGACCCATGAGGGGTTTTTTCCCCACTTTATTCCCCCCCTCCATTCCTGCTGAGGACTGATAGAGTGGCTTTGATGGTCACCTGGTGTCAACCCATCCCATTCTCATTAAAAAATTGATTTCTGCTAATCATCCATCTTCTGTGCTGAGTTTTCACATAAATTGTCCTGCTACCCATTTAGGTACTAGAAAAACAAAATAACACTAACCTTAGCACATATGGTTTTATATCACTTGGCTCCTAGTGGAGTGCATCAAAATGATAGGCAAAGTCACTTTTAAAGAAAGCAGTCAAAATACAGCCACAATTGTTTTGTAGCTGTGTCCACACCAGGTGGGAAAATACAGTGTAATCTTGTTTTGTAAGTGACTTAAAAAAATCAAAGTACATGGGTGGGATTTTGGAGTTCTCATTCAGGCAGAAGTGCCTGAGTGAATCAACATGATATAAATGTTGAGAGGAATGAGTGGCTGATGGATACTAATATATCTGGAATTTCATATGACCTCCTGTAAGCCCGCAATAAAACTTGCTTGACAAGACTTTTAGAAGGGCTTACGATTGTTCATGCACTCTTGAGTTAGGCGCATGAGAGAAATACTGACAAGATATGCTCAAAAGGTCAAAACAATAAAAAATACTTTATCAGTATCTTTAGATAACCAGAGAACTTCAGCAAAATGTTTAGAGCAACATTCAATCAACATGAAACATTTCCCAAAGCATTTACTTGGTCCATTCAACTTAGCAAACTCTAAGCCCATTCAGTTTTAAGTTGCTCAAAAATTCCAAGAAGAGGAAATTAGAAGAAGGAGACAAAGACAGAAAAGACGTGGAAAAGTACACATACAGCTACCTACTACTGGGTTCCAGTGGTGTTAAGGTAGAAATTCCAAGAGGAAACAGTGCTTGCCTCATGTACAGCCTTAAATACACCTTGGCCTTCCTGGGCCAAGTGGGACTTCTGGTCATTTGGCCACTCAGGATCTGGGTTAGGGGCTCCAGAGGTGGGTTTGGAGTGTTGCCTCTGCTGTGCTGGGGCAACCACAGCCACTGCCAGGCTGGGATACAGGCTCTTGGGCAAGGGGAGTGTACAGGGCAGTGCACGGCCTTGCCAGGACAGGGCCTGACCTGTCCATTCCCCCATACACATGCACCCCAAAATGTCTCAAGACATTAATCTTTCCAGTGTCTGACACGTCCAAACTCCCCATCATTGTTATTTAGGGATGTTTCAGTGCAGCATAGAGAAACCAAAGACCAACCCACTTTAATACTGATGCAGAAAGTGGAACTCATTCTTTTTTGACTCAGAAGGGACTCTAACCTAAACATTGGCACAACAATCTTTGCTGCATCTGTTGGCATTCTATGTGTGTGTTTATCAAAACAGTCATGAGAGAGAAAACTAAACTCTTTTTTTTTTTTTTTTTTTAATGGCTCTGCTGTGAAAATGAAACTTGGCAGTTTCCAAGCCTCTTTCTGGTGTGCAGCAGGGCGTTTCCTTCTCATGCAGCATGTCACATGTATTGCCAGTGAATTACTGAGTCTGCCCATTATTGCATTTCCTGATCTGTATGAGTGGAGAAGCAGCAGAAATGGGAAAGGGTGGACCCAGTCAGGGAGGCATTACTGTGTGTAAGCAGTAGGGAGTTAGGTGTACTGGTTGATATGGGGTACTCATAAAGGACAAAGAGCACTGGGAGGAGGTGCTCATAAAGCCCAGTGGGGCAGCAGAAAATGATGTATAAAGCTGTTTATACATAGCTTCTTTTCCTTACATAGCTTTCCGTAATCCCTTCTGTTGTGACTATAGAGTAGAGGTGTCTGTGTGGGTACATTTCCAAGGGAAAACATTTCTTTTGCATGGGAGATTGAGTAACAGATCCCTCAAATTCCTTGTCCCTCAACAGATGTACCTGTACATCAGAGCTCATGATGCAGGTATATCCATTGCATGGAAGGTATGGGTCTTGGCATAGTGCTACCAATCTTTCTTTTTATCTCTGCTTTTTTCAGTGATGGGAAAACCTCACTTTGAGGGGAAGAACACACTTCATAACACATCCAGGAAAGAGAATTGCAGTGTACGTCACAGGCCTTGGGTCATGTTGAGCTTGAGAGAACTACTCCACCAACAGCTCTCGCTCTCTAGTGCAGTCAGCATCTCCTGGCTCCTGAGAGTACAGTGCCAAGCCTGCATATTGCTGCATCTTATCACAGACATGCACCTGGTGCAAGGCAGACTCAGCTCTGAAGGCGCTGTGTCTTTTGCAGTGGCAACATGTGCCTGACATCAGCACAACTGAAACTGGGGAACAAACATCACTCCCTCTCCCCTGAGGACAAACTACACCATGTATCAGGGCCTGGGGTCACCCCCCATCCTCAAGAGCCCTGACCAACCTCACCTGGTGCACCCTTCAGCCCATGTGATACCAAAAATTTTAATTCAATTTCCACTGTAACTGTGTGTTGCTGTGGGTCACTCACAAGGACCCACACGACACACATTCTCAAGAGAAGGCTGAAAGGGGTTATTAATTATCTGACTCCATATTATATAGTATTTCCACACAGACCAGGGATTGGAGGAGAAGCTGGACACCTCTCCCACCCCATTGGTCAAGGCAATTGTCCATCAGTTGCTTTCCACTTCCAAGAGAAGGAATTTCCAACAACCTTGTCTTAACATCAACATGCTTCTAATGATAGCATCCATGCGTGAGAAGTGAACTAGAAGCTATGAAAACATTGAGTTAGAAAGTGCATCAGGAAAGCTTGGAAGAACTGTGAACTTTTAGTGGAAAGATACTGTGGTGATGAACTTTTAGCAGAGAAGACACTGTGTCTGCAGACCTTTAGCAGAGAAGCAAAGCATGTAGAAATTATTCCCCATGCAAGGACATTAGAAGATAAAGAGGGGATATCTGGGTGAGGAATACAGCTACAGCCAAAACAAGGACTAACTTTGGGAACTTGGGGGACATGGGGAGGGGTTTTATGGTAATAGGCAAATCATGATATGCCTGTAGTGACTGTATATTAGCAATTCACTTGTAACAATCAGGGAGATGTTGGGAGGAGTCATTCTTCATGCCTTCCAGGCACAACAAATGATGCTTTCTTTAACACAGAAAAATTAGTGCTAAGGAGTCTTATTCAGGTTTTCAGAGATTAGGTAACACATCAGCCTGGCAATCACAGAGCTGAATCTGACCCTAGTTCCCCTCACCTATTTCTGACCCATGCTAGCAAACACACATCCCAGCCTGGCCTCAGCCCATCCCCATCCTCATGGGGCTGCCCAATGCTCTGAGCTGGGAGCTGTGCCTGCCTTCCTCCTATCCACCCACCTCCCTCACTGAAGGCAGCAGAATGGACCCTGGCTGGGGAAGCTTCTGCTTGGCCTGTCTCCTGGAGATCTCCATGTGTCCCCAACCTTGGGAAGGAACTGGCCCCTGCTGCTCCCTGATACCATACATGGAAAAACATGTATTTCCTGGTACAGCTGCCCCACACAAGACAGATAGGCAACAAAATTATGCTGGCCATAAACAATATCTCCAGCTATTACAGCTATGAGGGCAAAAGTTTGTGGGGTAGGTGTGGTTTCGTGGAAAGCAGTAGCTTCCGTCAACATGATTATTTCAGGATGTTTAATTGACTTGAAAAGCCTATCCCCAACTGACGTAGTAATACTAGTGATGGACTTCTGTTTGCCCTGGTTTATTTCTGAGGTCAAGAAACCAAGAAACAGGTTTCAGAGAAATCAGGTGCTTCAGGTAGCTTTAATAATAAACAATATTATAACAATAAACAAAAAACAATAATAGCTTTAAAACTAAGCACATCAGAATTAAAGGACAGTGCAACCAATGGCAAATAAATGCCTAATTTGTTATTTCACTGCTAGTTGCCCTAATGCTTTACATCTCTCCTATCTAATGCTTGTTACATATTCTCCTTTTCTGTTACTCCTTTTTCTTGAAGCCTGACTGCTTAACCATAACTGTCCCAGCATCATATAGGCCAGTACCCTTGTAAACCACCTGAAGGACTACTTGTCCTCCATGAAGAAGTCCATATGACTGTACAGTTGTCAGTGATGCACACACAATCTCTGGTGCTCTTTCCAAGACAAAGCTTTTTGTTCCTATTGTGTCTGCTACCAATGCAGCCATTTCCCAGTGTGATTCTTTACACTTAAAACAGTTATGGCACAGTATGTCCTGAGTGGGGACTGGAGTCCTGTGACAGAAAGCAATGTGTATCCTGTTAGGAAAGCAATATAATCTGTTGTGCATGGCAAGACTGCTCTAGCAATGTCTCTTAGCTTGGCTTTAACCTAGCTATTGATAGCAGCATTAAAACTGCACAAGCAAAATATCAGTATCACAAAAATAGTTACCTTCCTATTTTTATTTCTGGCTGCTAAACAATTTGGAATAACCCAGCCAGTTCAAGACTTCTTATACAAAATGTAGTCACTCCTGTGGGAACAGTTCAAATAATCTTACAGAGCCAAGCAAGGGATTAAGAATGGGCAGGGAGAGCAGTAAGCGTGACTAGGGCAAAGAAACATGCTCCTTCTGTACCTGTCATCTCAATCTATTTGTTTAGAAGGCAAAAGAACTGAGCAAGGAGGAGTGGGGGCAAAAGAAGAAAGAGAAGAGTGGAGACAAGAGGGGATGATGAAGGTTTAAGGAAAGGCACTTCTTGAGGCTCATTGGTGCTGGCGGGGACTGGCAAGTCTCCCCATTTATGGTGCCTGAAGGAATCTGGAGAATGGGCAACCAACAGTAGCTGGCAGTAGCAGAACAAACAAAAACACAAGGCTTGTGGTCAGAGATGAGTCATCCTGGAAGAAACCTGAAATAATAATAATAAAACAAAGATATGTGGGTTTCTACTCTTTTGTTTTGAATTAAATACATAAATTTTGCCCAGTTCTTGTTTAGGTAATTTTGGGTCAATAACTTCAGACTCATGTCCTTGTTGCTTCCATCCCAGTATGTTCTACTGGGGTGCAGACACCTATGTGTGGTTGTTACAACTCACTGCAGAAGGCAAGGGTAACCCAAGTTCTTGTTAATAGATCCCTTGTAGTTCATTGGAGTGAAAAAACACTATATGTTTTCTGTTTGTAAATATACATATGTAAGGTTGATTACAGTACAATTTGGTTGCAAAGAAAAACAGGTATGTAGCGATTTTGGTTGTTATTATTATCTATAGTTATATAACAACATGGAAGCATTGCAATATGAATGTGCAACAACATCATCCAAGGACATGCACAAGTGAAAAGAAAGAAAGAAAGAGAGAGGAAAGAAAGGATGAGAGGGTAAAGATCTCATCACCTATAGGCTCAGGGACAAGACTTGGTTGCTGCACAGTCTTGGTTGAAGTGGTGGTTGCAGACTGTTGTTGTTGGACACGTAAAGACACACTCGGACACTTTGGTGAAGAAGGTATAAAACTATTGATTAAAACATTTGACTCCAGATATATAGTATTTTCACACAGACTAGGGATTAGAGGAGAAGGTTGACACCTCTCCCATCTCGTTGGTCAAGACAACTGCCCATCAGTTGTTTTTTACTCTAAGAGAAAGTAGGTAAACAACTTTGTCTTAACATAAACATGCTTTTAATTATAACATCCATGTTACAATTATGAGAAAAAACTACGAACTATGAAAAACATTTAGCTGTAAAGCACATCAGAACACTGTAGAAAATTAGAGCAACAGCAGACCAGATCCATTGGGTGGGGGTGGAAGTCCCAAAGCAATGGTGGGGGAAAATCACAGAAAAATCTGAGGAGGAGGAAGAGGAGCCGTACAACTCAGTGGTTTGTGCAAGGGAGGACAACTTAGCATGACAAGAGGCACCATCCAGTCTTCAAGGATTGTCTCCTAACTCACTCATAGCCCATCATTCACCCTCTGTCTTATCAGACCAGAGATTAGCCATTACACACCCAAAAGCTCACCTCCTCCATTTCAGCAAAGCACCCTGGCTTTTCCACAAATGGGGGAGAGTCGTTATCCCTTAACAGTTCAGTCTCTCACAATGGTGTGATCTCCCTGAGATCACTAAGACTGTATGAAGCCAATTGTGAAAATAACAGTAGCAGGGGGTTATTAGGTGCTTTGGAGCATGAAGATCAAGTTTTAACCAGAAAAGAACATGTCCATCTACAACACCAAGGATTTTAGCAAGGCAGAGTGGCATTGAGTCTTACCTCATGAGAAGTAGAGCTGACAGTCTTGGTGACACAAAGGAAGATGCTCGCTTCTTGGAAGAGATGCCCAAAGGTCAGGAGATGTTTATGTGTCAGGAAACTAGTCAAGAATCTGTGCAAGTTTACTAGAACAGCTAATTCAAATATGTTCCAATCCGCATCTCAGCACTAGCATACTTCTGGCAGCATACCAGAAGAGCTTGGCGGGATTTTCTGTCTTTGTTTTTGTAATTAGTCCATGCCAAGTTTTAAGCAGGAGGTATTGGTTTTAGTGACTACAGTGGACACTGCCATCAGGGGTTCAGAAGTGCAAACAGTTTTTACAAATTTTTCTTGTCCCCTTTTATGATTCAAGCTCTCAAAACCAACCCATGACAGAGGCTACTAAAAAGGACATCATCTGCCACCCATCCTCCAGGACCTTCCAATGGAGCCAATGTGATCATCTCCACCCCAAGGGTACAGCATGGCTGACATAGTCATTGCTTCACAACTGAGCATCTATGCAGGATGTTTCCTCCAGCTGTAGCACTGCTTTTTTTTGTCTGTATCTAGACTTCTGTCTTGTTCTGGAGATGCTGACAGGATTTACTCTTCCTGAACTGTTACGAATAAAAACCCAGAATTTCCTCATGTTGGTGTTATCTGTTTTAATAGTAAAAGTTAAAGTTCACCATTTCTGTGATATGTTGTGTTGTGTTACCCAAAAAGCTGTTAAACTCCCTGTTACATCCCTAGTTTATCTATCCTGTTCTGTAATCCCTTTTTACCCCTTCATTCCACTGGGTAAAAACTGCCACTGCCCTCACGGACCGGCGGGCCCGGAGCGGAGCCGGGCCGGGCGGGGAGGGCGGCTACGGGAAGAACAATGGCGAGGAGACGACGATGAGAAAGAGAAACAGAATATGCAAATTAACACCGAAAAGCCTCAATTTAAAAGAAAATACCCCTAAAACAATGAGCCCGAGCCGAAGTTTGCAAAACCAACCGCAGAACTGTGCCAGGGAAAGGCAGAGCTGTCTCTCCATCGAACTTTTAAAGTCGCCCTGACCATAATAGACCTGAAAACACATGACCCCCCTGGACTTCGAGCCGATTCAGTGTCTTCCTAAGGACTCCCGTGAGGACGGAAGCCCCGGCTCTGCTTGAAGGCAGAGCTGTTTGCACCCCTCTTTCTCTGCATCGTCCGAGGGGGGCAGTGGTGGTGTCGCGATCCCCGAGCTGAATTCTTAATAAAGGCTATAAAAAGGAGCCTGGTCTCCTGGCCCTGATTATTTCATGAACTATGTATTTTTTACCAAGCACTACACCAAACTCTCTCACTCACATAGGAAGTGCTGAAAAAACATTGCTTATTTGTCCATTCCAGTTTGTGAAAAAAAAGAGCCTTGTCTGAAAAAAGGCACATCTGTTTTACACAGTTACTGTAATACTCCTAGAGGAAGACAATACAGCTGTGATATACTCTGATTTCATTCAAAAATAGCAGGGTTCTCTTTAATTAAGCATCTGAATACTACTTATTCAAAGGTCTCAGAAAGATTTCCACAGCTCTTTTAACACCTACAGGCTTACAAAGTTGTTACATTATATTTTTAATTATAGCAGAAGCAGGTGTTATAGATTTTGCTTAAAATTAAAATTGCTAAAGTTGAAATTATCCAATTAGAATTTTATTGATTCTAGCAAGCGACAGCAAGCAAAACAGCGCTGGGAGTAGCTGGGCAGGGGACTCTGTGCCCCACCAGCAGCTCTCAGTTTAACCCTCCCCTTATCAGTCTTTTATACTCTTCTGACTCCTGCTTTCGTGGCACTTCTTCTTGGACTTTGGTTAGCACCCCCTGGGGGGGGGGGGGTCCACTCTTCCAATTCTTAGCTANGGGGGGGGGGGGGGTCGCTCTTCCAGTTCTTAGCTAGATGAAGGCGAGGGGCCTCTTTCTTGTAAATCTTTCGCAGTCAACAGTTCCTTCTGAAAAAAGGTTTCTCCAGATGTGATCAGCCTTACAACACACATTGCTTAACTCAGCTATGCTATCTATCCTTTGTTAAGCTTTATCAGTTCCTGCCTTGAGGTTTCCTGCTATTTACACACGCTTCTCCTGTGCTTGAGTTTCTCATTCTGATGAACAAATTATTTGTACCAATATATTACAATTCTGATGAACAAATTATTTGTACCAATATTTCACACAGGCAACCAATTCTGAATTACATGCTGTGGATAATATTATCTAAAATCCCTAGAAATTTCTGCAGAATATAACACGAATTTTACGTAAATCTGGAGGTCATGGTGTTTACAGTTATGGAATATAGCCCATATTGCAGTAAGGGATCTCCCCTCTGTTTGGGTTTGTAGCTATTTGCTTTAGGCTTTCTTGTTATTGGAACGTGGTGTCTCCATACAAGAAAGATGCAAAAATGAAAATTTGGCAGAGCTGACTGAAGTCCGTGGTGCTTTTGCTACTCTTGATGTCCATTGAAAAGACACTAAATACCCTGAGAATAGTGGTGGTAAAATTTTTCCAGACCTTGCCCAGTATCTGAATCACCTATATCCTAAAATGTGACTTGTACATTTTAGACCATGCAGATCACTGACTGGCTGTGAAAAAGTATGGCTTATGCCCCATTGCACTTTTTTCTGGAAATAAATATATATAAGATACATATATATATATGTATTTAAATTTTACCTCAGAAGTTCAATAAAATGGAGGTCTTCAGAGATTTCTCAGCCTAAGACTCAGATGTCCCTCAAGAGCTAGTTCATCTATTACAGGAAAGGCCAAGTTATTGAAACTTCGGCACATGTATTTTGTCCATTCTTGTAATGTATTGACGTTAAAGAGCAAAATCAAGATGGGACTTCAATCACAATAAAAATTAGTTTAAAAAACTGCCAGTATTTACTGGCAATTAAAATATTAGAAAACTATTATTGTTTTCCTGCAGCCCAGTCATGCAATAACTCAGAACTATAGAGGAACTCAGGTTGGAAGGGGCCTCCAAAGTTCAGGTAGTCCAGATTTTGGTGGGAAAGAGAGCTTTGATGACATAATCTAGCCCTGTGTCCAGTTGCACCTTGGAAATCTCCAGTGATGGGGGGAGTCTTCTGCAAGCTTGAGGAGGTTTCTCCACTGATTGATTGTTCTGACTGTAAAAAATTTCTTTTGTGCTTCTCAAGATGAGGACACCTGTATATAATTTTAATTTTTTTTCCTCTAAATTTTTTTCCAGTAGTATATTATAATTCCATATAGTTAGTATAGTACTTTTAAGTTCATCCTAAGCTTCCTCTGACACTATGCCAAAAATCTGATCTTTCAGAATGTACAAAATCCTTGAGGAAAAACACAGTAACAGAATACATACAATGTTATGCAGAAGTATTACACCATCCAGACCTCACAAAATACTTCATAAAAGTAACTTTTACATGCTGAAAAATACACAGTCACACAGGAAGTAAGTTACAAAAATGAAGGAATAAAACAGTCCTTTTGTTTCATGCTTCCTGATTTGTTTCAAATGAAAATATAAGTAGGATATCAAAAAACTACCATCATTGTGAACAGTAGCTTGGAAAAAACTAAACACTGTGGAATGATGCTGTTACTGTAATGGGAGGAAAAGAAAATTTGGCATAAATTTGGTGTCAAAAATTCCATCTTTATACCATCTTAGGACCATGGAAAATGCTGCCTTCAAAATGATATGATTAATTTGCATAAGCATTCTGCTTGTGACAGTTTTTAATGCCAGACGAAGAGAGAACAAATAATGTTCTGGTACAGTTGCAAAGACAAATACAAGCTGCCTTGCCTACAGCAATGTCCTCTCTAAGAATCAGGGCTTCATCTACAGTCAACTAAATACCACTTTTTCTATTACAAATGAAAGCCTGAAGAATTTGCATCAGCTTGACAGGGCAGTGTCTCAGAACTTGTCTGGGTTAGTTTAGCCCAAGCTGATTCTGGTTGATTTTAGTGGTGATGGCAACCACACAGTGGTCAGGTTGGGTTTAGGTTCCCTTTAGGCAATTGTAACAATGGCAAGTTATTTTCTATTGACTGTTATCTGTTATCCTAGAACAAAATTGAAGGTTAAAGAACCAAAAATGGGATGATACCAGCAGTGCCAGGCTGTGAAGACAAACCACAGTGGTCATTACAGGAAGAGAATCTTGTTAAACCAGTTCAGATATGAGAGGAAGAATAGAGATTTGAACAGTTGAGAACCAATGGAGAGCAAGTTCCCATACTCACGTTGCGTTAAAGGAACTCCACATATATAGTGCTCACCATTTTTTCTTGTAAGACATGGAGTGTAACAAAACTTCAGCTTGTACACCACAGTATTTATTTTTCCCTAAGAAAGGCAACTATGAGTGTTTTAGGGTCCATAGAAATAAATGCCCATATTATAGGAAGAGAAGTGATATTATGGTTAATGAGATAAATGGGGCCAGGAGACCAGGCTCCTTTTGAATGGCCTTTATTAAGAAATCAGCTCTGGGGTGGGGGCTTGAGAGGTCGCGCACACCGCCACTGCTCCCTCGGACGACGCAGAGGAGGAGGAGTGCAGGCAGCTCTGCCCAGGGGCAGAGCTGGGGCTTCCGTCCTCACGGGAATCCTCAGGAAGACGCTGGATCAGCTCGTAGTCCAGTGTCATGTCTTTCTAGGTCTGCTTTGGTCAGGGCAGATCTTTTAAAAGTTTGATGGAGAGACAGCTCTGCCTTTTCCTGACACAGTCCTGCGGTTGGTTTTGCAAACTTTGGCTCAGGCTCGTTGTTCTAGGGGTATCTCCTTTTAAATTGAGACTTTTCAGTTTTAATTTGCATGTTCCGTCTTTCTTTCCGTTGCCTTTTTTTCTCCGTCACTTTTTTCTCGCCGCCGTTTTTCCCGCCACCAATTTTCTCGTCGCCATTTTTCCCGTCGCCGTTTTTTCCGCCTCCTCCACCGCCGTTTTGTGGGGGCAGTGGCAGTTTTTACCCGGTGGAATGAGGGTAAAAAGGGATTACAGAAATACTGGGCGGTAGGGGATAACAGGATTGATAAACTAGGGATATAACAGGGGGTTTTACAACTTTTTGGGTAACATAATACAACACATTACAGAAATTGTGAACTTTAACTTTTACTATTAAAACAGATAACATCAACATGAGGAAATTCTGAGTTTTTATTCATAACAGTTAACATACTGACAAAAAAGAATTATTCCAAATTCTATCAGGCATGTCCTGTAGGATCTTGCACAAATCATGCTATTCATCGGAGTGCTCCAGGGCCATCTCAAGTGGACTTAATAATAACTCCTTACCTGACAGGACTGCATACACAGGGTGTGATGAGGGGATGTAAATACTTCAAAGTTATTTTCTCATCATGAGCTTCCAGAACATGCTTTCCTTCAGAACTCATAAAAATGCACTATAAACTAGGGTGAAAAAAATCTTTACTGGGGCAATATCATCCAGCAGAAACTCCTCTTGCCTCATGCAAATGCCTGAGGCTTTGTATAATGGCATGGAACACATAGTCGTGAGCAGCTGTTCTACTCATGGAAGCACATTTTCACCAAACCCTGGACCATGAGTGACCAACTCAGAATAAAACTACTGTGCCTAAACAAGTGATTCTGTGTCAGGTACTGTCCTGAATTATAAATGGGATAATCTGATTTCAGTGGAACATGAGTCTGAGACCTTTTTTTCTGTCATGGGATGGAGGGGGCTGTGTGTGGGAGGGGGTTAGGTAGTCACTGCATTAACTCAAAGCAGGTCCTTCTCTGTAAATAGGTTTAGTAACACATCAGTACTGTCAGTACTATTTCTTCTGCTGTTGATATACAGCCAACCTTTGTCACATGAATTTCATGTTAATGTTTTATTCTACATTCTAAAGATGCAAGAAATTCACTGTAAGAAGAATGGGTCTGTATTCTGCAATTATAAGGATTAAAAGAACTGCCTGGACACCCTGGGTGTCTGTCACAACAAGCTGAAAAGAAGCAGAGGTTTGTGAATCAAGATTATTTAGTTGCATTCTTTCAGTTATCTCTTCCTGGGCAATTGGAGACATTTTTGAGAAACTGTCATAAACAATTCTGCAGTTTGGCATTAAAAACTGTAAGAAGGGTGAAAGACGCCGTTTTCCACTAACATGCACATCATGGGAAATTATTCAACGGCAAATGCAAAGACATTTCCAGATACAGGCATGTCACCTTTAAAAAAATCCAGCTGTTTTTTACAAGGAATTCTGTTAAAGTAGTGGCATACTGGAATGCTGCTCAACTTGCTTCTCTTTAAAAAACAAACAGAAAACCAGGCCTTCATTGTTTAAGCAATCCTCATCTTTTAACCTATTCTGCTTGAGCTGCAGTCTAAAACCCTAATAATTCTAAGCTTTCAAACTGATTTCTTCAATCTTCAGTCCTTTCTTCAGTGTAGCAGATCTCTGACTTTTTTTTCAGCCATGTCTCATGTTACAGAATGTAGTATTGGGTTCTAGTTTCGCACAGAAGACAGTGTCAGCCAGGCTTATTTGCTTCTCCTGTGCTACAATCCCATGCTCCAATTCTTTCTCAAACCTTATTTACTATTTCTTAATACTCTCTTTTAACTGCTCAAGGCAAATAAAGCAATGTTGACTTTGAAGGGGTCAATAAGAACTTACAAGTAAGTTTCAAATATATTTTCTGGGGTTTGTAATACATCTGAGTTGAAATAGTAACTACATGTGGCAGGTAATGAGTGGCTAGGACTTCAAAATGGTATAAAGTATCATAGAATCAGAACAGTTTGGATTGGAAAGGACCTTTAGAAATCATTTAGCCCAACCCCTCCTTCAATGAGCAAACATCTTCACCTAGATCAGGTTACTCAGAACCCCATCTAACCTGATCTTGAATGTTTACAGGAATGGGGTTGCCACTACCTCCCAAAACTTGTTCCAGTGTTTTACCACCCTCATTATAAAAAACTTCTTTTTTATGTATAAAAGAACGTATTAGATTAATATTATTAGACCCAAAATTAGATAGATAATTGCATTTAAAAAATAGATTTTCTAATAAAAAACAAAGCATTCAAAATCCATATTGTTTACTGACACTTAGGCCACCTCTTCCCTGCATGAGAAAGATTTTGGTAAGATTGCAGCTTTTCTATTGCATTAGTTTGTTGGGTTTTTTTAAATTAAATTATCTTCTATGTTTCAAGGGAAGAAAACTCACTACACTTCTCTGATGACTGTGGGATTGTTTCAATTTCATGTCTTTCTAAGAAACTAACTCTTGCCTTCTGAAATTTCATAGCATTGATTGCTAAATATATCAGCTTTCCTCTCTGGGATCCTAAAAAGCACTAAGATTCCAACAGGGTCTTTCCATTCATTCTTCACCACTTCTTTTGCCCTGACACCACTTCTGAGCTCTGGCGCCAAAATACTGGTTTTATCTTCCTAAATTATTTAAAATGAAATCTAGATCTCTGGTTTTTATTTGCTTTAATAAAACCGAATTCATCTTTTAACACATTGTCCCAGAAAACAATCCAAACTGGAATGGGTCAGAGCAAAGCTTGCAAGATATGAGCAGGCAGGGCTGACTTCCTGTTGGAGGAGCTGTGATGCAAACCTGAAGAAATCTTTTGGTGGCTGCTTACAGCCAGAGATATAGACATTTTCACACCTGCTTCCACACAGAAATTAGGGGTTTTGGCACAGACAACACAAAATTTTAAAGCTTCATGTAAATGACATCCAGTAAAATGAGCTGCATCTCTGTAACACAAACTGTAACACAGGTATAAGGAACAAATGTGAAGATTTTCCTACTGGCTAGTCCAGGGCAGATACTGACAGCGCAAATTACTGTCAGCAATAGCATGGACAAGGAAGAGTTGGAGAAAATGTCTTCTGTCCCAGATCGAATGCTGAGATCCAGCAGATTCCTACTCCCATTTCCAGCTGCTCTGGGTGAACACTTGTGGCTGTCCAAGGCCACTGAAAACAGATTCCTCCTCTAAGTTCAGATCCTGGAGCGGAGTCAGATTTGTCGGATCTGAAGTTCAGTGCTCCCCACGTTCCCAGGTTAGTACACAGTCAAGATGAGTGTACAGTAGGTCGCCCTCTCATTGTCCCTATTAACCCTTTGCCCCCTGCCCCACTCATCCTAACAGCTTGTTCTGGTTTGAAAAGCAAAACCAGTGGGAGACTTCTAGTCAGAAATACAATTTATTAGGAGAAAGGAAAAGAAAAGAAGGAAACAAAAAGAAACATGCAATAAGGAAAAAGAAAAATCACTGACAGAGTCCAAATACAACTTGACACCCTGTTGGAGTGTCCTGTTGGAGCAGTCCAGTTGGAGTGGTGGCTGCAGTCCTCCTGGAGGAGAGAGCAGTTGTGGCTCTGTTGAAGTGGTAATCCTGTAGAAAAGGTGCAGCTCTCTGCTGAAAAGTCCAGTGGTGGGTGCAGCTCTCCACTGAAGGTCCAGTGGTGAAAGATGGGCCTGTTCTTCCTCTGGGAGTCCAGTGAAGGAGGCTGTTTGATGTCTCAAGTATCAGGTTTTTACCCAGATAGAGGGGCTTGGCTCCCCCACCCCCGCACCCCGCTGGATGGAGCATTTCCCAATGGGATGATGTAAGTTTATCAGTGGACTCAATGGCCCAATAGCAGAAGACCTATCCCTGGAGGGAGGGTGGGTCAAGGGAGAGATAAGGAAACTGCTCTTGCCAGTTTCTTATCAGCTGGCTTATCAACAGAAGATTACATCACTCCCCTCCCAGTTCTAACGAATGGTAATAGAATAGCACACCCCTGATTATATTTTACCCATGACACAGCTCCTGAATCTTTTCCTGGAAGTCAAAACAAAAGTGCACTATGGCCAAGATAGTTGTCACTGCAACCTGGAGGTTCAGAAAGCCACAGGCAGGGAGGTGGTGGGGCAGGACTGCTGTTGTCCACCCAGGTATTTTTGCAAGGTCAAAACCTGGGAAACGTGAAGTCAGTCTCAAAACGGGCTTTTGTGAAGATTGGGGGCACTGCAGGCACCTGTACAAAAGGGAATTAGACAGAGTGAAACTTTGTAGCAACCACCCCAGACAGTGCTGACAAAATGTCATTGGAAGGAAAAGCACCTTACAGCAAAGTATCACCAGACCAACTTTCACATACCTAGTCCTTAACACAGGCAGAAGTGGCTTTGCTTCTTGCTCTATATGTTCCTCAGAGACCATCTTCTTTGTGCCTTTGGCCAGGATTGTTCTGTTTAAAGTGACACCTGTGAAGGGTTACTTCTCAGGATAAGTTTTTTTTTTCTCTCTTCTGCAAAATGAAAATTGCTTTGTTTATTGCTGTCAGCACTTTACAATTAATGTACAATTTCAAAGATGAAGACAGGTGTTTATGAAGAGGATGAGAAGAAGCTGAAGTTACATTAAACTAGATTAAGAGATGCCAGTTGTAGAGCATCTTCAAGTGGATTGATGTCCATTTCTTGGTGCTGCAGCTACAAGCAAGACATAAAAAATATGAATATACTCTGGTGTTTTACACAGCAATACATTTCATCATTTGCTACATCATTCAACATTGCTACATCACCCTGACAAGGCACTGCCATCCTTGAGAAGCTTCTGCTTCTCTGGAGCCCCATTTACAGCTTGCCTGAAAGCAGCAGTGGTTACTGCGCTTAGGGAAATGTAGTGAAGAGCTGTTTTGCACCAGGAGATCCTGGACTGCTAACATCCCAATACCATCTCTTATTTGAGATGGAAAAATAAAGGAAGAGGCAATAGTACAGACAGTCTTACATCCCTTTTGATACTGGTAAGTTGTGAAGCCTTGAATGGGCCTCCAGTGTAAGTGCGCTGCATCCTGTCTGCAGGAAGGGTTACCTCATTTTGGTTGTTCAAGCTGTTGTAGGATTTTCTTGCATGAAAGAAAATCCATTCATCAATACTGCTGTCAAACAGAAAGGATGTTCACATGAGAACTCCTTGCTGCATTTGTAGATAAGGGAAAGGCCTCAGAGGTGGTGTAATTGCTGGTATGGAGTGGGAGCTGCCAGCAGCTTCCTCCTTTACAACGGGCTGAGGTTATTCTGTGGGGACAAGGGGTTAGTGCAGCACAACACAGGCCCAAAGCCATGCTGGGTGTGCAGCAGTTTAATTCATGTATGTTCCACTGACTCTTTTGTTTGCAACCCTTCTGGTCAGGACCACTGTGAGACTAACAGGTTTCATTGCATCGTGGCTGTGGTCTCTTCCTCTGCTGCAAGGAAGGGAACAGCTTCCCATCTCCTGGTCATGCTCCAACCACGAGTCTCAGAACAATGCATGAGGTTGTACAGAGTCACAGAATCACAGAATCATTCAGGGCTGAAAAGACCTTTGAGATCTAGTTCAACTTTTGACTGATCACCACCGTGTCAACTAGACCATGGCACCAAGTGCCACAACCAGGGATGAACATCACCAGGGATGTTGACTCACTACCTCCCTAGGCAGTCCATTCCATTACTTAACCACCCTTTCTATTTGCACTTGGCAGAGAAAGCAAGAGCTTTGCTCAACAAGTGTCTCTAAACCTCAAGAGACTCCAAAGCTTGGAAGTTGCTGTCAAGTTTTAGCTGTTGCACAAATAAAGATCTACTTTATATTTTTGAGTAATTGCTGAGTAACAGCGTGTGCTTGTGGTTGCAGAGACATATATCACCATGGATACAGGGACACCCTGGAAAGCATCCTGTGATTGGAGACATGTAGTGGCAGTCACACAGCCAGTGCAGTCCTGCTGTCATAGGCACAGAGCTCAGTCTTGATGGATGCCACCATGCTCACAGCAGTTCAGAGAATCAGAGAGGGTTAGGTTGGAAGGGACCACACTGGGTCATCTGATCCAATCTCCCTGCTGTTAGGAATAAGAAGCTTGACTCGGTCAATATTCAAGCAGCTATCAATTTATTATTTAATATGGTAAAGTATGAGCAAAGTTTCAGCGATGCTGGGTACAGTGGGGGGGGAGTTCTCCCTCCAACTGCAAGCTGATAGTTGGGGGCTTACAGGTATTTATAGGGTTATTCATCAGCATTTTCTATTCCAAATTTTTACATATACTCATTATGGTTTCTATTTTTTGGTTTTCCTGTCACAAGTCTAGTCTCCTCAGGATGTATCCCAGATGGTGGGGTCCGACTTCCCAGAAGGAGGAAAGAATATTCCAGGTGGTGGGGTCCGGCTTCTTGAAAGGGAGTATCCCAGATAAT
Source organism: Polioptila caerulea (assembly GCA_013397295.1). Taxonomy (NCBI): domain Eukaryota; kingdom Metazoa; phylum Chordata; class Aves; order Passeriformes; family Certhiidae; genus Polioptila; species Polioptila caerulea. The sequence goes on from VYXF01007975.1 coordinate 63,190, forward strand.
GAGTAGCTTCCAAACTGAGAAGGAGGGTCTCAGATAATGAGGTCTAGCTTCCAGATGTGGTTTTAACTTTTGATTCTCAGGACTATTAATCTTATGATAGTGATGTCTAGCTTCCTTTCTTTACTATTTAAAAGATATTGAGATAAGCATATTTAATACTAAGAAATATTCTAAAATTATACTTCCAAGGTTATTATTGCAACATCTTTAAGGCCAACCTAGAAGCAGAAAGTTCTTGCTACAAAGCATCTTAAAACTTTTGTTTAAATGCTTCTAAATCAGCTTAAGCCTTATAAAAGTTAATTGTGAACAAAGGATAGATTCAAAGGCCTCTTTCCATGCTTTACTTTCCTCAGTTACTTATTAGAATTCATATGATTGAGCTCCACACATCTCACAATCACAAATACACATGCTGCCTTGATGTACCCGACACAAAACACAGCTTTGTATTTCACACTGCTCAGGCATGGTCATCCTGGACATGGAACAGGATTGCATGCAGATGGTCCTTGACTATGTCCAGTGAGGGAGACTTCCACAACCTCTTCAGGCAATCTGTTCTAGCGCTCGGTCACCCCCAGAGTAAAGAAGTTCTTACTCATATTCAGGTGGAATTTCCTGTGCGTCAGTTTCTGCCCATTGCTTTCCTCATCCTAGTGCTTGGCTCCACCAAGACCCTGGCTCCATCTCCTTTGCACCCACCCTTTGGGTATTTACACACATTAATGAGGTCCAATCTCAGTCATCTCATCTCAAGGCTGAACAGGCTCAGCTTCTTCAGCCTATCCTCGTAAGAGACATACTTCAGTCCCCGAATGAACCTTGTTGCCCTCCCATGGACATGCCCCAGGAGCTCCAAGTCTCTCTTGTACTGAGGAGCCCAGAACTGGATACAGCANAATCTCAGTCATCTCATCTCAAGGCTGAACAGGCTCAGCTTCTTCAGCCTATCCTCGTAAGAGACATACTTCAGTCCCCGAATGAACCTTGTTGCCCTCCCATGGACATGCCCCAGGAGCTCCAAGTCTCTCTTGTACTGAGGAGCCCAGAACTGGATACAGCACTCCCCATGACGCCTCACCAGGGCTGAGTGGAGGGGCTGGGTCACCTACCTCGACCTGCTGGCAGTGTACCCCAGGGTATCACAGGGCTTCCAGGCCTCTTGTGCCACGGGCCGCCCGGGTCGGACCCACACGGGCCCCCCGCGGGCCGCGGCCTCGGCGGGTCCGGGCCTCGCCCCATCAGCGCCCNCCTGCCGGGCCGCGGGGCGAGCGCGGCTCCCTCCCGGGCGGCGCCCATGGCCGGCGTCATCCGGCGGCTGGATGAAGCCGTGGTGAACCGCATCGCCGCCGGCGAGGTTATCCAGAGGCCGGCCAACGCCATCAAGGAGATGATCGAGAACTGGTAACGCAGAGTCCGCCCCTCTCGCAGCCCGGCCGCGCTGCGTGGGGCGGGGGCACTCTGCCGGGGCTGACACCGCGTCCCGGCCCCGGCGTGCAGCGAGGGGCGAGCGGGAGCCCGGGTGCCGCGGAGGGGCGGTACCTGTGTGTGCTCGTACGAAACGCGAGGGAGGCAGCTCCGCTTGGAAAGCCGAGCTCCTGTCTGCGTTTGTGTTCCGGCTTGTGTTGTTATTGTTTGAGAAACTTGTGAATTGTTTGCTTTCGGTGCCAGGTTCATAATTCATAGAATCACTTAGGTTGGAAAAGACCTCCAAGATCGTCAAGTCCAACCATTAACCCACCACTCCAAACCTACCGCTAGGCCATGTCCCTTAGCACTAAATTTTCATGTATTTTAAATACCTCCAGGGTCAGTGACTCAAACACTTCCTTAGGCAGCCTGTTCTATGCTTGACCACCCTTTCTGTGAAGATATGTATCCTAATATCGAATTGAAACCTCTCCTGGCACAAGTCGAGGCCATTCCCTCTTGACTCATCACTTGTTCCCTGGAAGAAGAGGCCAGCCCCCACCTTTGTACAACCTGCTTTCAGGGAGGCGAGACAAGTAAGGTCACCCCTGATCCTCCTTTTCTCCAGGCTGAACACCCCCAGCTCCCTCAGTCTCTCCTCATCAGCCTTGTGCTCCAGACCCTTCACCAGCTCCATTGCCCTCCTCTGGACACACTGCAGCACCTCAATGTCTCTCTTGTAGTGTGGGGCCCAAAATTGAACACAGCATTTGAGGTGTGGCCTCACCCGTGCTGAGTACAAGGGAACAATCACTGCCCTGGCCCTGCTGGCCGCACTATTGTTGGTACAGGTCAGTATGTCATTGGCCTTTTTGGCCACCTGGCCACATGCTGGCTCATGTTCAGACAGTTGTCAGCCAGCACCCCCAAGTCCTTTTCCACATGACAGCTTTCCAGCCACTCTTCCCTCAGCCTATAGCGCTGCATGGGGTAGTTGTCACCCAAGGGCAGGACCTGGCATGTCATCTTGTTGACCCTCATACCCTTGGCCTCAGCCCATCAATCTAGCCTGTCCACATCCCTCTGCAGAGCCTTCCTGTCCTCCAGCAGATCAATGCTTCTGCTCAACTTGGTGTCATCTGCAAACTGAATAAGGCTACACTCAATCCCCTCATCCAGGTCATGGATAAAGATACTAAACAGAACTCTGGGACTGAAATTGCTTTCTTGGTTTCTTGGTTTCTGCAGTTTGGATGCTAAATCTACAAGTATCCAGGTAATAGTTAAAGAAGGCGGTCTGAAGTTCATCCAGGTTCAAGATAATGGCTGTGGTATCAGAGTAAGTAAGCAAAGTTGACAGGTGTATGCTTCTGTTTAATGCTACCTTTTAAAATTTATTGTAAGTGTTTCTGGTCTTGAAAAAACTCAGAAAGTGACTGTTGCTTGTCCCTTTCACATAGAAAGAAGATCTGGACATTGTATGTGAGAGATTTACTACAAGTAAACTGCAAAAATTTGAAGACTTGGCTAGTATTTCTACATACGGTTTTAGGGGCGAGGTAAGCTCTTCATCAAGGTTTTGAAATTGTTCATTGTTATTCTGCTGTAGTGGGTTGTACATAGTATCACATTCCCAGTACTCTTTACAGAAGCTTCTGTTTTCTGAAAGAGTCTGCTATGTGAATATAGTTCAAAATACATTTCTCTGTCTTTCAAGATTAGGTGGATGCCTATAGGGAGGTATATATTCTTTTTGCTTTCTGGAATAAAATTTGTTTATTTTAATTGAAACAAAGCCTATCTTCTCAAATGATAGTTCAGGAACCTACAGGTGAAAGATAGTGGAAGATTTCACTGGAAAGTGAATCTTGGATGTCAGACATTTGTCTAAATACCACACTTAAAACTAAATGTGCAAAATGGACAGTGGTCTTCCTTTGTTTTTGCTTTTTGACAAAGCTGGTATCTCTGACTCCTCAGATATACTGGTTCTTGTCAGATATACTCCTACAGACTGTACCTAAACTCTGGAAGAACAGTCAAGGATGAGTTTAGCTTTTCTGTCTGGATGAACAAGGTATATGAGTGTGTGTCCTGTGCTCAGATACATAGATCCTCACATGCTCCAGAGAGTAGACTGCTTGGGTCCTCTCCTCACACACTTTCAACATAATCATCCCCACAGCCAGTGGAGTCTGGTCCCGAGGCTGGTTTCATCTGTGTAGACATGTCCATTGAGTTTTCCAGGAAAACCATAGTGACCTAACTTTGTTATTTTACTTACAGTCAAGAGAAGGACATGGGCAGGAGTGAGAGAGTAACGGCTAAAACCTTCCAGCTGCTTTCTAGTTAACATGAAAAAGAAAAAGGCACAACTGTAATAATTTTGGAAATTTCTTTTAGTTATGCATGACATGGTTAACCACTTGCATCGTCAGAAATATTAGGGAAGCTAGAATGATGTCCTGGATAAAGTTACTGGAAGTTTAGTATTGTAGATACTAAAATTTGTTTAAGCTTTACTGATCTGAAATTTCCTTGTAAGGATTTTTGTTTGTTACTTGTAGGTGGTATATTGAAATTTAGTGATGGTGTTTAAAGTGTAGACATGCCTCAGTGTTCTCCAGAGCAAGGTTTACAAAGATGTTTTTTTTTTTTTCCTAGGCCTTGGCTAGCATCAGTCATGTTGCCCATGTTACAGTAACAACTAAAACAGCTGATGCAAAGTGTGCATTCAGGTATGCTATCTATTATCCAGGTGACTTCTGATGGGATAACAGGCAGATGTATTCAGAGCTCTTATTACGGAGGAGGGTATGAGAAGGGCAGGTATCAAAAAGACTTGGAATGTGAGAAAATGTATTTTTTCAAATTGTAAAGCTTTAGCTTTAGCTTAATAGTGTATTTTAAAATTGGTGGAGGTGGGGTGGGGATGCAGGAAATCTTGAAAGAACTTCTTTTCCAGTAGCTAATGCAGATTAAACATTTGTCTTTTCCTCTATTTCAGGATAAAAAGTTGTGTATATATTATGGGCATCATGTCTAGCAAATTTCGCAAGTCTCAGCACAGAAACTTATAACTTAGTTTGTTATTGTATCTTTAGGATAGATAGGTGCTTTGTCCCATCCAGAAAGAGTTTTGAATATTCTTTTGAAAGCAGTCTAAATTTTAAGCTTTTCCATTACTTTCTTGACTATTGAAAAAAAAGAGAATGGGAAAAAAGAGATGTTCTGAATCTTGTTTTTTCAAAAGATTGTATGACTATGGTCTTTCTTGCGTTAAATACTCAGGGTATGTTAGAGGGAAGGAAAAAATCTGTCCTTTGAATTTATGCATCTCTTTATCATGCTGAAAGACCTGCATGGGTCAGTAATCTCTTATGCTCAAAATCCTGTTAGTGTCAAAGGAAATAGATCTTAGACTAAAGTCAAGAATTTCTTGTTAGCATAACTGAAGTGTAAAGTCTAGTGGGAGAATTGTTATTATTCCGTGTCTAGCTATTAAAGAAAGAAGAAAATACAGTAATCCTGCCTTTAGAGGAAAAGTCTCAGTAAAACAATTTCAAAACACATATGCCATGAACTGCCTCCTTTCCTCTGCTATTATTCCCTTTCCCCCACTGGTCCTCTGGCTCTTACAATCAAAGACAGTTTTACTGTAGCAGAAAGGTGGAGGAAGCTAATTCTCGGTGTCCCAAATTCTTTGCTGGGAGAAGTGTGACAATGATGTCATTTCTTTTTTTTTTCATCCTTTATTTTCATCTGTCTATGTCTGCCCTCCTGTAAATCTGGATGTCTCACAACTTTCTATTTTCTGCCTAGAGCTACTTACAGTGATGGAAAAATCAAAGCCCCTCCAAAGCCCTGTGCTGGAAACCAAGGAACTCAGATCACAGTAGGTTTTTGTGCCTGTTCTATCATGTTCCTTTTCTGTTCCCCTTGCACCAATTACATTGTAAGGTACATAACAGTATTATCTCTAAAGTTGCAGTTTGTTAGGTAAACCTAGAGAGTTAAGAAATAAACTGAATGTCGATTTTTCATAAACCAAAGCATTCTCAGAAAATGTATATATAAAATAAAAACTAACAAGATGGTTTAAAATTAATTCTATAGTAAGAGAGAACTTTAAAAAATGTTTTTAATTGTGAACTTTTTCTCTGTAGGTTGAAGATCTCTTTTACAATGTAAGTACAAGGAGAAAGGCTTTAAAGAATCCAAACGAAGAATATGCAAAAATACTAGAAGTTGTTAGCAGGTAAACTAAATTAGGAGGATCCCAATTTTATATGCTGCCGTGGGGAGTACTTGGGTTTTTCAGAAGGACTGGCAACTTTGTGTTCGGTGTCATTTTGTTGGTGGTAGTGGGGATTTTGTTTGTTATGGGTTTTTTAACCTATTTATTAGTGTGCAGTGTCAGATAACAGCCCATTCAATTTGATGTGAAAGATCCAGATAGAAAATAGTGTGTTATATCTGTGACTATTAATTATTTGTAAGAATTCCAGCAAAGAAATGGTGATGGACTTGAATGAGTGAACTTCAAATGTACCCGGGCTGAATAGAATTCATGCAAAAACTGCTCAGGAGCACTGAGATTTGGCTGAAAACAGAAAAGTTGCATGACAACTTTACATCCCCAAAAAGGAGTAATATCACTTCAGCTATTGGATGTTCCCTTCTTGGGCAACTTGGTTGCATCTTTTACCTGTGCTGTAGTCTTCCATAATGTGCAGAGGTTTTTTAAGCAGGATCTGCACTATTTCAGCAAGAGAACTGCTTTACACTTTCAGAAGACACAAAAGGTAGCAGAGAGTAGCAAGACTGTAAACCAAGGTTTAGCCTATTCCCCAAATAAACTATTTAAGAGTCTTTACTGGGTTAGGCAGACTTCAGCCAGGAGGTGGAGGGTCAGATCCTGCTGCTCTGTTGAGCAGAATGATCTGAAGTCTTTCTGAGTTACAGCCCTCCACTTCATTGGTTGTTTTTCATTAGAACTTTTCTATTACTTGATTTTGTGATTTTTTTCTTCTTGAATTTTTGAGTTCATAGTCACAGCAGTGTAATTTTTTTTTAAGCTGTTCAGTCTGCAAAAGCTCAGCTTGGCTCAAGTTACATTACTGTCTAACAGGAAGTGAAATTGCTTGCCCCCATTACTAACTGCTTTTCAGCGGTCAGGGGAAACAATTACCTTTTCTTCCACATACTGCAAACTTATGTTTGTCTGTTTTTCAGGTATGCCATCCATAATTCAGGCATCAGCTTTTCAGCTAAAAAGGTGTGTAGATAAAGTCTTTGCAACTTCACTGTGTGTCTGTATGTGCCTGTGTTTATATACATAATGTGTATACCTGAAAATGCCAGAAAATTTGCACTGCATCTTTTGCAACAGGAACAGGACAGAGGGAGCCTTCCCTTATACTGAAATGTTGAAGGATATGTTGGTGCCGTTTGGATAGAAAGCACATCAGTTAGAAGTAAACAGGACAAAAACATATTTGTCAGGAGTTTGGAGGATTCTGTGTGGTCAGTGCTGTATTTGGTTTAGCTTTATGTTTTGTTTCAGCTTCTCTGAAGAGCCTGGTTACCAAGTGATGTATGAAAGAGGCTGGGGTAGATTATCTTTGTTTTGTGTTATTATTGATAATTATTTACTGAACTGAGTGGGTTCCTCACTGTCCAGGATGGAGTTACTAGTCTCAGTGGATCTGATGTGCTCTGGCTGGTCTTGTAAACATGTGCCATTTACCATCCATTGCTTTTTTGAACATAAAGGAGTAAATAAGAATACAAAACAATACAATGATGTTATGTTGTTCCCTGTGTTATTTTCAGAAATGTTATTGTTTAATTTAAAGTATTTCTAAAACTTCCTCCAGAATGGTGAATTGACTGGTACTCATTCCTGCCCTCTTTAGCAAGGTGACACTGTGTCAGATGTTAGAACCTTATCCAACGCCTCAACAGTGGACAACATTAGGGCCATCTTTGGAAATGCTGTTAGCAGGTACATTGATGTCAAGTTCCCTTTTGATATGAAGCTTTCCAGTGAATCACCCTCCCTTTTCTCTTTAAAAACTGTGGGCTATGGTAACTTTTCTTGCTTCCTTCATGGTTAATTTCATAGAAATGGGAGTGCTGCAATTCAAGAGGTCTCCCTTCTTTTCAGAATGTGTGACTTCTTTTGTGCACTAAAGGTAGGAGGAAAGCTACAAAGTTGTTTCTTTAATGCACTGAAAAGGAGCCATCTGCTTCTGTGTGCTCGTATAAAAACAGCAAGCTGGACCTGTGTCCTCTGCAAGTTCCTAGCCTCTTCCTGTACCATGAAAACCTTAGCTCGTCGTACTGTCTGCTACCTGATAAATTTTGAAGCTACTCATATTGGTTTTTTCTGAAATCTTATGGTTTCTTATTTTGACATAAGCTACATTAGCTGAAGCTATGTAAATCAGATAGAAAAATTTAATAAAACCCCAAAAGATCATCTTTTGAATATGTATCTGCCATTTTAGAAAAAATTCTCTTTATGAGACTTTCAGCTGTGAAAAATTCATTGTATGAATTTGTGCCATGAATAGCTGGGTGTCACTTTGATTCTGTTCTGTTACTGACTGAAGTTAAGCTTCACATTTAATGAATGTAACTTCTAATTTATGAAAACACCTTTAGGAAGCACAGCAAAATTGAGAGGCTAAGTAATGAGGTTTTCAGTGTTATATGTATTTCCTTGCTGTGCATTCATTTATTTCTACTATGGATGCTCGTTTGATAAGAGTTTTTCCTTTGTATGGTTCAGGATAGAGTGTCCATTTCAAAGTAAATGTTTTGATAATTTCTTTTAAAACAATAATTTACCCAGTTCAAGACAGTGTTAAAAACTGAACACAAATAAAAATGGCACTTGGTGTGTGTATTGAGGTTGAATTGGAAACAAGTAGCCCTTAGGTCTGTTCTGTGTTAACTTTAGAAGTTGGCATAACACCTTCCTAAAGAGCTGTGCTCACAAACTACTGAAGTGGATTTTCCTTGACTAATGAATTATGAAAATTATTAAAACTGTTATGAAAATAGTTAATGTTAGGATCTATGTGCACGAGCAAGAGATAAGTTTTTACATTTTAATGACTTCTTAACAGACCACCAAGACATATTACACTGACAAAAGTGGACAAAGTAGTCCAAGAAAAAATGTTTATTCTTCCTTGTCTGCAGACAATTTTGAAGTGTTCTTATCAATCACTGTCAATGACCTAAACAATGAAACACATATTAGAATTATCAATAGATTATAATGCTCTGGAAACTGTGATTTGTTACAGTATTAAAAAGATAATGGTGGTAATTAATTACACATTCCAAACATACATTACCAGTTTATACTTAAGAAGAGGAAATTATGCAGTTCAGGTTAAATAATTACTGTATCCCAGCAATCAGTGTTTGAGCTCTCAAATAATTCTAATGTTTTTATTAACTGTGATAGAAAGAAGATAGATCAGTATATGAAGTAGTGAGACTTGAGCAATTAAGCCCTGAGCCAGAGCTGACCTTTAGATGAACCTTCCAACCATATTGTATATTTGTATCTGCTAATTAGCAAAAATACACATGATCATTAGCAAAATATGTAGCGTGATAAGAATATATTTATCTTTCCATATTTAGAGGACAGACAAGGCTGTGAAATCAAACATCTGACCTTGTTTGGAGGTATATGGTCAAAGCCAACTCCCTTGGGTCCTCCCTGAGCCCTGGCCAGGCTTTGGGTGGAACTGAAGAGGAGAACGAAACCAGATATTTCTGCATTAGAGTTATGTGAGCTTTTTTATTCAACAATATAAAAGCTGGACCCTCTCCCAGTGAAGGTGGGGTCTTCACCTATGTGTGGACACACTGTGTAGGATTTCCCAGTTACTAGGAGTGGTTCTCTAGTCCTTCACTATGACTGGGGCTCCCCAGCTGATGTGTGGATCTGGATGATGGTAAACTGGTGATGTATCTTCTTAATCACTGTGGGCAATCTTTTGCAGTAATGATTAGGTGCATTACTTATTTTATCCTCTTGTAATTCTTTGCTGTTTTGAACTATAGGTAATTACACTCATCCCTTAAAGTTGGTGTCTGTGTCTTTTGTGCTGACTCTGTCAGCTGGCAAAACGGACTGTCACTGCTTGTGAGTACTGTTCTAATTTACATTGTACAGAAGAATGAATTTTTTGTTTGTGTTTCTCTCAAAAATAATAGGGAACTTATAGAAGTGGGCTGCGAAGATGCAAATCTGGCCTTTAAAATGAAAGGTTACATCACGAATGCAAACTACTCTGTGAAGAAATGTATATTTTTACTCTTCATTAACCGTAAGTTTAAAAAAAAAGGCAGCATTTTGTACAGTCATCTGTTGCTTACATAATCAGAAGAACAAAACATTCTGAAGACCTATAAAGTGCATGAGCATTCTTAGAAACATTTTTAAGAATAAATATTACAGTTAATTTTAAGTCCTTAAATGTTTTCCAATTTGTAACGTGTATCATGCTTGGCACTGTATTTAGTGGAAAACAGCTAAGACTGGACCTAAAGAAACCTTGGAGTATCACGGTTATGGCTGTGACCTGCCAGCTTACACAGATCTCTCCATTCTGTAGCAACACTGGCACGGGTTGCAACAAACGTTTACCATATGAAATAATGAAAAGGTAGTCTGGTTATTCCAGTATTTGTGGGAAAAAATACTTCTCAATGTGAAGCATGCTGAGAAAATACTGTCTATTCCTGATTTTATATGAAGAATAAATAGATCTTGGGGTTAAATGGGTGTAACAGATTCCCTCTGAAGACACAAAGCGTGAAGATACTTGTCTGAAGGAGCAGCTGGGTGCTCACTGTGCAGTGTGTTTCAGCTGGACTCTTTGGAAACAGCACTGTGTTCTGTGTTTCAGATCGGTTGGTAGAGTCAGCTGCTATGCGCAAAGCCATAGAAACTGTGTACGCTGCTTATTTGCCAAAAAGCATGCACCCATTCCTATACTTAAGGTAAAGTAATAGGAAGAAGTAGCCCTTCAATACTGTGTTGTAGGATATAACTAGGGTGAGTAGGGTTAGAAGGACATTTCTGTTCCTCATGATAGTGTTAAGAGTTGCACTGAGGTAATTAATCGCTAGGCAGGAAGTAATTAAATAACATTAAGGAAATCTTAAGAAGACAGACCTTCTTTTTAGAAGTAGTAAATATCTGTAATTTCAGCTGAAGTCCTTTCCTATTAATTCATGAGAGACTGCAGGTAAAAGATATTTGTAGAAGTGGGATTTTGTAGTTGTACAATGGAGAGGTTGGTTTAAGCTTACCTATGTAAGTTCATTTTGGTGAGTGATTTTGGATTACTTATTAATTATCTAAACAAGTCGGATTGTAATATAACTTTGGCAGGTTTCAGGATCTTTTTGACTTCTTTAATAGAATAATGTCCCCAAGCCTGACGAATTTTGTCAAATTTGAACCAATTTTTTCTTTCTCTGCCATCCATGGCAGAGGTTAACTTCTTTTAGGTTAACTTCTTTTAAAATGTTTTCCAGCCTGGAAATAGCCCCCCAGAATGTAGATGTGAATGTGCATCCTACAAAACACGAGGTCCATTTCCTTCATGAAGACAGTATTCTGGAGCGTGTGCAGCAACATGTAGAGAGCAAGTTATTGGGCTCTAATTCCTCAAGGATGTACTTCACTCAGGTGAGAACATCTATGGAGTGATGGCAGTTCTGCATTACTTTAATGATCAGGGATAATGTACTCTGTTCAACAGTAAAATCTTTGCAGATATGGCACTTATCAGTGTTGTACTGATACCTTTAGATCTTTGCTCGGTTTCAAGTTACTTTAATATACCAGTGTTAACAATATAGCAAAAGAGAGAAAAAAAGTATGAAAACATTTTAAGTACATTTCAATCAAGTACCTGATTAGTTGTCTTGATTTTATGTTAGCCTTCACATGTGGTGAATTGTTTTTTTATTCTGCCCTGGTTTATGTGAAGAAGATGTGATTGAGGAAACTGTTCTGTGTATTTGAAACACTTAAGATTTAATCTTACCAGAAAAAAAGTCAGGAAGATTACTCTACTCTCTCTTTATGTAAAGCATAGTATAAGAATTACTATAATTTTTATGCAAACTAATTTCCTTGTGATTTTTTTACTTTAAAGATTTTTTCTTTTCAGACAAAGTAATGGTAACTAGTGATTTTAACTGCCAAGATGCAGCTTTGGTGCTCTATGTGGATAGCAAGTGCAAAGCTGGTGGCCTTTTAAGCAGTTGACTGTTGCTGGGGGTTTCAAATTTGCCTCTAAGCAGTAAGATACTGTGAGAAGTGTGACTAATCTTTCTGGTTCTTTTTTTCTTGTTATTCAATCTCTTCTCTTTGATTACTCATGTCTGAATGAAGACACTGCTTCCAGGGGCTGATTGCTCTTCCAGTGAGGTTGTAAAATCAGCAGCAAACTCTTCTGTGGTTACCAAGGGAACCAGTGATAAAGTTTATGCGCATCAGATGGTCCGCACTGATTCCCGGGAGCAGAAATTGGATTCTTTTCTTCAGCCAGTGAACAATCCCCTAAGTGCAGGCCCTACTGAAGTGACAGCAGGAGTTAATGCAGGACCTCCAGAGGGTGCAGACAGGCCCCAGGATGCTGAAACTGAAGAATTCAGTGATCTGATTGAAATGGCTGATGTTCAGGAGGATACAGTGAAGCCTGGGGGGCCAAGTGAGAGTGGACACTTGTCTCCTGAGAACGTGCCTTCTCGGTAAGTCCCACCTTTCCTGAACTGGTGCAAGGCTACCTATTTATTTCATGGCATAGCCCTGAAACTATAGATTTTTTAAATCTCTTTGGACTTCTGCTTTTCCAGAAGGGAAAAATTCTCTAGAATAAATTTTCATGACATATTATTGAAAAATTAAACCTAATCTGTGAACTGTAAATTACATAAGTTGTTATAAATTTGGTGACTGGAATAGGGTTTCTATGTATACTGAAAGGCAGGAAGCAGTATAAATAATGGCATTAGTTTAGGGAGGTCATACTGGTCTGTCTCTTTTTGGAAGCCTCCCTTTTGTGAGGGATAGAAACTACATTACTTGATTTGACAGGCATTACTCTAGTAAAGGCTAAAGTGCTATAAACTTTTTATAGCTCCTGCAGGAGCTGTTACAAGAGGCCAGAGTCTTCTGGGGGAATCTGCTTCCCTCTCTCCAGTAGTACAGAAAAATGGGCATGGAAATAGAAAGTAATTAGAAATATCAACATTTTTGATGTGCCCTTTAAAACCCGATTTGTTTGGTGCTTAAGCAACAGTTGCCTGATGTGATTGGTATTAGAGTGTCACAAATTCTCTTAAACTTCTGAATTACCCTTTCCTAACAAATTATTCCTCAGAAGCAAAATAAAACTGCCTGGGAAACTGTCTGTATTTCCTGTGTTAACATGCAGCATGTGAATTGAGCATCTCATCTGTTCCTGTGTTTGGCCTAAGTGATAGGCGAATTGAACATAATTCCTTTTGTTTTGGTATTGCAGGAAGAGACCTTGGGAAGACATGGACGTGGAATTGGAGAAAGATGACACCAGAAAGGACATGACTGCTGCCTGCACCCCTAGAAGAAGAATTATTAACTTGACCAGTGTGTTGACTCTTCAGGAGGAAATTAGTAACCAGGCACATGCAAGTAAGCAAGACTTGTTTTTCAAAATTACTGTTTTTCCACCAACTAAATATGACTGTTTGAAATGGGAGAAGGTACTTTAAAGGAGGCCCAGTGAACTTCCTGTGCTGCTAAGCAAGTTTTCAACAAAAGCTTTTGCTTTTCATTTTTATTTGTATCTGTCCCACTAATATGAAATGGTGAGACTTGTAAAATACTCTCTTTTTTGGTAAGAGTTGTTTTAGACAAAGGTAAAAGGTTTGTGATTCTTTCTAGGGTATTTCCCTCTTAACTCAGTTGCCTCTGAAGGCAATTTACACTGACTCATACTGTTATGATTCATATGTCTAAATGCTAGGAATCTCACATCTTGGGATTTTTGTTGAATTTATTTTGATTATTCCGGTTGTAAGAATTAGGGATGCTCCACACATCTGTAATAAATTACTTTTCTGTAAATTGATAAGAATCTTAAACTTTAGAAATCATGAACTTTTACTTGTGCTTCAGTAAACATTTTGCAGAAGACTGGTAATTCTGACCCAGTAATTCCATGTCTGACTGTCACTGTTTAAATACTGAAGTCAAAGAGTTGTCCTTGAACCTTAAAATACCAAAAATGTCTCAAAATGCATGATAAAACTTGTGAAGCTGCCTGAGGTTGTGTCTCCACATCTGTAGAAATACCTGAAAGAGACTTTGGAAAGAGAGAAATCTCTTCTCAGTCTGTTACATTCCTTTAGAAAACATAACAGTGGAATTAGGGTAGCGTAGTGTGTTGTACATGCTGTGACTGCAGTTCCAAACATCTGTAACAAAGCTGCTCCCAAGGATGGCAACTTTTTTTGTGGAATGCCTAAAATGAACTCTTTTATGAAATCTGACCTCTCATACCTTTCCCAGCCTTCTCACTCATACATATATTTTTTAAAAATTTACTTTGTGAGAGAAAAATAAAGAAATTACAAAAAAAATATTATGGACCTATTTTATCACAGAATTTAGTTTTTTTATCCATTTATTCTAATATTTAGTTTGATCATACCTAGATTGTGTTGCAAAGCTGGTTTATACCTGCAGTTTTTGAAATATGTATGTGCTCCTCACTGACCTCCTGTGGCTGAAAATTAATTTTGGAAGGCTAATCAAACACAGGGACTTAAATTATATTTTTTTCTAATTTGCATTTGTAGTTGAAATGTTAAATAACTATTCTCCCTCATGCTTTAATAGTATGAGTATGCAAAAAAGTTAGTAATATTTCAAAACCTGTTAATAATGGGTCACACAAGGATGTAAGAAGAAGCAGGGGTGTAGGAGTGGGTGTAGCAGTGGTGTAGTGAGTAATCTGAGACTTTTATGCTAAAAAGACACCAATCACTCAACTAAATAAATGACAGCAGGGTTGCAACTATGAAATGACATTCTTTTGTTTCTTCCCCACCTCTCTGTTGTTTCAGAACTTCAGGAGATGCTACATGAACACTCATTTGTTGGCTGTGTCAGTCCTCAGTGGGCTCTGGCCCAGTACCAGACAAAACTCTACCTTCTTAATACAACAAAACTCAGGTAAAAGAGTTGTTAGACCTGTTGGCAGCTGAAATAAGTACCAGTTGTGAAGCTAATTAGAAGAAGGAAGGAAATGACAGGGAAAACAACACTGTTCTCTTGTTCCCTGTATGAAAAGTCATGAGGCTAAAGATTAAGCAGTCCTTTCAGAACAGTGGAAACAAGTCTGGCACACTTGGGAAAAGTTGCAGGGAATCAGTGTAATTAAAATGACAGCTACTGTATTGTGTGCTCACAGACAGTGGGAAGGGAAAGATTTTTTCTTGCTTCGTGATGATCTGGATGATCTACGATCATCATCATTATTCGCTGCAGGATCATCTACAGCACATTGTATAGCTTCACAAAAGTCCTGAAAAACATTGTATCCAGTTGGGTTGAGAGTATCTGCAGGACATGATTGTACCACAAAATCGTAATTTTGCCTGTGCAGTCTTACAGGGCCAGCTACATAAATTTTTGTAACAAATCAGAGAATAGACTTGAGATAGACATGTCTATTAATTTCCCAATTCCTTTGTATTTCTTACAGTGCAGTAAAGGAGTAAAGAGGTTGAAATATAAATTATCAGGGAATAAATTGATAGCAGTTGGATACCTGAGTATGTAGCCTTTCTGCATCAGTGAGGCTGATGATGTCAGAAACCAATAAATAGATTTAATTGTAAATATCTAGATAATGCAGGTGAACCTTTAAATTTTCAGCTAAAGTAAAATCTTTATTAATAGAACCGGATACGTATATCTGATGTTTCCAGGATGATCCTTATTTTCCCCTCTTAATTATGGTAGCTTGGAGATAAGCAATCCTGTCCATATAATTAATATTTGTGCTTCAATTTAGCCAAGAACTCTTCTACCAGATCCTTATTTATGACTTTGCAAATTTTGGAGTCTTAAGGTTGTCTGTAAGTATAATTTTACATTATATCCTATACAAAAGATGTTTTAAAAAATGTATTTACAATTTGTCTGTCCTTTCAGACAAATGCATAGTTTGGTTGCACAGTCATGTTGGCTTTTGTCCACTAGAGGAATTGTTGTGTTTTTGTAAGAACAGAATGTTGGAACCTTAGTAATTTTGTAGTTGCTACTGTTGAAGCGACATCCTGACTGCTTGTTATTAGTGTCAGTTGTAGTTATTCACCAAGTTTTGCTGTTGCTCATTACATTGGGACAAACAATTTATTAGAATATACAATCTGCAGAAATACAGTATTGATTGCTAGTGTTTATCCTGTAAAATATCACAGTGCTCAGATTGTGGACTGCAGAGAAAGAAGAAAGAAATTCCTATCTTTTTAGCATGGTTATGATAAACACAACTGTTAGTTCTGCAGGCCAGAAATAGTGTATTACAATTAATATGTGAAGGAAGAAGTTAAGAGATTTCCAATAGAGTGTGCTGATTATTACCCAAAGTTTTGCCTTCTTCATTTTTAGGAGCCAGCTCCTTTATATGAGCTTTCAATGCTTGCTTTAGAGGATCCTGAAAGTGGCTGGACAGAAGAAGATGGCCCAAAAGAAGGGCTTGCTGAGTACATTGTGGAGTTTTTGAAAAAGAAGACTGAAATGTTGCAAGATTATTTCTCTCTTGAAATTGATGAGGTGACTGCAGCTGTTACTTCTGACAGTAAAAGAATGGTGGACTTGGCAGTGTTAGGTTTATGATTGGATTAGATCTTAAAGGTCTTTTCCAAACTAAATGATTCCATAATTCTACATTTTGGTGACAGATAACTGCTGTAGTTTGCTTGCAGTGCTTGCAATCACTAAGAACTAGTTCCAGTAAGATTTTAGGTGGCATAACCCGTTCATTTAAAATGCTCAGGACTTATGCTGCCTTTAAGAAGGGTGCTACACAATGTTTCTATTTAATTAGTTACCAAGTCACAGAACAGGTTGGGTTGGCAGGGACCCTTGTGGGTCATCTGTTCCAACCTCCTTGCTCAGGCAGCATCATCCTGGAGCACGTGGGATTGTGTCCAAGTGGCTCTTGAATATCTCCAGTGAGGGAGACTCCACAGCCTCTCTGGGCAATCCAGAATTTTATCATTGCTTCTATAACTAGAATGCAGATCTCTTAACCAGCAAAGTGTGCATCTTAACCAGCTCTCAAGTCAGACAGGGCTGCAGCACCACTGTGTCTCTCAATGTGTCTTTTTTTGTGTGGCTTAAGGCATCCCTTACTTTATACAAAAGTGAACAGCTTCATTAATCCCAAGCACTTCATTTGGATATTTGCTTGAGAAGTATCTATGTAACCTAGAGCTAGAGAAGGTTGAATTCAGCCACTCCCTGAGCTGAGTGGCTTAATCCATGCCTTGTGAAATTAAAAACCACCAATAACTCTGTTTCTGCAGTGTCTGCCGGCATCAGACTTTAAAAACTTGTAAGGCTCACTGAGTTTGCTAAGAATCAGTCTTAAAATACATAAGAGTTTTGGTGCATTTACTGCAAGAAAGAACTTTTTTTTTTTACTGAAGCAGCAGTGTTGCCTTGCAGGAAGGAAATCTTACTGGGTTACCACTTCTGATAGACAACTATGTCCCACCATTGGAAGGACTGCCTATGTTTATCCTGCGCTTGGCCACAGAGGTATATTCTCTCAATGATTTTATTAAAGCACAATTACTTTCTTTAAGCAATTCCAGCCTACCTTTGCAGTTTCTGGTGCAGCTTAATTTACTGTTATATGTTCCAGATGATGTTCTGTGGTTACTGATTAGTTATGCTTTGCTGCTATATTCATAACTACTTGCTGACTGAGTCTCTATTTTGATTTAAAAGCCTGCATTCCTACTCTCTTTTTTCATTCTCTACCTTTACCTCACCAGGACAAAAATGGCCAATACATTAATATAAACTTTCCATATTAAGAATTTCTATCAAGTCTCTGAGTGCTACCCAGATTCTATGAAATGACTTTTTTTTTTTTGTAACAGGTAAACTGGGATGAAGAAAAGGAGTGTTTTGAAAGCCTGAGTAAAGAACTAGCTGTGTTCTACTCCATCAGAAAGCAATATATAATAGAGGAATCCAACCCAACAAACTCTCAGGTATGAGGATACTGTAAGTAGTCCTGTGAGCAGATAGCTAACAACATACAGGAAACTTCTGCTCTTTCAAATACAGACTTCTAAACCCAGCTCTTTCAGTGACTTGAATCAAGTAGCAGTGTGGCAAGATTCTGAAAGAATGTGGCTTATATTTTCTGAAGTATTATAGGTATTGAGGGAACCTTTTAACTTTGGCCATTGCAGTGTACTTAATATTACTATAAGCCTCCTTGGCTTCTGAGTTGGAAATGTATTTTTTATGCTATATTTCTATAGAAGAATAAGGATGCATATAAATTAAAAGTGCAACCTGATTGTGTCTAAATATCTTCCTAATCAATAAGTTAAGCTCACCCATTCTGCAAGGGACTTTACAGAGCTTGGAATTGACTTTATATAATGAACTTTCCTAATACCAGCGTAATTTTACTATTGCTGTAGTCTTACATAGTCAAGTTTTTAAGATGTGCACTCTTCTAGTTAAACAGAATGTCAGTTTGTTTGTTCTTGTTTTCCTTTATTTCAGAATGAAGATTCTGAGTCGGGTTCAACAACATGGAAATGGACTGTGGAACATGTGCTTTACAAAGCTTTTAGGACTCATCTTTTACCTCCTAAACACTTTGCAGAAGATGGCAACATTTTACAGCTTGCTAACCTGCCTGACCTGTATAAAGTTTTTGAAAGATGTTGAGCAAGTAGTTATTAAAGACTGTTTTTTTAGATAGACATCATTTGTGTTACCTTCAGTTTTACTTAGTAGAAGATAAAGCTGGAATCTTGACTGAGGAAAGAAAGACGGGATTTAGTATCCTACTAAACTGCTAACATGACAGCAAATTGTCTATTTTCCTTTCCTTCCTTTTGTTGATCAAAATATAAAAAAAATCATTTTTGATGTGTCTAAACCCAATGAAAATACCTAAAATAAAATCACTTAAACTCTGAGTTTCCCTCTTAAACAATCTGCTAACAGAATACACTTCTACTGAAGAAAATATACTGGGTTAAGTGATTGTGGAAGAAGATAGAGCTTAATTTAGTTGAAATGTGAATGGTTTAACTTCTCTTTCCTCTGGAAATCAAGCTAGGTTACCTGCATTCTTTTGTCTTAAGCAGACGGTTGTCTGACGGTTTCTGCAATGTGAGTGTACATGCAAAGCACGTAAAATCATCTGTTACTGTAGGAGTTAGTCTTGTAATATTTCAGGGCCCTTGCTGAAATAAGGCAAATCCCTTCCCTTTTTAATACTGCAGCTTGGGAGATCTGCTACTTTCTAGGTTGGGACACATTTTTCTAAGTCCAAGAGACATCTAGCATCCAAACCAAAAAGGAAAGCAAGCTTCATTTTTGCACTGTAAAGATTTCTGTTCCATTTGAAAGCAGCTGGTACAAGCAGAAGCACTAATCCTCTTGGATTGCTGAGGTCCCAAACCCTGCCTTACATTGAGAAATACTCATGAAGTGCAGCAGTTGGATGTGAGTCCAAAAAGACAAGTCCTCTCAGATAGGCATCTGCTGGCCTCAAGTAGTGTATTAACACAGGGGTCGGTGTACCTTCATACATTTCAGGGATGCCAAGTGCAGATGCTGAATTTCTCACTTGTGATGCGCCAGCTTCAAAAGAGTGGGAGTTCTCAATAGCAGAAAATCACATTGTTCCAGAAAGCATCTTCTTCCTTCTGCTCCCTGCCTTTGATGACAATCCTGGCAATGGGATAACTACTGGAGAATCATGTCTTCCTGAGCCAGCCAGCCCAGCAAATGAAATCTGAAATTAACAACTGGCTTCAGCTGGCCTCAGCCCACATATTGCTTCTGGCAATGAGGGGGCATAGAAATTGTGGAGAATATAGGGACAACTGGAAATTGTATTTGTATTGTGCTTCCATTGTATCTTGCCCTTGCTAGGGTGCTTGTCTTGTGATTTCAGCATATCAGTGCTCTATCACTCTTCACATGTAATGACTAATATATCAAATAAGTAAATTTGATATTGAACATGAAAAGCTCCCTCTGTGGAACATCCAAAAGAACCTAGACTCTGACATGCACATGTAAGAAAATTCTCTAGATCACCACAGGCATGCTTACATTAGATGTTAAGTGTGGCACAGCAGTCTGGTTGCATTTATGTGCCATGCAACAAATGCCAGCTCCTCATCAGACTGCTGTGTGGGATCCTGAACCTCCACAAAACTAATAATCACTAAAATCATAAGTATATTCTGAGTTATGCTCATTTTCTTCTGTTTTTGGTGGGTTTTCTCCTTTTGGTATTTAATGGAAACCTGATTACATAGTGCAAAGTTTCTGTAACAAAATGAAAAATACTCATAATAAAACTCAAATAGGGTTTTTTTTTTCCTTCTAATCTGTATATATTTCAGAGCTTTAAGCTATCTGATACAGCTTATTTGACTTCCTTTGCATAAAAAATGCAGGAAGTCTTTCTTGCAAAGTATATTTGGAAGTTGATTGCAATAAACCATCAAAGCATTCCTGTCACAGATAGGTAATGGTATTACTTTGTTTAACAGCTTGCTTGGGTTATTTTTCCTTTTAAATCCTTGATTCAAATTTGCCTCTTCAAACAAAACTTAAATCTCACTTTCAAGCCCAACAAAAAGAAAACCCAACACATTACAAAGAGGGCAAAGCCACATTGCTGTCACAGTCATGCCAAGCAATTCAGTCCATTACCACAAGCCTTCACATGAACAATCATCACATCTGTATTAGAATCAAGAGCAAACAGCTCTTTAAAGGAAAGGCTTTGGACAGTTCTGGAGACGCAGCTGGTGCTACCCAAGGAGAGCAGAAACATCCCTGGGGAAGGCAGGGTTGAACAATAGTTTTTATGTCAACTTTGCAGGTTTTACAGGTAGGTTTGAGAGGAGTGAACAAAATTATTCCAGTTTGAGTGTTTTAACTCCTTTCTAAACTATAACATACATTTTAGATTTACAGGAGATGCAGCTTCTCATGGCAGCAACCATGTGAAGTAACCATGAGAAGCAACTTGAACTGTTTGGGATGCACCAAAGGGAGTAACTTCTTTGGCAAACTACCCATGTATGAAAACATGGCATCTCAGTTAACTCACTATGCAGAGCATCCAAGCCATACATTACAGGAAGAAAGATGCTTGTTTAGGAGAGGCTTGCAAAATCTTTACCTGACATCTGCTAAATAAAACTATTCATGTCTGGTGTAACAAATACCCCCCACCCCAAGGACTTTCTGTCACCATTGCATATGGCTTGTCCTACTTTGCAGTTTTTGTATTAATTCCCTTTTTTCCAAGTACTGAACTGCAGGAGGAAACAGGCACTGAGAATAGGTTGAATTTCTTAGACATGCAGAGGAATTTCATATTGCAGATTGAAGATGATATTCAAGTAATGTCATGAGTTGTGCACCTAGATGAAGTTCTTAAGTTTAATGGAACCTTTGACATCCTATTCCAGATGTGTTTTTCTCACTGAATTTAATCACAGTATATTTAGGGTTGGATTGGACATCTGGAGATCATCTGGTCCAACTCCCCTGCCAAGGCAGGGTCACCTTGAGCAGATAACACAGGAATGCATCCAGGTTGGGTTAGAATGTCTCCAGACAGGAAGACTCCATGAACTCACTGGGCAGCTTGTTCAGTGCTCTGCCACCCTCAATGCAAAGAAGTTCTTCCTCCTGTTGACGTGAAACTTCTGGTGTTTTAGTTGTCCTGTTGCTGGGACCACCAAAAAGAGTATGGCACCATTCTTTTGGCACCTGCCCGAGAGATATTTATGTGCATTAATGAGATTCCCTCTCAGTCTTCTCTTTGCTAGACTAAACAGGCCCAGCTTCTGCAGTCTCTCCTCATAACAGATAACTCCAGATCCTTGGTTAGGAACATTCCAACATTGTTAAATGACAGGGTTTGAATTTCTCTTTCTTCTAATAGTTTATTCTTACCTCCATCCTCTAAAACAGATTCTGGGTATTCTGAAGCAATGTAAGGGATAAACTTGGTCCTAGCTTATATTTTCATTCAGCAATTACAGAAGAGAACTTTAGGAAGAATGTGACAAATAAGTGATGTGCCACTACCACTAACATGGCTTTCATACAGGCAAACAGTATTTTAACACATTTTGCACAAAATCTGTGCAAACTGGAGTCCTTATTGCCCCACATATACAGGAGTGGTAAAAGCAGATTTTTCAGATGACAAAGCAATGAAATATCATAATGCATTATCATGTTTTAATGTTTTTATTTTAGAAAGTGAACATACCCATTAAAAAAAAAAGAAAATGCATGAAGGTAAAAAAAAAAGTAAACATAAACTAATGACAAATTGCAATAACATAAAATAATTTTATCTAGTGAGACCCAACAATTATTAAATATACTTCAACCACAGAGAAGTTTTACTTCATTATATTACCAGTCTCTTGATTAGGTACACAAAACAACACTTTCCAGTAATTATCTAGTCATTAGAAGATCAACTTCAGGAATCACTGAATAATAAAATACATTGTGGACGAATACTTTCATACCACCTGGGAGGCAACCTAATATACACATGTCAACAAGGTACTTCTTCATGAGGTATTACAGTACATGGGAACCATTCCCTTTACTTTCTAACGAGTAAATTCTCCTGTCAGCAGCTCCACCAGCAAGTCAGCCACAGACTCTGTTGCCAGTTTCCAAACCCCAACAACTTCCTGCAGAGATTTTCTTTCTGCAACAGATCACACCAGTCAGGATGAATGACAATGGGAGTAAAGAAAACATAATGTAAACAGGGAGGCTGAAAAGAAGAGGTCATCCACTCTTCCAGGTGAGCACTAGAAGGCTTCAAATCAGAAGCTGCAGCTTCTCAAGAACATTTAATACCTCCCCTAGCTTGAGCTTTGCTGTGAATGGTGAAGTGAAAGCATGGGGCACTATAATTCCAGAAGTAAATTAAGTAATTTCTAAAATAAGGAAATAATCTCATATTTAAACAAAGTATACTACAAAAATCTTAAGATGAGGCTGCTCCAGCATAACCCATTTGTAGTATTAAACAGACTGAGGAGGGGAGATACTGAAGCAGGTTTTAAATCTTTATCCTAGATTTAAGCCAAAGAAAATCCCTTCCTAGCATTCTTGTGCTTTCATCTCCAAAGAAGTATATCTCTTTGCTGCCAAAAAAAGTTGCTTTTACATATCTGGTCCACCACTGTCCTTTCCAGGAGAGGCAAAAAATAAATGCAGAGGAGGCCAGCTCCAGGCTCTCAAGAGCTTGGCAGGATTTCCTTCTTGAAGGCTGCTATGAGAGACAGACTGAGTTCAAGAATTATGAACTCTTAAGGGTTAACACACCATCTAATTTCTTTGGAAAGAAACCAGGAAGAAAAAACATATCTTTAGGAATATTCAGGTTCTGCACAAAGGAACTTACCTGCTTTTTCTTATTTGCTATACAATTGGTTTTTCACTGTCTTGTTTTTCTTCAGAGTCTTCATCAGAACCTGAAAAGGAAGACAAGAATGCTGTAGATCAGTTGAGAGAAGTTACAGGACACAAAAGTGTTAAGCTTTTTGTTTTGTACAAATCAGTCTGAATGTCTCTAATTTCTTGGAATAGCATATCTGCTGCATTTTGAAGCTTAAATTGTACAGAAACTGAATAAATGTACTCTTTCCAGGACGATTTTCCACTTACTACCTCCAGAATAGACTTGGTTACCAAGTAACCAATGTGGAAGATGAAGGGTCACCCCATATAAAGAAGTGGCTCCAGGGTATGTCCCTGGACACGTGTAGCTTCAAGAAAGACAAAAAAAGAGAAATATGCTTAAAATTCCTACAGAGCTTGTTTTAAATGTCACCTCCTAAAAGCAAAGATTTAAGAAATGTTGCCATATCAGCAGAGAGGCAGGATCACAGGGCATAGTTTATCTCTAAATATTTGTCAAGTCAATATGTATGGCAAAGTGACCCAAAATTGCTGTCTTAGAACAATCTAGAGTTTATCTTCTCAGAAAGAAATTCAGATTTTTAAAGAAAAATTTTAATTATAACATATTTTTACTCTACATTATCCAGCAGTTTCATTTTGTGATTACCAGTGTATGTTAGTTCAAATATATTAATCTGTTTCTTTTATATCTCATACCCACGAAGGGTGCTTAAAATGTACTTGGCAATCAGGGCAGACCTGGAGAAAGCATCTGAGCTGTTACTGAATCCCACTGGACAAGCTGAAAGTAATGGCACACCTATAGTCAACACATGCATGCTGAGACACCACCTCACTGCACCAGCAACACTGACCCAGCCACAATGTCTAGAAAAACACCTTAGCTTCCTCTCACACTCTGTATTCTGTTGCTAAAAAAAACCCATAAAACCCAGGCTGAACAGCAGAGTCCAGTAGAATAGTTCCATTATTCCTCAAAGCAGACCCATAGTTTTAGCTAAAATCCATTTTCACTCAGAATCATTGGTTATACTCGACTCTAATGCTCTGTGACCCCTAGATAGAGCTTGAAGTCATTCTAAGCCAAGATGCTCAGCATAGAGAAACCAGAGACAGAGTTTAAAATGAAAAATATCACCAAAATGTATAACTCTATAATGCAAGATAGGCAAACTTACCTGTAGCAATTAGCAGATATTATTTTAATTATATGGCATTATACAGCACAGCTTGGCAGAGGAGGTTTACATTTTAGGGGAAAAAGACTGATACAGGAGTTGGGGGTTCCCACTGCATTCTCAGGTAACTCAAATTGATTCGATCCGTTAAGAAATTACTTATTTCCTTGAAATGCTTGAGACAGATTCTTGAATCTTGCAGTATTTACATTTATTTTTTATTTAATCAACTCCTATCTCAACTAGACAAAGCATATGATATGCAGAGTTAAGATGCACTTAACATTACCCACAAATTTGATTTAGAGAGGTGAGCCTTTTTATAGAGAAGGCTTTTTCTTTTTGTTATGAGAAAAGAAAAGAAGCTCTGATTGAAATTTCAGTTTGCCTTACAGCAGTTTCAGGTTCATTGTCTATCCTAAGACAGTATAAAGCTTCAAGTTTAGGCTGGATTAAATAGTGCATTGCTGCATAAATGCTGTTGCTGGCAGGTAAGAGATCACAGACCAACAAAGCATCTCAAGCTGAAAGAGACCTGTAAGGATCACTGAGATCACTGGCAGAAGCAAACCATAACTGCCTCCTTTCAGTTGTGGTGCCGTATTTTTTTCAGACTTACCTTGTTTTTAGTCAGAACATGACTTAAAATACACTAACCATGTGTATTGTAACTCATCTGAATTACTGAACAAAAAAGAATCTTGCATTTTAGGATGATAGTTTTCATTTAAAAACCAAAATACATTTTTTCCCTTCCCCCTCCCCCTCTTGAAGGGTGTGAAATATGCAGGAAAGTAAAGTGAACATGAAAAAACTTTCACTAAGCAAATGTAACCACCTGCTACAGACTCAGGAGGAGAATAGAACTGCCCGTCAGAGAGGATTCCTGGGTGAAGAAGAGCTGCCCGTTCTGAAGCATCCTGTGCTATCAAAAATCCTAAAAGAAAAAAAAAAAACCCAGAAAATAATTCCTCAGTGCTAACACATAAATTCTTAAAGATCAAATACTGATGAAGAATCTTGAAGATTGATGCATTCCCAACTAGTTACTTCTTTAAATAAGTATCTTTTAAAAAAGCACCAACAATTAATTTAACACTTATGTCTTCCATTTAAATGCTAGCAGGTAAGGTGAAGCACACCAGCAAAACAGAAATATTGCACACATGAAGAAAGGAATTTTTCCTTCTACTATGTATGGTTACATAAATAGGTTGCCATATGTAAATTCATCAATATTCACCGGCTAACTAAAACTTCTGAAATACATTTTTAATGATCATGAGGTGCCACACATAACCAAATAAATTATTTTCTCTCTTTGCCACTATGACCCTTCACTAATGTCTTGCTTTCACCAATCTGTCTCAACACACTCATTTCTGCAACCTTCATGAACTATTTGCATGTGTGTGTATGGACTATTTTGTCAATGAATATTCAATATGAAAAAATGCAAAAGTCTCTGAACTGGTTAGATTTCTTATCTACTTAGATAATACCGTGATGCAGCTGTATTTCCTCATCCCCTCATAAGATAAAATTTGCTCTAACTTTCTTTTTCTCCCGGCAAACACCACTTAACCAACGTCTTTCATCAATTTCTTTCTTCCTTCATTTAACCATCTTCTTTCTCAGACCAGTGAAAAAGAAGAAGGAAGGGATCAAAGTAGAAAGTCTGCATTCTGAGCACATATAAATGGAGGCATCCATGCCCATGTAAAGTTTTTTTGATTTACCTAACACATAAACATGCCCTTCCAAGAGTTTCAGACTATTTCAGGTAATGATGCATAAATAACAGGCTGGCTGTATAATTAGTCTCCTGCTGTTGAAACTCACAAGCATCTGTAAGTTTTCTTTCCCTCTCCACTCAAGCAGTATTCTCTTTCAACTGAAACAGTGGATTTCCTCCATTTAGCTGAACATTTAGAGCGTCAGTTTTCTGCTGCCTCATATCAAAGGTTGAAATTCATACTTGTTCTGGTCTCATTCTGCCTGTGCATGAAACAGACTCTCCACAACACTTCTTTGCTTTCCCCTTTCCACCTCAAAAGAAGAGTTAGTGACATTGAATTAGTTACTGTGTCTACTCTTCCTAAAAGAGGAGCCAGCTACACATTATCCAAAAAAGAAAGTTTTACAATCCCAAGTCAGTTAAATTTTCACATCTCAAGCATGCAAAATTAAATGCATTCCCAAGTGCTTGACAAATTGCTGATCTGGCCCTTCTAACTTTTACCTCTGCCTCCCTAAGTTAATTAAAACTTCACTTCTTTGAAGGCATATGTTCCTTTCCCAAAGAGGAAAAAATCATGCCATTTGAATTCATTTTTTCCGCAACTCTTCAAATTTTGAGAAGCTGAAAGAGGCATTCTTCTGCCAGTTAACATGGGATCAAATGTTGCCAATTGCAGTGACTGACAGGAAATATCACAAGCTTACTATTCTCTTCTTCAGCTTCCTGTGGTAACACTTTAAAGTCCAAGAACCAAGTTTCAATCCAGGCAAGTATGAAGGATATGATGGGCAGCACGTAGCCAAAAGCACCTTGTGAGAACAGCTAGAAAGAAAGAAAATATTACAAAAATTACTCTGAAGAATTTTGCTTTTAAGAAAACAAAGTAAAACAAACGCTTGATTTGAATATATACCTGTGAAATAATTACTTTTGCTAATAAAAAGGCACTGGTCACTGCTGTTGTAAACTGAAAGAGACAGAACAGATAAACTAAGAAATGGATTTAGTTTTTTATTTCTGCCACTATCTATTAGTTGCAACTTTAAATATTTACTGACAACAGCAAGATCACATAGATTAATAAAATGTAACAAGCATGATACAATTAACTAACATATTAGTAAAATAACCTTATAAAATATAACTTTTAATACAAACATCTCCTAACATTGATTTCCACATAGCAGATAGCATTCCTGTAAACTCAAAAATGCCTGAGTTATGTAAATTGTGACCTGACTATATAATGAAGATAGTGTACTTCATTCATCAAGTCCCTTTAAAAAATCCCAACTATGTATTTGCGAAAAAAGCAAACAGCAGTTGCTCCAAATGCTTTTCACTGCTGTCTAAATCAAAATATCAATTCCAAACAACAAAACATCTTTGTGGGAGTAAACTGGAATAAATATTTTAATTCATGAAGTGGTATTTTGAAAAAATTATTTTTTTGAAGACTTATACTCCCTGATATATTTTTAAAAAATGGCATGCTGGATAAAAAAAACAACCAAAATCTGAAAAAGCAGAGAACAAGTACTGTTCACATAAGCAAGGCCTCTATATCTTCTGGTTCATCTGGGTCCAGCAATTCTCTAAAAACAGCAGAACCAACTTCTGTCAACCACAGGTAGAATGTAAAGATTGAAGGCTTTGGCAAAACCTTCAGCAAAGCTTTATGTGTCTAATTGCTTGCTACCGTGATGGGTTCACTCTCACCACCTCACAAAGACATCAAGTCAGAGGATTAAGAAATACTCTAAAGCTACAGAACTAAGAGCAAGGACTTTGAAGAGGTATGCACTTAAATATAAGCACAATCAGACCAGCGGCTACCACTGTGTGTGTGTTTGTGCCATGCTAATAACACAATCTATAAAAATCATGGCATGCAGTCTTAGTGTACTAAGCAAACTGCAGGCTACTCATTTGAAGAAAGTTACACATGAACATGTTCTACATGCACCTACCGCAGTGTAAGGGGAAAAGAAAAAAGTCTGATTTACAAAGCACTAAGCCAGCAATACACCTATTGTATTACAACCTATAGTATTGACTGGTAGAAGCATGAATTTTTCACCAAATTTTGCATTCTTTGTCATCCACACTGTACAGCTGCATTAAAGATATTGGCTCCAGTCCACTGTGGTTGCCTACAGTTCTTGAGAACTTTCTTTTTAAGAAGGGATGCATATTCAACCTTTTGTATTGGAGCATGAAGTAATACAGGTGCTAGTGTTCAATGGGTGGCACCTAAAACTTTAAAAAGTAAGAATGTGGGACTCAATGGATACCTGGATCTCTAGCACAATAATGCCAATTCTTGCCAATTCTTGTTTTTGTGGAAGGTTCACTATTACAAATGCAAACATATTTCCAACATTAATTCACAAGTCTCAGACGTAACAAGCAGTTATGACTAGCCATTCATACTGGATTAAAAATAAATCTTAAATTTGTTTTAACATGATACCTAATAAGAATCACACCCACTGTGCTATTAAATTCTTGCCTTTAGACTGAAAATCTTCCAGAAAACAAGTTTTTAATTTGTTACTGTACAACAAATTTATATATATACACTATCAAGATGATTCTTTACATACAAGCATTGAGGCATCTAAAATTTTGTCTAGTTGATCCATTCAAGGAAAAACTCCATTATGCTTGGCTACTACTCACAGCTATTGCCCACCAATGGCGCAGTCTGCACATTGCATATGCAAGTATTAACACCTTAAACCGAAAGACTGCCAGTAGCTATAGAGAGAGGAAAAAATATTGTTTGGTTAATTCAGAACACAGAAGAACCACAATATTCTCAGCTCACCAAAAATACTAACTACTTACAAGGAAACTTAAAACAGGACAGTTTAAGTTCTATTACCAAGAAACAAATTTAAATGTGTCCTTATAAAACAGAAATAGAAGGTAATTTCCCATTTGTAAAGCAAATGGCAACATCCACATACCTACATAGGCTCAAATATGCAAGCATGTGCCATTCCACAAATAAGTTAGAAACATAAGAAAGCTATACAAAGTGTGTTCATGATCATTTTTCCTGACTGGAATCTAAACAGTTAAAGATGGATGCAGTTAATCCAGGAAACACCTTGTGCATCAGTGTGCATCTCACACATCTCACTGATCTTAGCAGTGTGCTACTATACTTCCAGTATTTTGTGAAATATTAACATTGCAACAATCCATTATTCTTTATGTAGCTGCCTAAAATAGCAAATAATTCTATTTGGCAGTAGAGAAAGGTAAGTTAGGGTATTTGTAGGCTAGAAAATTAAATCAATAGCAGACAGACAAGATCTCTGAATCAGGAACCCTGAGTTTCAATTTCCCTGTTTATTTTTTTAACATAGATTTCTCCAACTTGTTTTAAAAGATGTGTTCAGGATTGAAAAAGTGTGAAACAAATGCTTAAAAATTAAGAGAAATCAAAGAGAGCCATGGCCAGAGGTATGATAAACCCATTTAATGTTATGCAAATGTGCAGTAGAAACAGGAAATCCTGTAAAAACCCACAAATAACTTTGCAAAATTTGAAGTTCTAGTCCCTTCCCAAGGAATCAAAGTCTATTATTTTGCATTACATGTTCTTAATCTTTGGTTCACCTACAGGATAAAGTAATTTCCAGAGCATCAACATTTACACTTTTTGCCTTCTGCAGTATGGTATATCATGGAGAACCTGCCAGCAAAACAATGAAAAAGGGAGAAGGAGCATAGTTTGCCAGCTTATAAAATTTTTGAATCTAGTACATAAGTTTATTTGACAGCAAATGTCCAATGCAGAAGTAAGGATGGGTTTTTATACCAGTTTCAAAGAGAGATTCTGGATACAGTCATCAGTAAAAAATGACTGATAACCAAACCAAGTCATCTCTGCAAGGCAAACAAGATCTGGTAGAATTAACTATCTTGCCCTTTACAAGAACTGTAAAGAAACAGCTTTTACTCAGGCCATGAAGTGCAAAATGCATTGCAACTACAGAGCTACAGCTTTTCTTAAAGAAAGAAACTTCCTAATGTAGTAGAGTTCCGCTTATGTGCCTAAGGTACTTATACATAGTAAAGGAGAATCATACTTCACATCAGCTCTTTTTATTCTTTGAGTTAAAACACAGAACTCTGAAAAACCTGCCCTGTGCAGGCCACCCTGGGAACAAGTCTCTCCTCACTGCAGCCACCTTAGCCCAAGGAAGGACAAAAACATTGGTTTAACCTAAATTATTTCAGAGCTGGAGTGCTATGGGTCTTGTCCTTTTAATGAATTACCTTATGTCACATCAAAGTCACATTCTTGACTGGGTTTTCCATCTGCTTTTCCATGCACCCCAAAGCTAAAGATGCAAATTGATTGGCCCTAAGTATTTCTATCCACAGACTGCAAGAGCAGGACTGAACAACCTCTAGATGGGTGAAACTTGGCCCTTCTGGTTTAAAGTATAAAGAAAAGATCAACCCTTTCAAAAGACTCAAACTAGGAAGCATCTGTGGAAAGAAGAATGGGAAAACTATACTTTTGCTGCTCCATTTTCTTTTTTTAAGAACACTTACAAATATATCAAAATATGAAGAAGAGTAGTCATAATGTAGGACTTCTTTCTCTAGAGTAGTCTCAATGCCTCCTTTTACCTACAAAGGAACAACACACACAGCTTCAGAAAACAAAACACACACAAATATGAAGAGTAAAACTAGTAATTCCCTGCTGATATATAAAAAGATCATTAAACTAAATACAGAAGAGCTGTCTGCCAAGAATGATAATGTCAAGACTATTGTTGTTATTTGTTTTGAAAGATTACATAGACTTTTCAAAGTGAAAACATTTAGGATTATTATCTGGCCTAGGCAAGCTACATTTCAGGCTATCCCAAAATAAAAGCAAGCAAGTTATTGAGGGAGGAATAAATGAGTAAATGTTAAGGTCTGTTACACAAACTCATAAAGCATTTTACCTCTTTTAAGGAGGATCAAAACTGATCAAAAAGCCAAACCTAATTCTAGTTAATCACATGTTAGCAAATAGGAAACAGAACAGAAACTGAATTCATACTTCAGATCTCTTCCTTATCAAACTTTCCTTTTAACCAGATTTGTTAAAAAAAGCTGAGCCAAAAGATCCACAGTAAAAAAAAAGCAGAAGCTGCAACTATTAGACTAATCTTGCACAAATAACTAACATTCAAATTTAATTCTTCCATTTACTCATGAGATTCAAAATTACATATTCATTAGCCACCATGTTTCTTTCCAGTGGAAGGGTTCTACTATTCAAACTGGCCTTGTAAGAAAATAATTTAAGATGTACTGGCTCAGAGAATGAGAGGAGTATCTTAGTTGAAAATAAAAATCCTCAGTGTCCTTGTTTTTAATAAGAAATTCCATAATTAAGCACTGCATGAAACAGTTATGTAAAACACCAATAGAAGGCTTTAATATTGAGCTTGACTACTGTAATCTTTTTAAAGAAAGGAGCTACCAAAGCACACCAACAACAAATGCTTACTATCACAAAGCAATGCAGTCTACACACTTCCACACTTTTCCAACTATACTGCAGGACAATGTTTTCCTGAGACTAGTCACTCCAACTCTGAATTTCTTCTATTTCTTCTTCTCTCCCTCCCCTCTACAGCTACCTAACAAACCACTTTCTAAAGGCAGTTTTCCCTTGGTTGCTCTACTGCATCAAGTGTGATTATCTGTTTCCAGCATAAATAAGGAAGATAATTTTCCCCTACTCCAAGCTGTTCATCACTGTGTGGCTGTGTGAGCACCATGTTAACATAAGGATAAAAAGAGAACCATGGAAACCTTGATTTTTGCTCAAGATGCCATGGAGCAACTCCCTGAAGCATTTAACAATAAACTACACTACACCTAAGGAAACTTAAGGACCTACTAGGAAAATAATGGCAACAAAGTGAAAACAATGCTTACAGGAACTCTCATAGCAATTCTGACCCATTACTTAGGCACCAATAACATACAGTCCTAACACAATGCTATTTGACTTCCTAGAAAAAAAAGCAATTCAAAGAAAAACAGAACAAAAAACCTAAGTACATGTCAGATCCCAGATATCAAATTTTAGCTTCTAATATCATTGACTTCTAATGACAAAAATCTGTTTTTTATTCTTGCTGACATGTGGCAGTATAGGACACTAGTTCATATGTTGTACTGAGAATACAATCTTTTACAAAGAAAACTGCTGTGATCTTGAGGTTCCTTGATGCTGTAGCATTCGAAATGAAACATCATGAGTTGGTAGCATTTTCTGATCGGAGTCTTCAATATTCTGAGAGCACTCATGTGAAAATCTGTACTCAGAAACCTCAACAAAGATATAAACCCACTCTGTTCCTCTTAGTTGTACAAGCTGTTGAGAAACTGGCCTAAAAAAGGAACTGCATCAGAACACTATCCTACAACCATTTTTCTACCTAGAGAGAAAACAGAAAGTCTAGTCCCAAAATTACATCATTCAGGCAAGCAAAATCTGCTTTCTCAATTTAAATCAGAACGATTATTTTTCACTGTATCAATGAACTATAGAACAGTCAGCTTCTGAAGCTTCATAATGTAAATCAATAACTGAGGTTATTTATCCAGCAGAAATGCTGATAAAAAATATTTACTCAAAATCTTTCTTTCTAGAAAAGGGATTCCCCCCTAGTGTGTCCTTTCTTAAATGCAAACTAGATTATAGCTCAAAACCCAGCTCAAGAACTAGGATGCTACTTATGAAATAACAACAAATAAGCCTTCCTGTTGCTTTCTGGAAATTTTAGGAGAACAGCCTCATTTTCCAGATTACAAATGCTGGAGTTAAAGTTGCCACCTTATGTTGTTTAAATGCACCCTGCCATCCATTATGTATAACACATCAAGTTTACACCAAAGAAAATACATCACAACAAAGGAAAAGTTTAGGCCATTAGAAGTCTTTTCAGGGACTAACACCTCAGTGAAATATCACTGACTTAAAGTTACTCAGAAGGCATAGTCCTTAATCCTGTTAAAATTCACACTTCTTGCTAAATTCAAAGATGTACATTTTTGTTTAATTCATGCCTGAAGACTACACTGGATTTCCATTGTTTTTTTCAGCATGGTTCACCGACTACAGGAACATCTAAAGGTTTCATAATACCAAGATAAACACATATCCTAATGAATAAAAGTAAATGCAGTTGAGTAGGTACTGTGTTCAAGGAAGCTAAAAGCAATAGGCTGCTTAAACTTAATCGACACAAATAACATAATTTTGGATAGAAAGGTGCAACTTATTAACCATCTCTGAAGTGAATAAATAATATAACGTCTAAGGGTAGGTACTGAAAAGACAACTCACATTTAATTCTATTATCCACAGTAAGGTTATGAACAAGAGATCAAATGTAACAAACAAACAGAAAGTCCTTCTGACATCTGATATGCCTTTCTTCTCCCTGCCTTCATATGACTCAATCCTTGCCATCAGCTGTGCTGGGTTGATGGAGTGCACATCCCGCAAGGAAGGACAAGATTCCACACTGCTACTGTGAGCATTTTCTGCATCAGCTGGGACTCGATTCATCCTGTGTTTGCTTAGAGTGGTCTTCTCCCAGTTTCACCATCACTAGAAGGCTGATCCATACAAGAAGAATTTCTAAACAAACAAACAAAATCAAACTGCATTAGTCACCAAACCCCCATAATTGCAAGAGGCATTTTCATCGTACAATGCCAGTTCTCTTTTTGCTAAATTGATGACTCAGAGAATTAGGCAAGTAGGCCATAGAAATTGTTTCAAACACATTATTGAGTTCCTCTTCATCTCAGAGGATTTGTGAAGCAAGAGAATTCATGTTCAATTAGGCCGTTTGAAATAAGAGAGCACTGTCTAGATTTAGAAGGGTCATTTCTCCATGCTGTTAGAGCGAGATCATTGAACAGAATGAATAAAAAGCATGATGCTTTTGTGCATCCTTTAAGGTTTTCAATAGTGATTTAAATGCTCTCAATAAATAGGAAGACAACTTAAAGGAACTTCAACATACAATCCGGAAAAATGGCAGTTAGCTAATAGCACATCCAGAGCTGACACAAACAAAAGATTAAAAGTCCATTAAAATCCCTGAATAGTGTAGTAATCATTATATAAAGCATATACATTGCTATCTGCTCTGTAAATTCAGCTGCTAGAGCAACTTACATTGCCAGTTTCTCCATGAAAAAAGTGTGCGTATCGAGTGGTTAAAGGTAACGCAATTACGGTAATGCAATTACCCTAAGTCTCTTCTGACTACAAGGCTTTTAAAAGAACTTTCAGGCTGAATTTCCTATAAAACTGGAGCAGTTTGATACATGATTCACTCAAATCCTCCAAGAGAACATTTGTCCAATTAAAGCTTCTAGAAAGGTCACAAAAGTTTTGAGGAAACACCCAGAAAATTCAATTTTATGCAAAATGCTCAGATTATTATGCTATACATCCTGCAGTACAAACCACATCAGACAAGTTTTTGTAATGCTGCGGGAATAGCTTTTTGAAAGTCAAGAACAAAACTCTGCCTCCTCCTGGGTGGATTGTCTTTCAGTAAATGGCAAGAGATAGAGAAAATCTTCCCACTCCTGTCTTTCAACAGCATTCCAACTCCAAGGCGGCAAGAACAGAGTCAAAGTCCAACAGGGGATGTGGAACACACCACTAAGCAAACACAAGAGAGTATACAAGGACACAAGGGAAACATAAAGATGGTGTGGGGAGCTGCCAGAGCATGCACATCACAACTGAGGAATGGAATCCAGCCAGGGATGGTCAATGTCTAGGTCAAGTCACACAGAACAGCCTTTAGGGAATTCAAAGCACCAGGCAAAGGTGGACAAGCACAATGCACTTTTAAATCTTCTTTTTTTATTTCTACAGCAGCTGCCTGAAACATGGCTGGCAAAGGGCTGTAGAGGAGGGAGACATAGGTGGTGTGTGTTTGGTCAGGTGCCTCAAGCACTACAGTGAACTTTGGGCCACCTGAAGCCAAGGCTGTGAGCAGAATCCCTGCACTCCAGTACTGTAAACAGCACTTGCTTTGTACTGAAAAACCTCACACTGAAGTGCCCTGCTATGTAACAGTAGCCCATAGGAAAACGTTTGGGATGAGACATCAACCTCAGATCAGGCCATCAGTGGCCATAATGAAAAACAAAAGAAAAAGACAGGTAACACCTGAACCTCCAAAGAAATTTCCATCAACCCTGGCTAAAATATTTCTTTTATTTTGACGTGGCACTCAATGCCAATTATATAGGAAGTTGTTACTTCCAGTCTGGATTATTGCTGGATACAGCACAGTATGGGAATGCATATAGTACAGCCAGAATGAATTGTTTCAGAATGTGCAAGTTCAGCAGCTATTTGCCTTGTGGGGCCCTCTGCAAAGAGAAAAGCATGGTCTTAAAATGCACTGGCTACCAGTCTCTTTTCAAGCATGATTCAAAATGTCAGATTCAGCTTATAAATTCCATGTACTCTGGAATCCTTGCTACTGACAGACTGTTTTTTGCCTCAAAGCCCTCCAGACAGGGGATACTGACAATAAGAGAATTTGTTCCTAGTCTTGCTCTGCCTGCTGATCCATCAGATCCATGTTTGGACATAAGGCAGGGTGTCTCTCATCACACTAACTAGCACCAAAATGTTGTGATTCCTTAACTAAACAGACATAGCTTGGCAGCTTTCTGCACTCATTGCAACAGCTCTGCAAACTGATGAATCACCAAGTGTGTGCTGAAGATTGTTTCCCATAGTTTCTTTCATTAATTAAAATAAAAAAGTTCCTTGGTACCTGAATGACATAATCAGTCATTTCATCACACCAACATTCTCAGATGGTTTCAGGTGGGTGCACAAAAAAAAATTAAATTTTTTTTGGCAGCTGTCTTACAAGCATGTGAGATCTATTAAAAAGCAGCTTCCATTTTAGTGTTGGATGGCCAGACACTTTCCTACCCATCTCAGCATTACTAGCAACAACATTTCTCCTTCCTTGCACTTCCAAAGCACCAATCATGCCCCATCTCTCTCACCCATTACAAGTTCTGCTATTCCCTTGGCTCCATTTCTCCAGGGGTTCTTGCTTGTGCAAAACAGCCTGTGCTTGGAAGGGCTCCAGGCTTGCAGCCCCATGAGGAGCTGCCACTCTTCAGTGCTCCATTGTGGGCAATACAAGCACCACGCAGGCACAGGGGTTCTTCTCATATATCCCTGGCCAAGAAACTCAGTGATGGAACAAGTTTAGGAAGGCAAAAAAGGTGTGTTTATCATTGAGATGTGTTACACTTTTGAAAATACCATACAATTCTTCTGCATGTGACTGTTACTGATCCTTATTCTTGCTCTTCAGGAAGCAGGGACAGCTTGGCCTGAATTCACGCTGCCACATGGGCTTGAGCTTTTGCATATGAAGTGATACATGACATTGTTATTGTTCTATTGACATAGTTATTGTTCTTTCTAAAAATCAAAATAATTTAAAAACAAAGAAAAAAATTATAAACAGGGTGTGAGAATGTCTGAGATTTGGGTTTTTGAAAGCCAAAATGAAATTCAGCCAGAAAAAAAATCATTATCAAATAAGGAGAGAAAATCACATTCTTACAACTTTTGAGGTTTTTTTCTAGAGCCTTCTTTCTGCATCAGTCAGTTATCAACTTTCCTGTTTCTGATAAAGGTTGATATTTTAGATAATTTTCAGGGTGTCTTTACAATACCAGTAACATATTTTCAAGACTGTTGTATTATCAGTGGGTTGACTCACTGTCTGCCTCTCTTTCTCTCTGATGGAGACTGGGTTCACCTGGCACCCCTTTTTTGGCTCCAGGCAGTTCCATTGTTTGGGTTATTCTATATGGCAAGCTCCAGGAAGGATGTGTGGTCAAAACAAACACATCCTATGAAGAAGTGATGTTTGGAGACCAGCATGTTCATTTTCTGCAGAGCCTGGGTGCAGGACAGTCATCAGGAGGATAAATAGCCCATAATTCAGAATATTCCAAGAAACATTATGGGCAAACTTGTCTGGAGAGGTGGAGTTCATAGCAACTGTGTTGGATATAAACTGTGCCATTAACTCCTTGCCACAAGAGACACGTGAGTGAGACAGAAATCTGTTCTCCCCATGCAGTCCCTGCAGCAAATGGCTCTCCACAAGACCTAGGGGATTTGCAAAGTTCTTTAGCTCTGACTTTCCTTTGCCAGAGTTCAAGTGATGGTTTTTCAAGCTAAACTGAGGTTTGCATTAACCTGCTCCTGGCTACACTTGCACATTGTGATAATGCTTGTGAACATTTGTTCTGAAAGAGTCAGAGAAATAAAATCCTGTTTCCAGTATATCTTGTGTTATGTGTTTTTGAAAATGTTTTAAAATAAAAAAAAAATCCCTGGCATTTCAGGCAAATAACAGTCTTATTGTTATCTGACTCATCATGAGTGCAGAATAGAAAAGAGCATTCAGTTGAAAGGGACAGAAAACAGTCACCTTATCCAATTGCCTGACCACTTCAGGGCTGACCAGAAGTTAATGCATGGCATTAGGGGCAATGCCCAAATGCCTCTTGGGCATCTTGGGGCATCAACCCCTTCTCAAAGAAAACTCATCCCTGGTTTGACAACACTCTTGGTAAAGAACTGTTTCCTCATGTCAAGTCTGAACCTGCCATGATGCAGCTTTCAGCCATTCCCACATGGGTTAAAAGAACTTTCAGGCTGAATTTCCTATAAAAAAGGAATTACCTGGTACTGGGTACTTCTGAGAAGAGATCAGCAACTTCGCTCTCCACTTCACCACCTCATGAAGCTGCAAAGAACGGTGTGGTCACCCCTCAGCCTCCTTCACTCCAAACTAGATGAGCCCTGTGTCTTCAGCCACTTCTCACAGGGCATTACTTCCAGCTCTTCAACCACCTTCAGTGCCCTATTCTTGCACACATTTAAGGACCTTCACATCCCTTTTAAATTTTGGGGCCCAGAAATGCATAGAGTACTCAAAATGAAGGTACAGCAGTGCTAAATAGAGTGGAATAATCACTCCTTTTGACCTCTGAGATGGTTGTGCTGCAATTGAAGGTTTGCTACTGCTGACTTTGAGCCTGCTGTCAGCCAGCATCGCCAGACCCTCCTCTTGAAATTTTCACTTGTGGAAGTGAAAATCCATGCTCTGCTCTATCCTAGGTGCAGAGTCCAGCATCTGTTCTTGTTCAGTTTCATGCTATTGATGATTGCTCAGCACTCTAACCAATCCAGATCCCTCTGCAAGGCCTCTTGTCCCTTGAGAGTGTCAACAGCACCTCCCACTTCAGCATCATCAGCAAACTTGCCAATAGTGCATTTGACTCCTCACTCCAGATCACTGATAAAAACTTTGAACAGAACTGGCCTCGAGACTGAGCCCTGAGGAACAGCACTGATGACTCCTCTCCAGTCAGGTGCAGCCCCATTCTCTACAACCCTTTGAGCCCTGCCCTTCAGCCAGTTCTTCCAGCACACCATCTACCTGCTCACTTCACAGTCAGACTTGTCCAGAAGGATGCTGGGAGGTACACTATTAAACACCTTAATAAAATCCAGGAAAACTGTATTCACCACCTTCCCCTCATCTACTAGGCCAGTGAAATGACAGAACCTACAAGCTCACTGAAATGTCAAAACATTTAAGAGGGAAATAAAACTTCTGGAATAAGAATCTGCATTAGTATATTTGTGATATACTGTCTTCTCACTTCCCCTGATTTCAAAAGATGTAAGATTTTAAATTTTTTTGTTTTCTTCATAACTGCATATATTCACTCAACTATCACTAAAATATTTATCTAAGGAAGTTTTCAATGCTGACCTATTCAAAGTCATAGACAACAGCAGCATATTAAGTCCTCATAGTTTGTATCTATTTAAATTAAAGGTGTATTTTGCCTTTTTTTTTTAACACTTAATCGTTATGACCACAACTCAAGCTTCTAAACAGATAATTAAATCCTCAAACTTTCTAGTGAAATACAGATTTTTCACTTATTAATAGTATTAAATAGGATAATAAGTGAAAATTAAAGGAATTAAAATTATCAAGCCTAGGACTGCAGTCCTTACCTGCTCTCAAAGTCTAATAAAGACTTTGGCAATACATGGTGAGAGTTTGACCATGATTTCAAAAACATTTACAATTAACATCATTGTTTTAATTCATACCGACAGAAGCAGATGGCACACACTGCATGTGTCAATTTTACACATATCTTAGAGATGCAACATCAGAATGCTACTTCTCTTTCCTATCATTATTCTACCTGTATTATTCCAGTTTTATTATTTATTATATTATTATTATTTTAATATTTTAATATTATTATTTATTTTATTATATTTATTATTCCAGTCCTTGGTTTAAATTATTTTTGTTTACGGTATTACTGTATCATACATGAGCAACAGCAACATATATGATAGGTTTTTCTTTCTAAGAAAAAAAAAACCAAAAATCCGCACAGCATAATCTACCTGAGAGGAGATAACAAACGTGATTAAAAAAAAAAAAAAAAAAAAAAAAAAAAAAAAAAAAAAAAAATTATACAAAAAAAAACACCACCCCAAAAAAAAAAAANNNNAAAAAAGTTTACTCAAAGACTATCAGCAGCTCAGCAAAATCAAAACTTAAGTGTCACACGGAGGCAATTTGGAAAAGGCAATTCAAATTTAGGTTAAAATATCAGAGAAGCCACGTTTTCATAAAGTAACTAGGCACAAAATGTAACATTGTGTCAAAACTGCTTTTGAAACATACTGAACACCTAGAATACTTATTATATGTCCTGACAACACTAAATATGGCCCAGAAATTCCCACCATAAACAGC
The DNA here is from genome assembly GCA_013397295.1 of Polioptila caerulea. Taxonomy (NCBI): domain Eukaryota; kingdom Metazoa; phylum Chordata; class Aves; order Passeriformes; family Certhiidae; genus Polioptila; species Polioptila caerulea. The sequence continues at coordinate 103,222 of VYXF01007975.1, forward strand.
TTGTCTGTGAATGTTTAAAAAATAATCTGAAAATATTTCTTCTTTCCAATGAATAAAATAGGATGACATGGCCAATACAGCAGCCAAGATGCTCAAGTACTGTGAAAACTACAGGGCACTAGAAAAGCTGACACTAAAAGTGCAGCAATTTTCACTCAAAACAAAAAAAAAAAAAAAAAAGCCAAGAAAGAAAAAAAGCATTTCCTTGCTAAAAACTTTCCTCATAGGGAGACAAAGAAAACATGTCAGTTCTATACCAAAGGAGTTGTTTTCTGATAAAAGAGCTGACCATGCTTCTTACACTACCACTGTTCTGTAGGAGCACACTAAATAGCACAGATAAACCCTAAGTTTCTTACAAGAACAAAGCTTAATACAGTAATTGCTATTGTAACACTAACATCCAAATATTTAAGTTATACTTAAAGACAGTTTCAGACAATTCTAACATACCTAAAGGAAAATGGTCTCAAACCATTGTTTGCTCTCTCATCATCATGAAGCCCGACTTCGTTCTTTATCTAGGCATAGACACAAATTACCCTAGCCAACATCTTGGACAGAATACACAATTATCTGTAAAGACTCCACACTGGAAGTCCAAGAAACAGAGTTTCTGGTATGTAGCTGTATTAACTTGAAGGAGTGTGAGCAGAATTCGCTCAATGTGTTTTCTGACAATACCAGCACACACCCTGATTAAGAGCCAACAGAGATAAAACCAATTTCTATGAAGATGAAGTAATGCTGATTATAAATTGGGCCAGGGGAATCCCAAACTGCCTCCAAAGCTTACCTAGATAAATTTTTTACAGTTTTCCACTATAAATGAATGAAATCCATTCTGCTGACATACTATGCCCCTCTTCTGTTTATATAGCTCCAAGAATTAATTTTCCTGAAATCCGCTTGTAGTGGATACATTACTAGAGACCTCCTGATAGTCACTGCTCCTGTTCCTGAAGGGCACTTAAATCCCTTCCAAGCTGCACTCATTCTGTCTCTAGCTGTAACACATCATTGCCTCAGAAACATTTTAATGTTTCAATGCCTTCAAATACATTCTGTCTGAAGCACTGTTCTGTTCAAAATAAATGTTCCTTAGTGAACATGAAGGGATATTAAAAAAAACCCAAAACACCAAAACACCACCAACAAAAAAAAACCACCGAACCTGGGCCAGACACTTTAATCAAAGTAAGACTGAAAAATTCAAACTGATGCACACCCACAAGATTCCCCGAACATAAGCAGAAGATACTGTAGAGTGCTTTGGCAATACTCTAGATTTTCAATTAGGCAACACAGCCGGAATTACAAGTTACAAATATGTAACACATATAAGACTCGGAAGGTTTCCCACTGGAGGAGCAGGGCAAGATTTACCCGCACACAGAGCTCCTTACAAAGAGTTTGGCTTTATGTAAGTGTTCAGAACTAGAGTAGCTCTGCTTTACCCTGAAGTAGCAGCTTTTACCATAGGTTACTTGTCCCTATAAAAACAAAACCAAAACAACAAAACACCAGTTTCCTAGAGAAAAATGTTTCCCCAATTTCCTATGCTGCAACAGTGACCTAGCAAAAGTAACAGGGCAATTGCACACATTTGTACTGAATAATATTTTTCTCAGACCATTGAAAGAAGGTGAAAAAGATAAAGAAAAAAAAAGAAATAAATTTTTTAGGTTAATAGAGCATCTGAGGAAACAGCAGTGTCACATTTCTCCATCCCAAGAGTGAAACTCATAGATTCAGAAAGTCAAATCAAAGTGCTCCAACCTTGGATTAGTTTTCCCTGCAGCAGAAGAATCCCTGTTACTGAGCCATGTCCTGCACAACACTATTGTCCTTTTCCAAACACTTTATTTCTTATTCTACAAGAGCTGAGAAAAATGGCAGAGTAAACAGCTTGTAAATTTGGCATCAGCATTGTCGTTCCTTCCTTTCATCTCCATCGTCTCTGCCCCTCTGGACTCCTTCTTAACAGCACATGCCAGACTTTTACTTCCAAAATGAGCTCAAGCCAGAATGAATGGATTATACGGGGATCAAACCTGTGCCCCGGCATTGTTAGAACCATGCTCTAAGCAACTGAGCTAATATGCAACAAAATTCTATTTTAAGAAAATACTAAAACTAACAAAAAGGATGCACCATAACATGTTCCAAAGGTCTGCCTCAGATCTCAGCTGCACTCAACATACTTAAACATTGCAAACTTCAAAACTGAATTCTGTGCATGTTATCACTGTCAGGTCCTTAGAACACACAAGGAAAAAGTATTCCAGTTATAGAACTGACAATATATCATCCCATTTACGATCTATACATTCCAACTGATAGTACTCACTTCATAGAATCAGAGAATGCTATGGATTGGAATGGACCTTGAAGATCATCCAGTTTCAACTCTTATTTAATTAATTATCAAACAAAAACTATAGTTTTCTTAAAAATAACATAACCCTTTCTTTTGGTTTAAATGTTCTGGACTTATCTTACAAAAGACCTGAAACTACAACAGGATTTTAAGGTTTAATACAGTCAGCTCCCCACAGTTATACTAACACACGTATCTGTATATTTTTGTATGTTTTATGTATATATACACATTCCAGTCACAAGAAATACCTGCATACAATAAAAAAGAAAACAAAAAAAAAAGATGTTAATGATTTCTAGCAAAAGAAGAGGGGGGAGAAGTGGGCATAAAGGGGAAGTGATAAAAAAATAAGGGAAAGACAGTTAAAAAGCCTCCAACAAATCTGGCACTAATTCTTCTTCACTTCTGTTACCTGCTCTCTGAAGCTGACTTTGTATCCCACCACTCAGAAATGATGATTTCATGGCAAACTTCCTCCATTAAACACTAAATAAGCAACAACAGCTTAATAGCCATTCAGTTTCTCAGAGTTAACAGTGGGCCAAAGAAACAATTTAGATATCAAAAGCATACCTATTTTATCACATCTGCATTTCTCTAAATAAAAAACATAATTTTTTAAAGACACTAAACACCTCACTGATTGCCTCAGACATCAAGCATGATGGTGGTTTATAACACTGACTACACTCAAATATATGTTTGTTTGTTTTTTTCCCAAATCAACAACAAAAATATGTTCCAAGGCTGCTAGCCAGATACTACTTGGACAAGAAAAGCTATTCTTTTGCTAGCACAGAACTCTGGAACTCTTCCTGAAATAGCTCAGGCATTTTATGTATTGGTGAAAAACACTCAGGATTCTGTCACTCCCTCAAAAACTATACCACAAAATGGTGCAGAAGTTTATTCCAGGCAAATAATCCCTGAAAATTCCTCAGAGCTCTTAAAGAAAACAACAGTTCAAGAAACTGACATCCACTTCAGAACGGGAAAAACCTTTCTAAGATTTTTTTTCACTCTTAACTCCTTTTTTACAGCTCTTTAAGGTGCTTCAAAACAAAAGGAAGTCACAGGTTTTACATTTTAGTTCAACTTTACTTCTTAAAAGGACATTGTAAAGAAACAATTACCTATTCCAAGCAGCAACAAGTTCTAGCAAAGACCTACATCTGAATCTTCAGAAGAAAATACTTACACACCTTCACATAATTTATCTAATTTTTCTGTCAGTGCAAGATAGACATTAATTTCTGATGTCTCAAGTGATGCTATTTTAGGACTTCAGCTGATGACTGAGTAGCTGAACTTAATATGAAAAGCATAACATCATTAGAAGATATTCAGTTGGTTCTTTTTGGTTTTAAGATTGCTTTTTCAACTTTTTATTTTTAATTCTACTCCTAGCTGAATTTAAGACAGCAAGGCAGAGAGGTAATGTACAAGTTGTCTTTAAACACAGTTGCTAACAATTCCAAATTAAGAACAGATATTTAGGACATACAGTTCAATTAGAGAATGTTTAACAAGCAACAAATCTGTGATCTTTCAAAATGACTCATCTGAATTGCTGAATGCTATTGCCTAACCATGAGAAATCACAGTCCCTGTTGTCACAAGTATGATTTACCATTATTATGTCATCAATACCTTCTGCAAAATCACTGGTAATATTGTGTATGCTGACTTAATTCACTGAGTGAAATCCATTAGTTGTGCTTACTAGAAACTAAGTTTGGCTCTATAAAACATTTTAACAAAAATGTTTTAGTAACTGTATGTTCAGCTAGGATGCTCTGACAAAGTTTGAAATGGTAAAGTCTAAATACATTCTTTCTCATGAATTAAGGCCTAGAACAATTGTGGTAAACTCACTTTGAAAAAATCAGGTCTAAACACTTGAGAATTTATGAAAATTAGACCACATTGCATCAAGACAACCACAATCAAGCCTAAGTGCACCAAAACAAATGCCTAAACCATCTGAACTTAGTTTAGTATTTCACAAATTCCAGCGTTGTTAAAAGGCCATACATTTCTTTCTCAACATACCAAGTCTATAGAAAGAAACATTCATCCTGAAAAAGTCTAACACATGAATAACAAAAAAATACTTAAAATTATGGATTTGTGCCACAACGAGAGGGTCACTGGTGCATTTTATGCGAAGTATCTGGCCCTGAACACCATCAACAAACAAACAAACAAAACCCAAATCACTCTGCATCTGGCCTAGTTAAAACTGCAAAGCTGACGAAAAACATCTGCGAAAAATAGTAGCACCACTACGGACTTATAAATAGAAATCAGCCTTCTCACAATGTTGAATTCACTAACAGTGCCCCAAAACACTGTGATTTCCAGCACAAAATGACAACTTTCATAGCAAATAATATTCAACACAATATATATAACATGTAGATATTACATAAACCAAGATGACAAATGTACACAGTAGAAAGTATTGACAACGTTGTGCAAAAATACAGTGATAGTCTTATGCCTTTAAGCACACTCACACGATTTAAACAACCAAACAACAAGTTTAGTATAAGCGGTAAATATTTTCCAGGTTAAAGTCGACCACTGTGTCTACTTACACTCGACCACAGCGAATTGGGAACTGCTGAGTGTTAGCAGTCCATCAATGAGTAACTTGAACTGCAGCCGTACAACAAACGGCACGGGTTTAATCAGCTCTCTCTGCAGATGTACTCGCGTCACCCTCAACACGGACTAAAAACGCTGCACTTCAGCAATGAATGACCCACTTTAAATTCGGATATTGAACGCAGGCAGTGCCTCTCCGAACTGCCAAAATTCAGTCCGGCGCTAAAATTAAGCCTCAAGCACAACATTTCCCCGCCATGGAAGCCGGGGATTCGCAGGGCCCGGCTCGCTCCAGCACCGTTACCAGCAGGACAAACAGGTCGCCCTACCTCCGTGAGGATGGATTTGCTGGGCTCGGATCGCAAGGAGAGAGGAGAAACAAACCTCCACAGGAGGAGAGGCGCCGGGCATGCGGGAGAGGCGGCCCTGCCCGCTGAGCATCCCCCGAGCGCCGCAGGCACCCCCTTCCCGGAGAGGGATCCTCTTCCCAGAAACGGACCCCCGCCTCGCGGCACGTGATCACCTTCCTCCTCTTCCTCTCCCTGCCCCCTCACCCCAGCACGGCGGCGGGCCGCGTACCGAGGGAGACAAACCCGCGTCCTCCCCGGAGAAAGCGGCGGCACCGGCCCAGGAGGAAGTGGGAAAAGGAAGGGAAAGGGAAAGGAAGGGAGGGGAGGGCCGG
>VYXF01007975.1:109257-153471 GCA_013397295.1 Polioptila caerulea
TGCCCGCCCCGGGTGCGAGGGCTCGGGACACAGGCGGCGCTGAGGGCGGAGGCAGCGGGGGCGGCCTATAGATAAGGCTCTTATCTTTGAGTCTCAACACCCCCAGGTGAAGTGGAGCTATCGGAACGAGAAGAGAGACTAGTTAGCTGTCGTCCGCCCGGATTCCACTTGTGTCTTGTCATAGCAGAGTCCTTATCTTTGCGGGAATTAGCGCCAGAAAAAACACAGAATCAACAGAGTTGGAAGGGACCCTCAAAATCATCAAGTCCAACTCCTGGCCCTGCACAGGACACCCCAAGAGTCACACCGTGTGCCTGAGAGCATTGTCCAAATGCTTCTTGAACCCTGTGAGGCTGGTGCTGTGACCACTTCCCTGGAGAGCCTGTTCCAGTGCCCAAACCCCACAGTCTGGATAAAGAACTTTTTTCTTATATCTAACCTAAACCTCTTCTAATACAACTCAGGTCATTCCCTTGGGTCTTGCCACTGGTCACCGCAGAGAAGGGATCTAGGCATGATTGCTGTCATTGTGAAAATACAATAGAAAATCAATCAACCAGCCGCTGTCGGAAACCATCCATTCCTTTGGAATGCATGGTCTCCAACCTTATTGAAGACCAGAGCTTGTCAAATGCTTACATATGTCATAAGGTTTGTCTACAGTCCAGTGCTGCAGGGTAGATCCACCTCTTTTAACAAGAAACGGGTGTAGCAGGAAAGCAGAGAAAGAAAGGTGAAAAGATAGGTCCAGGAAATATCAAGATAAAGGTCATTCGCTCCTCCCTGCCTTGCTTACTCCACTAGAGTCCAGCATCTTCAGGGATATCCCTGCAGAGTAGTTGCAAGGCAAGGCGGTGCTGGGGTGTTCAACCTGGACTTAGAACACTGCTGGAATCAGGTACTTTAAGAATTTATTATTAAAAAAGACATTATGGCAAATGATAGCTGAGATGAATTGCTTAATTGCTTTGTTCCACAAACCCAGAACTCACAATAAAATGTCCTCTTCAGCATTACCTCCCATTAATGGGAAGGAAGAGGAATTTCTGTAGGTGTGAGAAATACTTTGCAAGAGGTAAGATCTTTTTTTTTTTTTTCTTGTGGCTAATCATTTTTTCTTAATCTAACTTTGTAAATAAAATCACATTATGCACTTCTATGCTTTTTACTCATGTTTATCTTGATTGCCTATGTTTGGTTTGTTTTGTTGTGCTTTTTGCAGTTATTGTACTAAAGATCACCTCAGGCTTTCAGTGAGGTATCTGTTTTTATGAATTTCTGTTATTTTTCATGCAATTGCAAAGAGAAAGACTTGGGTCTCAGTTGGCAGTCTGTATTTGAATTACCTGTCACCAAGTAGATTTGATACAAGATGTTTTATGCATTGCAAATCAAAGGCAACAATCTTCTGTCACAGGATGTTTTGAAAGAAATATAGCTTGGAATAAAATGTGGTTGCAATTTAGCTGAACAGATTAGGAGCATAATTTGCGATAACACATGAACAGCCACTGTTATTCAGGCCTCATCTGTAGTTCTGAAATTATATGAAAAGATGAGAGTTGTGTCTTGAAAATACAGCCAATAAATAGAGACTAGATTTCAGATAACTAAAGCCTGTGCAGTTTGTGTGTAACCATTAACATCATGAGGAAAGCAGTATCCTCAGTAGTCCTGCATATTCCTGACTGAGTGATTTGTTATAATCCAATTTAAAAAAAATTGTATCTTTGATAGTTATGACTAGCTGTGGCTCAGATCTCAATAAAACATAACTACCAGATCTGATAGCCATATATGCTCACAGAATCAGCCAGCTTGCTGGTTAGTGGGAAAAAGGAGATCTATCTGCAAGAAAAGACAATTAGATTGTAGCTCTTCCATTTTGTAGTTACGCTACAATAGACACAGGATAAGAAGAGGAGAAAAAAATTCCCAAATCTAACGTCCTTGAAACTTGGTGATGTAGAAATTTTTGACATCGGGTTCTCATCTCCATTAGATAAGTTTATTGGCACCAATTGATTGTGATACCTGGTAGCCCCAGCCAAGTGCCTGAAAAGATGCACCATGGAAAAATAAATCCCTGCGCAAATATAGCCTTACAATGTAAGCTCCCCATCCATCATGTGACAGTCTGGTTTTTTTACCAAGTGATTGCTGTGTGGTCATCTTTACATCCTCTTAGGATGGTTTTGGTGAGAGTTTCAGCCAGTTCTGTAGTTCATGTTGTAGTAGTGTTGTTACAGGTCATATACTACAATTTAGGGGCTGTCCACTCTGGCTACTAATTTTTAAATAATAATTAAGCTGCCAGCTTTGTCTTTTCTAACTATTATTAACGTTCAGATTGTTAGTTCCAGGTTTCACTATAATTCATATACGACATAGCCATAGAGTTCAGGTAAAGTTCTACTCACAGCTTAACAGTCCTAGCTACTGATGTCAAGCAAGTACTTTGCTACTTTCAAATAATACAAAATTTTCAGTATTAGAAGTAAAGTACCACTGAAATCAATAGAAAAAACACCTTTTAAAAACAAATTGTATCTGCTAGTGCAACTTGACTTTCTCCTCAATCTTCTTGTCCTCTTGACAGCCCTTCTAGAATACTGTTGAGACCTGGGAGAGTTTAAGCTATTGAGAGGTGGAATGCTAGGGAAAGGCTTTAAGGGAAAGGCATGACAGACCTGTGGAAGGGAAGGGGAAAAGGGATCCTGGGTCAAATCTAGCAGAGATGAGAAACATCTGTCTTCAAATAAAGAACTGATATTTTAAGACCTGTCAGATAAATGTTTGAGTCTCTGCCTCCTTCTGGGTGGCCTATCTCCTCTCCTCTGCTAGCTTTGTCAAAATACTATCTAACAGAATCTCACTGGGAGGAAAAAAGTGTTTGTTCTGCTTTTCCTGTTCTACAGGATGTATGAAGGGGATCCTGATGGGTGAAGAACTGTTTCAGTTCCTACTGCAATAGCATCACATCTTGCATTAATCAAGGAAATTCAAGTATGGTTTGCTGAGAAGGCTTTATTAAGCTGTACTAAACCCAGTCAGTAACTAAAGTGCTTAGCACAGTATGCTAAGGCTATGTTTTCTAATCTACTGAGAAGTTTGAGAGTCAAAATATATCATTGTGTATCACACAGAGTATTATTGCTGGGTGCGCTAATTTCAGATCATATTAGTGAGCTAAACAACAACTTAATTTTGGGAGCTGATAATCTTCTGCCTTTGGATAGGGAATTGAGAGATTTGGGGATTTATAGTCAGTAACCACTTGGGACATGACTTCAGACAGATTAAATTATGTAGAAGTTGGCTTTGAAAGTCCTTCTGAAGAAATTTGCGCAGATAATCTTGTGTTTGTAATGCTGTCCAAAAAGAGGACATTTAGCAGTGCGGACTTGAAAAAAATGAGCTGAGCATTGACTAATGGACTATCTTTTCCAGACTGTGCAGAGGCATTTCCCTGACAGTTGTCAGTGGATCTGAACACAGACAAGGTTAGGTCATGTAAGGAAGGACTCTACAGTTTCTTCAATACAGCAGTCATGGCTTAGCTCCAGCTGGCAACTGTGTACCAGGCAGCTGCTTCTACATTCACCCCTCCAAACCAGTGGGATGGGGAGGAAAACTGGAAAAATGTAAAACCCATGGGCTGAGACAAGGACAGTTTAATAATAGGAACAAGGAAAATGAAAAGGGAAAGGAAAAGGAAAAATAAAAAACTAGAGAAAAAATTGATGCTCTATTCAATTGCTCACCACCTGCTGACCAATGCCAAGCCCATCATCAAGCAGCAACAGGCAGCTCCCAGGCAAATCCTCTGAGTTTAAATACTGACCATGATGTTCTATAGTATGGAATTTCCCTTTGGCCAGTTCAGGTCATCTGTCCTGGCCATGTCCCCCCCTTAACTTCTTGTGCACCTGAGATACTGAGAAGTCCTTGACTCAGGGTAAGCATTGCTTAGCAACAGCCAAAACATCACTCTGTTGTCAACATAATTCTCATACTGAACCCAAACCACTAACTACTAAGAAAAAAATTAACTCTATCCCAGCCAAAACCAACACAACTGCTTTTCCGGCAGAGATATGTCTCTCTGTCCCGATGCTGAAGTTTGAATGTGAGAAACTGAATTTCATGTGCAGGTAATGGAGTGCCTGCTCCACCTTCTAAAGGAGTGGAGCAGGTTATGCCTAGGTTTCAGACAACATTCCACTTAAATTGTTACCTTGGACTGTGTTCACGTGTGTCTATTACAGGACTTTATGGAAAGACTGCCTGTAATCTTCTGGAGCAAGAAAAATGGAAAGTGAAGCACAGTAACAATACTCATAATTTAGATCCTAAAGCCTTCCTCATTTGGTTTTTCTCTGCTTATATTTAAGTTAGCATTTTTTTGTCTTTAGCTCTGCTGCTTCTGTAAATATGTGTGTCAATAATAGGTTCTTTGGCAGATTAATAGCTAGCATCCAGTACAGGTTAATACTGCAGTGTTATTCTAAATATGCTTATCCTCAGGTTTATATTCTTTCTTTCCGGAGAGAGACCATCAGGATTCATTTTGAAGATGTGTGCTTCTTTGAGGCTGAAGGAAATGTAATTTTCTATTCAAAATTGCTATTTGTACTTGATAGATACGTAAAATCTTATAAAGACATATGATGTAAATTACTTTCTAAAGACTCCTCAGCCTCCAACTGTGGGAGGAATAGGGCAAGAGGGATGCCAAATGGAGGCATATGAGCCTGAGAGCTTATTAATGCTGTTCTTTGGAAAGAGGATGTGTCAGTCTGCAACACCTGTGGAGGAGAGTTTGGGAAGGAGCAAGGAGGCTTTCTTGTCACTTGGCTTTTCTAGCAGATGGGCTGTGACATAGAACTTCCTAAACTGTGCTAGTGCTGAAATGCGTGTGGCTGTTTCAGTGTGATCCCCTACCCAGGCGGTGAGGAGGTCTAAAGGCAGAGCGTCTCACTTGAGGCGGGTCACAGGTCTCCGGTGTTCGCACTGGCTTTAGGACAGCTAATGGTTGTCACAGCAGCTATTGCTGTAAGGTGAAGTGTGGGCACTCTAACAGTTATCTCTAGCATGACTCATTACATCAAGTATCTGGATGTAAGGAGAACCACCTTCCGATACAAGTGTCTCAAGTATTTCTTCCTGTCCTTTCAGGCTGTGGTAAACACGTTGAAATGTATGTTGGTTCCTGCAACAGAATATACACACACATTCCAGTAGTTATACATAGTGCCTAAAGATAGACACTATCTTTAGATAGTGCAAAGTCGTTACACCCCCAGATCCCCTTTGAAATCGAAGGAACTGCTTAAATACATGTCAGGATGCAATGGACGTTCATATTGTTCATTGTGCATGAGTGGTTCTCAAACCTCAAGCTGCAAACCCACAGCCAAAGACATCCCTAGCTAGCTGAGCTAATACCACAGCTTGTCTAGTTCGTAAGCTCTTAATGTCTATTTCTCCTTCAAGAAGAGTAAAGTAGGTTGCACTACAGGTGATCAAATTGCTTCCCAGATAGATAAAATGGGTAGGATGTAATTAAGTATTTCAAGAATAGGACAGGAAGAAAAAAAAAATCACTTGATTAAGAAATTACAAGGCAAGTATACATTTAGGATTGTCACACAACTTAGCTACCCCTCTCCAGTGTTAAAGCTGTTGTTAATTCTTTTTTCCTTTACATAGTTCAGTTGAAGTGAATGAACCTCCAGTGCAGGTAATTTAAGCTTACCCTGCAGAAAGAAAATGACAAAGTGAAATCAGCAGCCAAGCTCCAAACATTTGTCAGATATCTAAATAAAACACATTAATTTTTACAGTTGGTTCATTTTTTATTTTCAGGGTAATGTGATGGTGTTAGTGCAAGCAGTAATTGCTGTTTAATATTCACTGCAGAAGCTGAACAGTGCTGTTCAGCATATTTCATAGCAACCATAGTAACCATATTAACAGGGTGATGTGCTGCTTTTGAAGGTATTATTTTTGTTCCATGAAATTAGCTAACTTCCTCCTACATGTGCTTTATGAAATGAAGAAAGTCTCCAAATTTCTAATGTGCACATGAATCATTATTTTATGATCCTATGCTCTAAAGAGAACTCCTTCCCTGGAAAAGAAACAGTCCAAAAATCCTGCTGTCTCTGATTTTAATGGGAACTTAATTAGACTGAAACTCACAGCAGTCCACTAGTCAGCTCAGTGACATAAATGTTCTCCTCTGAGCTCTTGCCTGTCATCAACATATGACAAACTCTGTCTTAAGGATAAGAGCTTATTCACTTGGGAAGAAAGAAAGGAATGCTTGTACTTTACTTTTAAACAAATGACTATTTTGAATTTCTGTTGGCTTTTGGAAAGTGCTTTGAGCACACAGAATTCTTTTGGGCCATTTATGAGCCAATTTCTTACTTTTTGGCCATTCACACTCACATTTCTCTCCCTGCAAACTTTCTCTCTTTTCCACCTCTACTGCCTTATCTTTCTAATGAATATTATTATTTTTGATTAATTTCTCCTCCTCAATTCCTCTTTGTTCCATCTACAGATGACCTGATCAACATACGAAAAAATTACTTTTTCAGATCATGCTTTTTTTTTTTGTTTCATAACAAGTTCCTCTGTCCCAGGAAAAGTGCTTTCACTCACAGTTACAGATTGTGAGTTTAATGAGAGCAAAAAATGAGCAATTTCAAACATGTAATGAAGTTTTTCACAGCTTATTTTTGCTAGAAACTGATGATAAACCCTCTACCTGATCTCTAAAAATTCCCTACCTGTAGCTAAAACTATGTCTTTCCTGAAAAACCTCTGTTTTCAATCCTTATATACATCAATAATTGCCCTATTTTTAGCTATATTTTTGTATAGAAACTACTATATATGCTTTCTTTTCTTTTATCTGTTTTTATGTATTTCTGTGTTTAACTGTCCAGGGTTTCCACCTAAACAAATTTCTTCATGTGTGGAAATACATCTACTAATTTTAACCTTAGGAGTATGTTTATATGCTTGTAGGGCCAAATAAACATCTGGCAATTTCACAAGCTTTAAAAGGGAGACATAATTTTTGCCATTTATGTGACAGGGTCTATTGAAACTAAAATGTTTAAGTGAAAAATGAGAAGTAAGAATTAGGAAAAGAAAAAAAAAACCCTACCACACTTGACTAGAGATTTTAAGTGTGACCCTTTGTTACATTTTATTCTGCTAGAAGAGGAAATATACCTAGATTATTGTGCAGAACTGCACTGCAAGCAAGACAATATTTTCACCAAACTGGACTTTACCCAGGGAATATTTATAATGCTTATTCTGCAGAGCCTGAGACAGCAGACCAACAAAGTATCATTGTAACCTTCAATAAACAGATTTGCAGTCATGGTATTATCGGTACAACTATCATTACCTCAGTAGAGAGTCAACGACTCTCAGATTTTAGATTTACGTGGTTAAGGATGCAGTACTAACAAAATCCCAACTGTTTCATGGATAAATTGCATATGTGCTAAGTTCTTAGCCTCCAGTTATGTCCAAAAACATTGTCTGAACATAAACATACTGAAGAAAGGAAGCAGTGCCAGGTGTAGAAAGGTTGAAAATGCTGACCTGTTGCTTCACCAAAAGTATGACTTTGAATGGTGAGTTGGCAATAGGTATTCAAAACTATTTAAAGTGATGCTGAAGTATCTAAAAGACTATCTAGTCTTTTAATCTTAAATTGCTTTAGAATGAATAGGTTCCTCTAGCCCTTGTTTCCTCTCCTCTCTTCTTCCTCTCTGTTTTGCTTTAAAGATGACCTAATAGGAACACAACTACTATAAAATATATTCTCCCTGTCTGAATGACAAATGTTTTTCTGAAAAAAACCATGGGTTGGGGAATTCTGAGTGAGTGGATGAAAAAAAAAAAAACCTAAATCATGTAAATAAAAAATGAGACAAAGAGAATTATGCAAGTGTCAAGAAAACTGAAAATTTGAAACAACTAAACCATGCCCTTTATTTTAATTTTTTTCCATGATTTAGCACATGGTCACAGAGAGCAGTATCAGTTTTTAAAACATCTACATGCCTTTCTGCCAAAACAATACGCAGAATAAACTGTAGAATCCATCTTTTGATTTTCTGTAATCAAATTTTTGGAAGGTTGTGTATTCTGTTCTTTTAGCTCACTCCTATCTGGAAGACATCATGTACTCCTCCACCTCCTTTATTGTTCCTACAATGGCATTTTCTTTTACAATTCCCATGCAGTTTAGGTTTGTTTTCTAAAATAATATACATGGACTTCATTGATATATCAGATGCATCAGTTGGATCTTGTTATGTGTGCCACTCCAAAATGGGATGCTCTTTTTGAAGCTACTATTCAGGACCTATTTCTTCAGATTAGTCTCTTGTAAAGCCCCTTCTGGCTTAAGTGGGATGTAAAGCATTTAAGCTGTCTTTTGGCTGGGACAAAGTTACTGTCTTGGTAACTGGTACAGCGCTGCGTTTGGATTCAGTGCGAGAGCAATGTTGATAGCGCACCGATGTTTTAGGTGCTGCTGAGCAGAGCTTACGCTGAGCCAAGGAATTTTCAGCTCTGCCAGGGCGCAGGTGGGAGGGAGCACGGCCGGGACAGCTGACCGAAGGCATATTCCACAACATACAACGTCATGGCCGGAAGCCTGGGAGCCGCTGCCGGCGCGGCGCTGCTCAGGCTTCCCGGAGCTCCGCCTCTACCGGAAAAGGCCCGGGGAGCGCTGGCGGGCCGGGCAGCCAGCCCCCTCTCCTGGGCAGCCCGGTGTACTGCACCTCCTGCTCCCGCCCAGGAGACAGAGAGGGATTTCGGCCGTCGGCGGTGTGAGCGCTGCCCCGGAACATCCTCGCCGTACGCGGAGACACACAGCACTGCACCATTGCTACGATGAAAATTTACTCTATCCCAGCCCAAAACAGGTTATATGCTTTGTAATCACATATAAAGCAAGCAAAAGGCCTCCTGGAAAGGATGAAAATCAGAAATTCATTTATGCAGAAGCTGGATGCTGGAGGTGAGATGACGATGCCTAAGAACAGCAGACAGGCCTTCAGATGAGTGAAGTATCTTGTCAGCATTTGTTTGGTTGTCATCCCAGATGAAACACTGCGCGATTCTTGTTCTTAGAGTTCAGTCTAGCAATCCCGAAACATTGAGCTATAAAGAAAAGGAAAAAGAAATCTGAAAATTAAAAAAATATTGTCTGACCCACAACAGCTGCCAAACCTCTTGTAGGGGCTTTAAAAAAAGAACAGGAAATATTATTTCCAGGTTTTCGTCCAGGAGTGTTTCCTGGAAATAACACACTGCAAGAGAAATTCCTCGTTTTATGCAGCTATTTTTTTTGTAAGAGGAGGCATTTTCATCAATTGTATCACAGCGGACTGCAATTTTCAGAAAACAGGGCTGTATGGAATAGGTCAAATTCACATGCATTACAGACAATAAAGAATTCTTAAGTCAGTGAAAACATATTGCATTTCACAATAATTTGTACCCATGTAGATTAATTTGGATAAAGAAATTAACTAAACAGTCATTGAGAGCATAATATTTCTTAACATATGTATGACATTTTGTATGTAGTAGTAGAGAGCACATTTTATTCGCTTTTACATTAATGTTACATTCCCTTGTATTTTATTTGTAACAAATGGCTCTGCAATTTTAAAATCATACAGACTTCAATTTCAAAATCATATAGATTGTCATAGTGATTTATTTTATATAATCTTTTACTGGCACATATTGATAGTAATACGAGTGAGAGAACACTATTTCTATAGTGACTACATAGATAAAAGAATGCAAATGAAAGAGGTAACAAAATAATCAGCTTCCAATTTTAACCTTAGCTTTAGATAATGAAGTTTTCTATAGCTTAAGAAAATCTTGATGATAATTTTTAACTAAGAATTCTTAAACCTGATGAATTAAATTCCTAGAAGAAATTATTTCACTTTAAAGAGACTGTAAACATAAAATGTTGACAGCTTGAGATGCTTTGCATTAAAACTAATTATTTCAGTTGCAAAGTCTTGTGCTTGGTAGAGCTACTTAAAAAGGAAGAGAGGCTGCTCTTCTATGCTGTATTGAACTCTGCTCTGTACTACAGAAATGGGGAAGGAAATGCTTGGTTTTTTCTGTCTGTTATGGAAACCTAAAAATGTCCTCGTTATAGTGGAAAATACCATCTATTAGGTAAAGAGTGTAGAGCAGTGTAGGCAGCTGTGGGCAGCAACCTTTGTCATTGACTGTAGGAGCTGGATTTGATTTTTAAGGTATGTTTTGACTGGTAGTTAATTCAGGAAACACAACTGATTCCATTTCCAACACACAGGAGAAACCCTTGAATTGTCATCTCATGGGGTCGAGCCCTCAAAACTGCATCTCTTTTGGGAGGACAGGCTTTGATTTTGCACTTGGACCTTATTAACAACTGGAGTTGTTGCTGGGGTTGTGGCTTCATTCACAACAGCATCTTTTCCTCAGGAACACCTCATCAAACTTCTCTTGAAACCCTCCTGTCTTGGGCAGGGTTACATCCTGGCACACACCTGTAGGTCTGGGAAGACATGATGGGCACGGCACTTACAGAGCAAGGGCTGATGGAAAAGATCTCTTCATCCCAGCTTCAGTGACTTCTTTCCTCTTGTTTACATTAGGATCATGCTACAATTATGCATTTACCAAGTGTGTTCACATTTACTTCATTGCTGGGAATTGCCATCTTATTCTCTCTGTAATTGTCCTTGAGGGGAAGAAATCTGCAGGCAATTATTGGGTGGTTATTCACCTCCAAGCATCTGCCACTGCACAATGGCTTTGACAACTTAAACCTTTCCCACACCAGGCAGCAGATCTGCCAAAAACTGGGGTCTGGCAGCACCTGTAAGAGTGGTGGGCACCTGGATGTGTTACTACCAAGCCTACGGTGTTCTGCAGATGCATTAGCTGGTGAAGAGGTGCAGAAAGTCATCCATCCTCAGCCTATTTCAGATCTAGGGAAGCTTTGGAAAACATCCTGTCCTTTTTTTTTTTTAATCAGTGTGTCGGCAGAAAACGTTCCTACGACCTTCTTCAAAGATACAGGATTTTAAAAACACTATGCTTAGCTGTTTAAGATGCAGGCAAAGTTACTTGTGTTTGAGGGTGGTAGCTAGATTACAGGAGGACTGGAATAAGGACTTTCAAGGATGGATTTTTCTTGGAACAATAATTTAACAAGTGTGACATTATTTGAAGAGAAGAATACTTAGCTTACTCTTGTACCAAATAAAATAATACATTTGAAAGCTACATATGAAGATTGAAAAGATAATAGGCCACATTTTATGAAGCTCTGGGACAGAGACTGAGAGGCAGGGACAGAAAGGCAGTTCAAGGTGATTAATGCAAAAAGGGGTTTAGAAAAATGAAAAGACTACAGCTCCATATATGCATAGTAAATAAGTAATACTTAGATCCTGTCTTTTATTCCCTTTTGTGCTGAAGTTGCATTCAGCTGTAATTAATTTTTAAGAATCCTAAAGTATCTTACTAATTTTTATAGCAAGAATGTGTAAGGGTCTATGAATGGAAAGCTGCAGAAATGTGCGCACACTTCCTCTGGTAAATGCTTTCATGAATATCCATAGATGTATTCTTGTCAGGAGGTCATAAAGAGCTCAAATCTGCAGCCAGCAGCAGTAGACGGTGTTCTGAGCTCCACATTACAGCCTTCAAAGACATCTCAGCTTCCAAAGGAGAAATTCTCAGACAAAGTTTGTTTTAAAAGTATTGTCTTTTAAAGTATTTTAAAGTTTTTTTTTTTTTATTATCTGCCTGAGTCTCTGTGTAGAAGAACTAGAGCTGATTTGTTTATTTTCTTCCCAGCCCTTGGGATCTAAGCCTAGATTATTTTTTTTTTAGTCATGATACAAGGAATGGGTGAGTACTGCTCTGGTTAAAGCTACTGTTTGTGCTTAAAAAAGGGATTTCAGATGAATCAAACAGTAACAAACACTACAAGGTGAATGTATCAGGGCCAAAGTAAGCTTATTTAATGTTCCTTCAACCTAAGCCATAAATGTAAACCAAACCTTTCCTCTCCTTGTTTTGAAGACATAACTTACGATACATTTAAGGATAATTAGAGAAACATTTTTATTTCTTGAACTGGTGGTGAAGTATGAACTAATTCCTTTATATTTTTAATTATGTTAGTTAATTCTCAAAATCAGTGAGAACAACTCACTTGGCATGGACACGGAAGTGCTGTTGCTCTTTGAAGGGGAACCAGACTGCCTCAGGTGTGTCAATTATTCTAAGAATGACAGCATCACAACAGTACAGTAAATTTGTTATCTGTGCCCTAAATTCACAAGGCTAACAGATGCAGCTGAGGTACTGTTTGAGGATGGCAAGGCTGCCAGAAGTACAAATTATAAGGCAACAAAGTAATAGAGAAAAAATGGAAATGTATCAGAAACTTTTCTATTTAGTAGGTTCTAAAGAGGAGTTCAGCTCAGCCTGTTTTATCAGACAGGCACCATACAGAAAGATAATCAGGAAAGGAAGTTATAAAATATATGGGCAAGCCATAAAATTAATTATGGCAGTGTTTTTGTAGGCTCTTCTGTTTGAGGAAAAAATCTCAAAAGAGTAAGAACTTGAAAATTTTTTGGTTTATTGTTTGAAATCCTGTGTATTGGGCACTAGGAAAGAGTTACGGTAAGCCTGAACTTTTCACATCTCATTCACAAGTGACGGGACAGGATAGAAAGCTAATGTTTCAGTTGTGGCTTGCTTCTACTCTATTGTGTTTTATTATAATTACCCTGGTTTGGGAGTGAAATTACTGATGAAGTGGTGCATGATTCCCATGTCAACATAAAACCTCTACAAACAAGGATTTGGTTGCTAAAATACACACATCACAACATACTAGCCTATCATTTACATCTGACAAGACATATCCAGTATTTTGGTTGGCCGTCAAATAAAAGAGAATAGCCAAGTTTCCAATAACTTCACTTTCCAGAGTTTAAATGAGACTTCAAAAGCTGTAGAAATGCAATACAGGATTAAGAAGTCCTATACATACAAGATTGAATCTTTCAAAAAGGAAGAACTGTGAGTGCAATTGCTTATTATACTGATGGACATAGTTGCTGGAAATTGCTTGGGATTTGTTATGAAGACTTTAAAAATCTTTTCCATCTGTTCTTTCTCTAGGTTATTTTAGAGTGACTTTAGAGAAGTACATCCACAGTATATCATGGCCACAATGCATAGTTAATATTTGGAACAGACATTTCAACTATAAAGCTATGTTTAAAGTCACAGGACCATTGATTTCCCTAAACAGGCATCCAAAATAATGCTAGGACTCAGAGTGACTGAAGAATCACATGGATAATCCTGGATAAATAATAGTCTGAGGAAAGAAACTTTCACTTGGTCAAGAGTTACAGAAGGCTGAACGTTGTCTTCCTTTTCTGTGCAGATCTCAAGCCTGGGAAAAGACTGAGTTTTTCTTCACAGAGACATACTGGAGAAAAACAAGATCCCATCCTCGGAAATATCCATCCTGCGAAAACTGATCATCTATCCCGCAAAAATTAGGAGGCCACACATCCTGTGGTAAGAACAGGATAGTTATTACAGGTTAGTTACAAGCTAGCCAAGACGCTGACACTATGCAAAACACTCTCACTACAGTAAGTGAGATTAGATAAGTTTGGATGTGGATTAGTTAAGTACATGTTTTTCTCATACTGACTTGATTGCCCAAGAGATCAGGTACACCAGACCTTTTCTTCAGCTTCTTTTCAGGATAGAAATGTGAGAGAGGTGGGGTGTCAAGAGATTACCTCCATACCCTCAAGAAATGCCCAGAGTAGAAGTGGCAGGTTGGCACAAGTCTTCTTTTGTTTATGGAGAATGAACTTTGCTCCACCTATCTGAAGGACTTCTATGAGCAAAGTGACAAATATAATCAGAAGGTGGTGGGACCTTGAAAAAAAACCTAACATATTCTAGTCTACCATGGTATGTTTTTACAAGGATATATATACAAGGAAACAGTTGTATTCCCTGGCTCCTGCTCTTAGGCCCAGGACCATCATCTTCAAGCTATGGTGTGTAGCTGCTCAGTTCCATGACAAATTTGCTCAGCCTCAGCTTCTCCTTGTCCTCTGTCATCTCCAAATATAGTGTTGAAGAAAATTGTTATTTTTCTTTCTAGACACCAGATGCAGATCCAGGCATGCAGCCAACTTCATGTATTCTTGAACAGAAATAATAGTAGAGACTTTCTGGGAAGAGTAAGTGCCAAGTCCAAAGGGCAGATCGGCTTCCAGCTCCATTTATGTTATACTCACACAAACCTCAGCACACACTCCAAACTTTAAAAAAAAATAAAAATTAGAAAGTAAGATTGAGCCCAACTGCAGGTTGGACTATCAGCACAGAGAAGCAAATGGTTATCAATACACTGTTTTCCAAATAAATGTCAGTAGCCATCATCTTTAGCCAGTCATGCTTATCACAACATTAGGAGCATCATCATGTAGAGGAGAGGGGGACATCTCTTCCCCTGGAGGAGCACCCAGGCCTGGCAAATGGCCCTTGGGCTGCTGAGTTCACTCCACTCCATTGCACTGTGAATAAATATCAGACATGGAGGGAAGGGAATGAAGAGCTTTATTTGCTCATGTGTGGGCTGTGAGGAAAAATAGACATCTTTTTCTGTAAGAGAAGCCCCATGGGACAGATGAGAACGGGACACTGCTGTTACAAGCCTCTCTGAAGAAATTAAGTGCATAGAGTGTTGTTAATAAATTCCTGCTGGTTAGAACTGCTTATTGCTGAAACTGATGGCAATAAAACTGCCTTTACTGAAGAATGTAGCAATCAAAATAAGGCCTTTCATCTTTTTGTGATGGTCTGGAACTTGCTAGTGGAATTTCCCAATGCATTTCCCAACCATCATTAATTTGTCCTTCTGTCACATGCATCAGGGTGGTTGTTAGAATTTAGGGGCATTCTGTGGGTGCTGAAGAGGTTGAAACAGATGTTTCTTGCTGTGGCTGTGACTGCTAAAAGAGGAATATCTAGAATAGCAGGCAAGAAAACAGATTTTATCTGCAAAACTCTAGCACTGACAGTTCTCAATTTTGTCCGTTGCCAAAACTGCAGTTGTGCTCCAGTCTAAGTCTGGGTGAGAGAGAGGGCAAACAAAGAAGATGGATCTGCAGCTGAATAAGCTGGTGACCAGGTGATTGTGGAGTGCACATCAATGAGATAGCAATGGGATAGTGACCATGTCTAACTGATGGTGAACAATGGTTAGTGACAGGCTGAGAAGGCAGTGGGTGTTGCAGACACGTGAGGGTTTGATGTGCGCCAGTGTTCCTAGTATTAATTATTAGAGACATGCAGAGGTAACAAAGTCCCTGTTGCAACAGCAGAACTTGTTTTGATAATGATTTGAAAGGGCTTCTTGCTCCCTACATTGCTGACTCACTACGCCAAAAGGTTTAGTCCTGAAGTTCTCCTGCCCACATCTTTGCCAGCACTTTACTCTCTGATTTATTCAGTTGGGCCTCAGAAGAGAAATATACATATGGAGAACCATAATTTGTGATACAATCTGTAAGTTCACTTAGTAGAAAGAAGAATACTGATGTTTTGATGCACACAAAATCAAATTACTGGAAGAGCACCCAATAACAATCTATAGACACTTGCAACCTGCAGCATTATTGTGTTCGATTCTAGAAGTAAATGGAGTATGACTAGTGAGGCAATTGGCATGGCCTCCATAAAAAAAAAAAAAAAAAAAAAGAAAAAAAAAAAAAAAGAAGTGACATTTGGGGAAGTCAGTTAGGCTGTTCAAACTTGTTGCAGCTTGGCTTCCACCATGACATGATCTCCATGGTCACAAACTTATGTCTTGAAGGACCCTGAACCAAAGATTAATACCATCGTTGCAATAATACTAAAAAAGCAAGGTGTTTGGGGTTTTTTCCATCCCAGAAGACCTACTGACACACACAGCTGAACCAACCAGACA
Organism: Polioptila caerulea; assembly: GCA_013397295.1. Classification (NCBI taxonomy): domain Eukaryota; kingdom Metazoa; phylum Chordata; class Aves; order Passeriformes; family Certhiidae; genus Polioptila; species Polioptila caerulea. The sequence goes on from VYXF01007975.1 coordinate 125,363, forward strand.
AAAATGCACAAACCCATGAGCAGTGCATATTCCACATTAGTTGTACTCCAAGTGATTAAGGTAGCACCAAATGCAGTACTTGCTTTGGTTTTGTATCCTGAGCACTGGGAAAGCATATTTGACAGGGTCTGTTGATGTTTGTGAGCTTGGATAGAATTTGTTGAGAAATTGAACCTTATTTATCACCTTGAAATTCAGCTGTCCTTTATACATCAACATTACTACAAACATCCATTCAAGTAACTGAAAACAATGTTTATTGGTGATGAATTATTTAATTAACTGAAGAGACACTTGTCAGACTGTTTGCTATTTCTCATTTGCAAAGCTTTGGCTGATACATTGAACTCCTGACAGAAATTGTATCTACAGATCAGTGAGTCTGGTGAAGGTCTAGTCAGTCTGGAGTGATTTTATGTTCAGAAACACAGTTAAGACACTCTGGGGCTGACCATGCCCTTTGTGGAGCAGACAGCTATGCTCCATGGCTCTGCTCTCTATTTCTGGGCAGGTTCTTCAGTCACATAGCAAAAGGACAGACCTGCAAGAACAGTTTTGTACCTCTCCATGTCCTGAGATCTTCCAGATCTCTCTGAGGTCTGGAAACTCTTATATGAAAAAATTAAGGGGAAGAACAAGGTTTGGGAATCTAAATGGAGATTAAGGATATCAGCATCTATATTTCAGCAGTCAAGGTCTGTAGCATCAGTTGTCCTTGAATGAGGACAATGTATTATTCAGAGGGTTTCAGAGGCCCTCCAGTGATTGATTGAAGCAAGCCTATGACTAGTTTTTGGCTCAGTGGGTTTATTTTGCCCCTTAAGGTCCAATGTCAGAATGTATGTGCATAAGCAACTCAATCAAAGAGTGTCTATAATGAATACTGCGGAATTAAATCCTTACAAGCCTTTTTCTTGTTACATCTCTGGTGCTGAAGAATCTGAATTACTTATCTCTGTCAGCTACTTCTGACTAGACTTTAGAAACACCTGTATTCCGATTTGTCAGTATTTTCATGACATGGCTGTATTTAGGAAGTTTTCCTAGTACCTGACTATTTGATAAAAATTGATCAAACCATGTGATTTTTTCCCAGGGTTTCCTGTGCTTCATTCATATGTCTAAATAGATTTTGGCAGAACGGAGATATGAGAGATCTGAATTCTGATGTGAAGTTTCACTTTTGTCACTAAATCCTGCCCAGCTGCTGAAGGTTTTAATCCAGTTCTACAGATGTCACTTTCTATGCCCTTCCAGGCCAAAGGTGCTGAAGTTGTCCACTGCCTCCACAATTTGTTTGCTTTCTTTAATGGTTTACATCTTTGTGGTCTGGGCAAGGAAAGTGAGTTTTCCTCTTTGCTCAAGAAACCCTTGGGGTAAGTACTGCTGTCACACTTGAAATTTGTTGGAACACATTTGCAATTTTCCCTAGCCGAAAATGACTTCATCAGTTTTGTATATGAAACTATTTTAAATGCAAATTTGTTCTTTGTCTTTTTAAAAAAGGCATATGCTAAAAAACCTCAGATCCTTTCATTCAGAAAAATGTAATTCCCAAATTTATGTAAATATGTGATTGAGCCAGGGACTATAAACTATGGGAAATATTAGACTGAGAGCAACATGGTTTCACCTCTAGGCTTTGAAAAAGGGTTTTGACATAATGTATCTGGACAATATGCCTATGATTTCCATGAAGTGTAATTAACCAGCCACTTAACTTGTAAACTTTAACCCTTTCTAGATTAACTGTGTTCCATCCCATCATTTGTTATGGAGGAAACCAAAACAAAATATCACAATGTGGACATAGGGTCTTGTTACAATGATTAGGCATAAAATGAATCTCTTTGTTTTGCAATGGTCAAAGTGGGGTTGGAAAATTTATGATTGTGGCCAAAAAGTGTTTCTGAGAGGACTTATGGTCACAAAGGGAGACTATGTACTCACATGATCGGTATGGCCCATGTATACAGCACAGTGGGCAATAGAAGCTTTCCGTAAGCTTACTACAAATTCTCATGCTTGAAATGCATTAATATTTTTCAATTTCATAAGATCAAAAAAATTAAATATAACTGAGGATTTTGAAGCCATTTTTCTTGTTAAATGGAATATAATGAATTTTTTGTACCTTTGTTCTACAAAAAGTCTACACCAGCAATGAAATACAATATTATGGGATTAATATAAAAGGGTTCTTTACATTACAAAACCAGTAAAAATTATCCTGATATTTTGTTAAACGTTTTACAACAGAAATTTTTATATAATTATATGCAGAAATAAGAAAAGTGTTAAATGGGTTCACTGATGATACGCGTGCAATTGATCCATTAAAATAAGTGTCATGTTTGACAGACAGCAGCAACCTGGACAGCTGATGCCTTAGTTAGACATAAATCAGTACACCAGACAATTGCTGGGGAATTTTCTGAAATGACTCACTGGGAGAGCAGGGCGTTGAAGGATGAGATCGGAAGATAGACAGCAGAATCATCATTAAATTTGAAGCAAAAGGCAGATAAAATCTGTGAAACTGCTGGCCTTCAAAAATAATTGTTAACTCAGACTATAGAATAATTTGTTTTAATTAAAATAAGCAGCTCCATTTTCCCTGGAGTCAGCTACATGAATTGTCAGGCTGGGATTTTAGACCATATTCTGGCATAAACTAAAGGGACACTTGAAACTCACTCAAGCGCAATTAAACTCCTAAAAAAGAAAAACATTAATGTTACTGATTAATTATAATGATTTTTTTTTTATATCTGTATTAAAGATCTTTATGAGGTACACTCTATGGACTGGCTATTGGGCTTTGACATCCTTGATCAACCTTCCCTAAGGAAGTGATTGCTCAGACAGATTCCATGAAATTAGAAGTCAAAGCGAATGGTCTAACAAAACTGCTTTTCTAACAAAATATTTTAAGTGTTCAGGAACTTACTTGGATAGTCTTGTAATCAGTGGCATGATACACAGTGTTTATTTCATGCACTGAACTTGCCATGTTTTCTTTGCTTCTGGAAGGTACTTGTATTCGAAGTGTTTCCATAATAACAAAACCCTTGCAATTTGAAAAAATAAGTATGGTTATGCAAAGAATAAGGGATAACAAGGAAGAGATTCAGATTTGAAGAATCCTACCACAGTTAGGAAAGGCACTAACAATAAAGAAGTTGAAATAACAGACAAAGTTAGATGATTCATAGCCTGTAACCACCAGAAGTTGAAAGACCAAACAACACAATGGATGTACATGGATTTGGTTTCTTTATGACCATCACAGGAACAACCCATATCAAATTCTTGGTGCAGAAAATGGAGAGAAAATATTACTGAGATGTATCAACTGAGTGTGCAAGGCTTGTCCAGCCTGCACAGAAGGAGATCACTGAAAGTAATGGACTGTGCCAGGCAATGCTGCTGTCCTGCTAGGAGCAGGAAATGAAGGGAGCTGGCACAGGGGAGGGCAGTGATTTCTTTTCCTTGCCGCTCAAATAGAGCTGGAGGAGCAGATGCTGCTGAGCCAAGCCTTGTTATGAAGACACAGGACTGTGTTAATGGCAAGCAACATAAACTATAAAAAGGAGCATGAGAAACATGCTTCAAGAAGCCCTTGAAAAGCCACCAGAGAAATGTCAATAAATGTCCCAACAATAATGCTTTGTTGCATGTGTTTACCTCCAATAAATGTCTTGGTGACAATTGACCTACCCAGCAACTGTTCTCCAGAAAAATGCATCCTGCACCATATGTCATCTCACACAGTGAGGACTGGTTGTGAAAGGCATGACTATAAAATTTTATTTTTTTACCTCTTGGGTACTGTGGTGGGAAAGAAGTTTGTCACAGACCATAGAGACCTACTGTTACTGAGCTTTACTGCACCAAGCTTCCCCAGTGGTTGTGCTTTCCACCAACAAAGTCCATTTTCTCTGTTGAGCATCCTTGCAGCTGTCTGGCTTGCTTGCTCTGCTTGTTGCTAGTAATTTCCTCTAGTCATGGTGGTTGGGGTGGACCTTGTAGCAGTCTATGCCAGTCAGTGATTCCCCTAAAGAGGGTGCAGTGGCATGTGGGATCCACACAGAGTCCTTGCCACATTAAAAAAAAATGAAGGTTTCCTAAAAGGAGTCTTCCTTTCTTAAAAAAACCCTCTTTGCCCAATGTTTTGCTAATCTATGGCTTTAGCCTCTAATTAGGGTCGTTATTCATTCTGGGCATGTTGTGCACAGTGGATTTGAGTATGGTTTCCCCCACAGGGTAGTAAATACTCAAGTTTCCCCACCTTTAGGAACCCAATGATTTTCAAGTGAAATATCCCAAAATACAGTAACTAGGGACATAAATTAGGTCTATATAGGATCTCCCACTGGTCCATGTGCATCAGCTCTCCAAAGATTCCTCTGTGAACCATCCAGGGCTCAGATGGAGACAGTGGCCAGACACCCTAAACTCTCAGAGGGGAGCTGCTCTTGCCCCAAGCCATCAGCCAGACCTCTGCAAGGTGAAGGATGATTGCTTAAGCTGGCTGTTCTGGGAACTACATATTGGTGATGGATGCAAAGAGTTTTAAAATATGTCTCTATATATGTCTTTATTTTTTCAGAATTTTCAACAGCCATCACCAAGCCGTAGAAGCAACAGCTCATGTCACTGCATATTAAAGGAATAGGAATTTCACTTTTTATAATGTTAGGGGAAATTTTCAAAGAACACTAACCCATATTGTCTGAAGTCCAGCTGTTTTTTTGTCTGCTGTTTCTGGAGCCATATGATATCCAACCATATTCTTTCAAGTTGTCTTTCTTTAATGAGTATTATCATGGCGCATTCAGTGGATATTTTCACTGCATGAACCTGCACTGTATTATGCAATTCCTTCCAAAATCTTAGGACTGCTTTTAAGCATACTCATAGGTTATGAAAGAAAGTTTTCCTAGTCCCCTGCTCTTATATTTTGGCCCTGATGTCCATACATGGGACTCATAGATACACATGTGCAAACACATATATGCTCATATGTATGCATATCTATATGCAGAGACACACACAGTAACTTGTTTCTCAAGAAAATAAAGTGTGTCAGAGATCCTTTATCTCACCCTGATAAACAGGAAGTCACAAAAAATGGTCACATAAGTCATTGTATTGGGAGTAAAGAAGAGCAAAACCATTCTGCTGTGCAGAAGGAAAAGTAAACCCTTCAACCTTAAATGTAAACCTTTGTGTCAAGATGTTTAGTCATAAATGCAGACACCCTAATGGTTACTATGATTTTCCTTTTGAGAGGTGGGGGAGGGGATGCATGTATTTAGAGAATTTCAAGACTAATCTTAGAAATGCTTATTGTCTTAGTGACCAATGTGGCTGCTTTTTTGCTGTGTTTTTTGTTTTTGTAAAAGCTAAAAATAATTTAATTGGTTTGTGTTAGCAAGAAATGCTTGGGTTTTCTTCTGTGTTGCCATGTGGCGTAGTCTGGGATGTGGGTTTTTAATGGCCTGAGTAGTTTGTGCTTTGTCCCCACAGTATCATCAACACCACATGCTCCAATGTACCCTCATGTTTGTACAAGGAAATGAAACCTCCAGGCACTGCAGCCTTTCTTTTAATAACTGTTCCACCTGTCAGACCTGAGTCAAAGTTAGACTATACAGCTTTCTAGTGTTGTATAGTGCTTGGGCAGAAAGCAGAGTTTAAAAACAAAACTGGGGTTGTTCACATGTGCATTGGGTACTTGCCATAGCCTTTGTGATTCTGTTTTTTATTAATATTCCACAACTCCTCACACTGAACCTCAGAGGTATTACCTGTACATGTTTAAAAAAAATAATTAAAAGACATTCAGGTGGGGAACAAGGCTCCTGATGTCTCAGTTTAAAGAGGATTATGGACAAAAGGAACTAACACTAACCTGTGTGACCTTGGTGCTGAGTTAGAATTCATTGTGCATAATGCTTCTGAGAAAATGAACTGCAGTTGCTTGCTTACACTGTTGTGTAAGTCGTCTGGAAAACTTTTTAAACTTATTGCAGCAGTAGTGGAAATTATATACTTGATGCTACAGGTCCCCAAATCTGCCAGCCTCTCAGACCTGAGAGGAAGAAAGGCAAAGATGGGAAGGAAAAAGGAAAGATCACTCACCCAATAGTCATAAATTGCCTGGCATTTTTATTGTGTTTAGGGTGAATCATCCTGTAGTACTACATCAAAGTCTGGAGGATAAGGCTGCTTGTGTCTTTTCCCAGAATACGTGAAGACCTTTATGCTATGCTACTGGTTCATGTTTCTTTTGATCGAGCCAGACAGTTCTTCATGTTTTAGACTGTAAAATTCTGGCTTCCAGACTTGCTCAAGGAGTAGATTTCAGTTCAGGAAGGAAAGTGGGCAGAGTGACAGAGCCAGTTGTGTTACTCATCTCACTTAATGTGTCAAGGCACTGTAGAAAAGTTATCTTTTGCAGATAATGATATATTGACAAAAACTCATCTCTTCAGCTGTATTGTCTTTATATATTATAGACAATTTAGATCCACAGAGTTTCTGAGCAGGAATTGTTTATGAAGATGAGAGTAACTTTTTCTATTTTCAGCTGCTGAACCTTCCTTCCCCTTCTAGATGACAGTAAAACTTCCCTTACACAAAAGAGTTTGCTGCTGTCTGGCACTCTTAAAAGCCTGTAACTTATGTTAAAGTTTTGTGTCAAAATTCATGCACTTATGGGCTTCCATTACATTCCAAGTGAAAAGGCAGCAAGGCTTTTATTATGTTTGGTCCAACTGCACCAAGTTTTCTTGCTCTGTCAAGTTCCTATCATGTTTTAAACCAGAAGATCTCTAGTCATATCTTTTCAAGGGGCATTTTAAATCATGTTCCACTTACTTTATTGACTCATTTAACAATTACTTATTAAGTATTATTTAAGAAATAAAAATTAATGTTTTATTTGTGTACAGGTTGGTGAATAATTTAAAATGGTTTTTTTAATTGTGAGATTGTCCATTGATCAAAACTTAATTATCCCCATAAAAAATCTCAAGTCACTACTCCTTAAATGAAAATGGTAATTATATCAAATGAATGATAGAAAAAGTAACCCAATCTCTATCTCCTTTGAAGGTAGTAAAGCGCAGATTTATGTGTAAGTGCTCAGGAGTGCAAGGAACGTTTTGCTTTCCTCTTTGTGTGTCACTATCATCTATTCCCAGAGAAGAGGCACAGCTATGGAGCTCCACTACTATCTCCATGGCCAGACCATTTCTGCAAGGAAAAAAGTAATAGAATTATTAAGGTTGGAAAAGACCTCCAAGATAATTGACCCCAACCTTTGACTGAGCACCACCACTCTAACTAAACCAAAGCACCAAGTGCCATGTCCAGGTGTTTCTTGAACACTTCCAAGAGTAGTGACTCCACCATCTCCCTGGGTAGCCTGTGTGGGAACCCAGAGCATGCCTCTGCCAGCCCTGGAGGACCCGAGACCCAGGCAGGGGGCTCGGAGCCCTTGGCACAGAGCCCAAGACACCTGTGGTTTGGATTCTAGCCCATGGAAACAATTACAAGCTTTATGTGAAGAACTACAAGTCACAAGAGTTTGAAGAGAATAGTAATTAGTTTTTCACAGGGTGAAAAAGTAGATTTTGGGATTTGTTAGAATGGTGTAAGTGAAGACAAGATGGAGGATCCTCATGGTTTTTTGAGCTTCTTCCTCCTTCTTGCTTACTCCATGTTTCTGCTATGATGGTGGCACTGTTGATTGGTTTAGAGTAGAAACTGACTGTCTAACATACATGATATGTGTTGGAAAATTATTGTAAATAATGTACACGTAGTTCTTTGTATAAAAAAATAACACCACTCCACGAGCAGGGAGTGTGCCTTGGATTGACCTGCCAGAGAGACCTCCACAGGTCAGAGAAAGAATGTTATAGATAAGGAAAAAAAAGCAACCTTGAAACCAGAGCTGAAGACTCTTGACTTCTTTGATTTTGCATCTGGGGAAAAAAGGACTTTTAGTATCTCGGGAGCAATTTCTGCAGCACAGAAACCCGACAGCCTACTCCAATTCTTGATCACCCTTTCTGTGAATTCCTTCTGATATCCAACCTGAACTTGCCCTGGTGCAGCTTGAGACTGTCCCTTTGTTCTGTCACTGGTTGCCTGGGAGAAGAGGCTGATCCTCGTTGGCAGTTATAGAGTGATAAGGATAAGAGCCTCCTCTTCTCCTGATATGACTTGCACTCTAGAACCTTACCAAGCCTTTTTGCCTTCTCTGGACACATTCCAGCCCCTCAATGTCTTTCTTGTAGTGAGGGACTCAGAGCTGAACATAGGATTTGAGGCACAGCCTCACCAATCCCAAGTACAGGGGGACAATCTCTGCCCTGGTCCCGCTGGCCACACTATTTTATACACAGGCCAGGATGTCCCTGGCCTTCTTGACTAGCTGGGAACACACTGGCTCATGTTCAGTCATTGACCAGCAACCCCAGGTCCTTTTCTGCTAGACCCTTTTCCAGTCAGTCGATGTGGATATTTAACAAACTCTCTACTTAAGCTCCTGTGATTTCCCTGCAAAATGATTGCTTTGTTGTACTCTACCCAACACCTTAAAAGCTCATCTAATAACAGTCTTAATCATAGCACATATTTCTTCTGACTCAGTAACTATGCTGAATTTTCTCTGTGCTTACCCTAAGTTTTGCTCTAGGGGTTTTCCTGGGGTGTGTATACAGTAAATTCAGGCAGACACAGGGTTGGCAACATACAGAAGAGCTAAAGGAAACATTACTCCACCACGATAAGACACGAACTCTGGATCTGACTCAGGGACCTTACTTATGAGTGAATGTTAGAATGTGGCTAGGAACTGGAGTACAAAAGCCACCATAACCAGCTGGTTAATGCCACTGGATGATGAAAACCATGCTAATTACATGCTTGTATTTGCCTTTACAGCCATAGGAAATTTGTGGTAAAGCACAAACTGAAAATCCAGCACAAAAACACCATCAGTATCTCCAAATGTGTGTCAGATTTTTACAAAAGCATAAATAACTAATTTTTCCGCCCCCTTTTTTTTTTCTTTTAATCTGCTTTGCTGTCCTAAAGAATAAGAAGCCCAAAAGCTGTGGCTGATAAGTCTATGAGCACCCCTTAATATGCAATCCCTATTATCCTACGCTAAGAGGAGATGGGGAACTGGTGTCAGAGGTGCTAACAGGGACCAAATGGTCCCTGAAAGTGCAGCCCGGGGCACCTTCTTCAAGCCCTGCTGAGACCTGAAGAGCATCAGTATCCCAGGATACTTCAGCAGGAGCAGAAGGAGAGGGCAGCAGATGCATGTTCCTGGAAGCAGCCCTGGAAGCAGGAGCTCGCCTGCTCAGCCCATCAAGGCAGAGTGCTAAGACAGGGCACAGTATTTAGTGTTGTCCTGAAACCTTGACTAATCCTCCAAAGTTTCTGAAGTCAGACCATCTTGCAGGATTAAGCAGCAAGAAGAAGAGCCACATACCACTTCTTGAATTGTTTATAATTTTCCAGATGTACTCTCAACTAAAAAATTGTTTCTAGGGAACAAACAAAAAAAGAGAGTGTGTAGATTTTGCTTCACATCCTGGGCTTTGTCTGCAACTATTGAAAGAGGCCAGTCCTTTTTCAATAAATCAGGCAAGGCTCAGGACATATTTTTAACTTCTCTTGAGGTCTCCAACTTGATACAAGCTCTGTTGTTTCAGATGTCTCTTGGGAAAGTGGTGCAGCCAGAGTGGGAGGTGGTGAAGATTGTCCTGCACTTGCTCTACTCCCTGTCAGCCCTGTCTTTATGGATCCAAAGGAGTTGCTGTAGTGAGCAGGAAAACTCCCTAAAATACCAGTGGCTTTTGTGGACAGACTGTTACCTTTACAGCAGGCTGGGATCCTTCCCATAACATATTAGGATGCTTTTATAGGACCTGTCTCCTTCAGCTCTGGCCTGGAAGTTATTTTGTTACTGTGAGTTTGAAGCTTGGAGTGTGAAGACTGTGACCAATGGCCCAAGGGATTCCCTGGGCTTCAGCCACAGCAGCAACCATTTATTTTCTTTTGACAGCCTGTGGAGGCCCTGAAGGCAGCTCAAATCCACTAGTTGACTACAAGCTACAAACCACAACCCCTCTCCATTATTTTAGAGCGTATACCTGACCGGAATATAAGTCCTGGAAGGCCTAGCTCTGTTTTTCCAAGTGTTCTCTAGCATTTCACTGGCTTTTTATTTACCCAGGATTTGCCTGAAGGAGTTTGCTTGTATTTTGGCATCCCTAGAGCTCCAGCTGCAAACTTCCCCTCTGGGGATACTTAAAGGGTGAGGTTTTCAGAGGAGTGAGAGGTCTTTTGTAATTGTTTAAAGTAAGTTGGGTTACAAGTTACTGCACAAGAGATCTGCAGAAAATATGTTGTCCCTCTCTACAACTGTCAAGAAAGTGTGTATGAGCCAGGTTAGGAAATCACAGAAAGAATGTTTCATCCCTAAAGCTGTCTATGAGGGTGCTGTTTTCATATCCAAGAGCACTTCCCAAAAAGTATGGCTAGAGGGAATTTTAGATAAAATAGAGGTGGAAGGAGGACATTCCTTCACTCTTTTCTGTGTAAAATATTAAACCCCAATGGTCCGTTCTGTCATCCCAATGCCTTCAGGCAGAGAAAGACTGATCAGGTTGCTAACACACAGTGCATCACCACACTAATGCCCAAACCTTATTTTTCCAAAACATGCAGGAAAACTCTTGAAGTTCCTAGAAGAGGTGGATAACTACTGTGGAGATTTGTTCTTGAATAGGCGCTGTAAAGAAAGAAATCTCTCTTCCCTTTTCCCAGTTTTGAGTAGATTCAAACCTTATTGAACACAAAGAAACAATAACCAAAACCCCCAACCATATGTGTCACATATAAAGATGGTCTGTAAAGCCCCAAATTTATTTATGGATATGGTCAGACATCATGGATCCTGCCACATCTGATGTCTGGCCTCTCAATCTCTGTGAAGATTGGGGGTTTTCCATAGGCTGCCAGTTAGACAGTAATCTCCAAATTCAGCAGTCCAAAACCTGGCTTAGCGACTCTTTGCCGGCTCTACTTAGCCTAGACAACCAGGCTGGAAGGATAATTACTATTGCCATGTGGTGTCTAGTAGGATGCCTTTTCAATCTGCTCCATGACAAATTTATATAAAGACCCTCAGCTGTGATGAACGTCAACTTTCACACTCAAAGTCTTACAAAACTACTGAAGAGATCTAAACAGACCTGAATATCTTAAATAAATGGTGGCTGTCCCGTGCTCAGTCTGTTATATGCTAAAGTTAAGCTCTGCCAAGGTCAGTAGAATGTGCATCCTGCAGGGATGTGACCTAGGCCTCACTGGGGGGTTAAGCATGCCGAATTCAGCAGGAAAAGAGAAAAAAGACAGTTGTTTATTGCTTGGGGCTTTGTTATAAACAGGTACGCCTCAAAACCATTTTCTAGCAGTGCAAACACAATATTATTTCTAGAAACCACCCATGGCCTCAGTGCTGAAAGATGCAGAGAGGCCTCAGCATTAGGAACGTCAAGTTCTCTTGTTCCAGACTGCGGTTTCCTTACACCTTTCCATTTTGGCATAAGTTTGTAAAGCCACTCTCCATTTTTAATATTTAAAGGTTAGCTGACGCACCAAGCATATTCTTGGGAAATGGTGTAGTTGCAGTTCCAATAGGCAAAGCTGAAAGTGAGAAAAGTAACGTGGCTGTGTATCTCAAACAAATGGGGCGACAAGCTGCAGGAGCCAGGAAATACATTTTTGCCTTGCCTAGGGAGTAGATCTTACTTTCTACTTCAAACTATAAAGATGATGGCTAAAATTAGATGATTCATGTTGATTCACTACAGGTTTAAAAACAAGAAGTCTCTCTGACCAAATTCTTTAGTGGGCAGGAGAGCCTTTTTTGTTAGAAACAAAAAAAAAATCCCAAAGGCAAAAAGCACAACACACATACACATTCACACATGCTTAAAAGTTACTGTTTTTTACCCTGGAAAATGTGGTTTCTGTAATTGAGGGTTGTAAAAAAGAAAAAAACCTTTTAAAGCATCCCACTCGATTAGTCATTCCAGGGTGGATCAGTCTTATCATATCACGTGATGTCCAGTAATGGTGATGCAATAAAACAGATGCTGTCTGAATTTTGTGCCACCAGTCAGCAGCAAAACTATGCAAATCAAACCACTGTCCTTTTCTAGAAATTCCAAAACATCCCATCTCTTCCAGGCCCTGTATTTAGTAGCCTCTGCCTTCCCAGACAAACTAAACACATGATCATTTCTTCTTCAGCAGCACATGACAAGTATGAGTTCCAGATTACTGGGAATACAGCTCAGTGGAAATTCTTGTTGTGTACAGAGGGGTACTGTACCTTCTTGAAAAAAGAGGTGGGAAAAAATAATATGCCCATAAATTGATTGCAGTCTGGTATTCTGTATACTTTTATATTCTCTCTCTCTCTCTCTCTCTCTCTCTCTCTGTATATATATATATATATATATATATATATATATTTATGCATACTTATATTGTCTGGCAAGAAGTACTGTACATAAAATCTCATCCTGAGACAGGATCAACCCACTTAAATCTTTCAAGACACTGTATTTGCATATATATTTATTTATATATGTTTTACCCAACGTAAAAGGATGATGACAAAATGGTACCAATTCTGTTTCTCTTTTGTATATTTCTCATTGAACAGATATGTGGATACAGAAAAAGGAAAGGTAATGTGCTGTACTGTCAAAATTAATGGCTAATTTGTTTTAACAAATTTCTATCAAGTAGAGGATGTGGCTTTAAGTGACTAGCTATAATCAACTTCTATCTAAAAAATGAGGGAAAGCCCCCAATAAAAGTGCTACACACAAGATTTTTTTGACACAAATAGCATTAGGAACACACAGAGAAATTAGTGTTAAGAGATGGTGTTAGGAACACACAGAGAAGTACAGGGGTGCAGTCAGAATGACTAGCAGCAAGCGCAGCAGTGCCTATAAATCAGATTGTCTGAATAAATGTTAAGTATGATTTTTACATTGAATCTGGTTTTACTTGAAAAAATGGTTTTATTTCCACTAGAACATGTAGCCTGGAAGTTATTTATGGCTGAACCTTTCCTCATTCTGCAGGTGAAAACAGCAAATACAGAGCAACACGGTCATCTCCCTTAAAACATTTCATTTAGATACATGTCCTGCCAAGTTTTGGACGAGTTTTCTACCTTAAAAGTAAAGTTCTCTAAAAATCTCTGAAGCTACTTTGGCTATATAAGTAAGCCCCAGAGGGAATTTCCCCAGGGGGAAAATTAACTCCATTTTCAATTGCACTTCTAAAATTCATTACTTTTATAGACAAAGAGGTGCCAGAGATTAATTTGATGGTGTAAAAATTCCTGAAAGAATTAAAAACAGAGTTTTCAAAATATACACCCAGCTGTAGTGAAAAGACAGAATGTGACGGCAGTGGCCACATGCCAAGTGCAATTGGGCAAAGAGCCCATTACCATTGGTTTGCTACAGATCAGAACTGACCAGTGTACACAAGGAAGACACAACCAGGGTCAATAGGTGCCTTCCTAAATTAAGCTTGAGAAAAGTATGTTGCTATTGGAACCAGAAGTTTTCTCACCCACCATGGTATGTATACATCAGAGGAGTCTACTGAGCTGAACACACAGCTATGGAAGAACCAAATTGCCCCAGGACTCATCTGCTGTGCTTGAGTAGCTCCATGTTCCCTCTGCAATGCTGGCCCTGTGAGACTGAGGCATCAGAAGCTTGCTGTGAGACAGAGGTGTCCACTCCGGCATCCAATGAAGCCAACATATTGCTTGTGGGAAACAATTCAACATTTTGAAAAGTCTTCAAGGGCTGGCCCAGGAGTGGGGCTTGGGACTCACCCTGGAAAAGGCCTGGGATAAAGCTCAGCAGTAACTGATGAAATTGAGACTGAGGAAATACAATGTTTGGCCACAGTAAGAGGAATAGGGATACTTCTGGCAGGTTTTTGAGGGAGTAATGGTCGAAGAAGCCTGATTTGCAACAGAATGACAACAAAGTGAGTTTAAGGACTAAGGGTTGGTGAAGGAAACTGCAACAAAACCACAGCTTTTCACAGGATAACACCTTTTTTAGCATTGATGTTTTCCCAGACTGAATATTCAGAAAGCTTCAGCAAGGCTTGCAAAAGATCCACAGTGCCACCAGTTGTACCCTGCCTTTGGTTTTAATGCTCAATCCTTTCTCCGCCAGCACAATAATAATATTTGAAGGCTGAGTCTGAGCTAGTTACAGCCTTGAGGCATTTAGGGAGTCATGTCTAGACTGGATACCCAGGAAAGGGCTGCCAATATTGGGTCTTCTCGGCCAATAACTCAACCCAAAAAATGTCTACAACCATGTGGTCCCAGATCCTGCATACAATAGACTCCCTATCCCCTGTTTCATGCTCTAGCATTGCAACTTGGAGCAACTGAGCAGAAACTGGCTGTTTTCTGAGCTAGAATAGAGGATGCAAATGACATTTGAAAGAGTAAGAGCAGGAACTGGGACCTGTCAAATGAAAATAGAAACAGAATTGAAATATAAAGAAAATTTGCCTCAAAACATGAATTTTGTACTGAATATTTCAATACAGTGTATGCAACAAACTGAGTTATCATTGCAGTCAGAAATGGATATGAAATCTTTATGCATTCACAGGAATGTAAAAGGTTTAAAAGTGCTGTAATATTTTAGTCTATGGCCTTTATTTGAGACAGTCAAGACATGCAATGGTATGACATTTAATTTGAGAACACATTTTCTGGTTCTTTTGTACTTTTTTACTTATTTTTTGTTTGGGAGAAATAGTCTCGTCACATTAAACATTTATGCCTCGTGAATTTACTTAAGTGAATTGTATGAAACCAACAGAGAACAGGGGATCACTCGTTCTGCTTGGAACGGGCATTAGCATGAGAGTTCTGGAGCAAACTGAAGGAGTGAGCAGTATTGTGCTGCAGCAACACGCTTTGTCCTTTTACTAGCACATTGTGTATTTAAGCAAGGGCCAATTTAATGCAGTCTTAGGTTTTGCTTTCTGACTGCAAGACTGAATACAAGGAAGGAATAATTCTAGAAAAATTTAATTTAAATGCTACCATGGCAAAATGGTTAAAGAATTTATATGCTTCTGAACTGACTATGTAACAAATGGGGTCAGCAATGGCAACACTAGTTTTAGTGATTCTCCTACCTGCAACATTATGGGTGCAAAGAACTTTCTGGGAAGTTGTGGAATCTAGAAACATTCTGTTTGGCAATTTGACAGAAAACAATCGTATTGCATGGAAATTAAGTGCTTTTCTAGGCTTAAAAGTAGCCAACATTAAGCAGGTGATGCTGCACAGGTCTGTTACTTGCACAGTGTAATCACAGAATTTATTACTCAACACTTGTATCCTGATGTTTCCATTTCATAATAATTCAAATTGCTTGCCAAACATAAAGAAACTTAAATTCCAAAGATGATCCGATGCTGTGTCAAAGAGGAATCAATCATTTTCTAATAGATGATATCCAGGAAATATGCTTGCTAGAATCTTAGCACGGGGCAATGAAGTCTCTGTAACTGAAAGCTTCCTCTGTGACTGAGGACGACTTATTTTACACAGCTCTTCAGCAGGATTTAGTTTTCCAATACTCAGTATCTACTTTGAAGTAACCATGACTGTTTCATCTTGTTATCTGTATTCATAATGTTGGAATATTTACCTTTCCAGCTCTCAACTGCAGAGCTTGTTAGTGGCTGACACTTGGGAATTTATATGCACGAAGGATATTAGCCATGAGCTGGTCATAGATTAGATTACCTATCTGTGTCTTCTGTGTGTGCAGACTCCCACAGTACCGTAGGCACAGAGTGATCTCAGGAGGTCTCTGCTCAAACAAGGGTCAGAGCTGAGTTCTGACCACATTGCACAAGCCTGTGTCCTTTTGGGCCTTGAAAGCCTCCAGGGTGATGCCCTCTTCTTGGTATCCTCCTCCTGCATCACAGGGGACTACACTGAGGTCCCATCTCAGATCACCCTGCCAGGTTATTTTGGCCCGAGGAGCCTGGCTGAACTCTACTGTACTGCTGAATGCTCAGGCAGCTTTAGAACACAAACATTCACAGACTTCCTCTACTTTTGGGCCATGCCTTCCCCACATCCCATATCATTGTTACTGCTCAATATCCTGGGGAAGGGCATCTCAAGGAAGACTAAGGGAAACCTATGGATTCTACCTGCTGACCTAAAGAATTGTATTTAAGATTGCAATGTCTCTGGGGAGTGCTAACACACTATGATCATGATAGTAGCATAGCACATGTAAACCCTGTGTGTGAGAAGAAAAGATTTTAAAGGACCAGAAATAAAGACAAGTTCCATCAGCCATTTTGTAAAAGTGACTCGTCCTCGTTTTCAACTCTAAGAGCTGTGGACTTGGACAGGCAACAGAAGAAACCTTCCCTTCCCAGAAATTTTACCAAGCTGAATGAATTTCTGTGAGAGAGCTGAAGTGGCTGACAGTGATGGGAAAGATAATCAATGCTAGGGTGAATGCTTTGCTTCACTGACTCAGACACTGCTCAGTTAATGT
This sequence comes from Polioptila caerulea, assembly GCA_013397295.1. Taxonomy (NCBI): domain Eukaryota; kingdom Metazoa; phylum Chordata; class Aves; order Passeriformes; family Certhiidae; genus Polioptila; species Polioptila caerulea. Next base: position 142,054 of record VYXF01007975.1, read on the forward strand.
TACATTCAGTACTTGCAAGATTCCAGCACAACACTTGTGGCTTTCCCCACTGTTTTTCTTCACTGAATATCCATTCCTGGTAGGGCTGAAGTGGAAACAGGAAGAAAGGCTTGCACCATGAGATGCAAGTAATATGGAGCCCCACAACTGAGCTTGTGATCCTTCATAGAGTACAGCAAAAGATTATAAACTAGGCATGAATAAATTCAAGCTGGAAAGTAGGAGCTGTCTAACTGTTAGAGAAAGGGGATCTTGCAACACCCTTTTCATAGGAGCAGCAGGAGGTAAAACAACATGATTGTGTTTAAGATGGAGCAACTCTGTGCTTGTGAAAGGGACGTGTAGTAATACAAGGACCTGACCTTTGTGGTCCAAGAAATCCTAGTGCTCTCTTGATTAGTAGGAAAGGTGAATTTAAGAAAACTGCTCATTCATACAGAGAAAACCAAATTAATTTCCCTTTATTTTGTAGATTATTATAATGGATTCATGTAATGTGAGTGAGTGAGGAAACACTCGTAGCTTCAAATGTGGACTACTCCTCCAAAAAAAAGGATGTAGCTGCTCCATTTTTTAAAATTTGACTTGTGGTTAGTGAAGTCCTGGGAATATTTTCTTTGCCTAATTAAGCATAATTTATGATCAAATGTTTGATGAGAAGTGTCATGTTTCTGGGCCCTTTGTTTTTTACAAATAATCACAGCAACCACACCTTTCAAAAGCAGATGTGTTACACTTATCTGCTATTGGGTAGACAAGTCTTGGATTTTGGGGTTTGGGATTTCATGACTGCTTGTGCCACAACAGCTACCAGTGTCTAAGATGCATCATGATGTTTCAGTTAGGCTCATAAATACATATAAAATCCACAAATGTTAAAAATCTGACTGCCAGAGCACTTACCTGTCTCTCATACTGCGAGCCCTGGCCCAATTTAAGAAGGGCTGCAACAACCTTCCCATATTTCTGTGTGAGTGTTCAACCAAACCTCTTTCATGTCTGATGGATCTTCCCCTGAGGGTGGTCTGCAGCTGCTGGGCTGAAAATTGGTGATACGCTACTTATTGTCAGGGTGCATTTTTGGAAATTCAATTTATTTCAAATATGAAATACCAGTCAAGATGGTCCTTCTACAGAAGGTTTAGCTGGTTGCTGTTCACCACAGCTATTAATTAACTTTCTCTGCCCTTAATTGTCTGTCAAGCCAACTTAATTTCCCATAGTTGTAGATTTTGTGGGCATAGTAAAAGCAGTAGGTGTCATGCATCTTAAACACAACACTTATAAATAAGCTAGAGAAGCGTGGTCAAGACAAATGGAAGATTCTGGGGTGGGGCAAAGCTTCTAGAAAACCACATAATCTGTGGAGTCAAAGGGATGCAGTGAGCAGAGTTTCACAGGGATTTAATCTGAGTCTGATACGATGCAGTATTTCCTGGTCTGTCCCAAAGACAGAATAAGATATTGTACTAAATGTGCAAATGACACCAAGCTGGGAAGAAGCGCCAAGTTAGACTGTTGCCTTTTGGAGGCTGACCTGGAACAGAGACTAGACAGAGCAAGAGGATAAAGTAGGTATTTATTAAAAGGCCTCGGGTATACCTGGGCCACACAACAGTCCAGCCAGACACACCCAAGATGCACCCAAAATGGTCACAAAATGGATGCCCGATCACGAGGTCCCACACTTTTATAAGTTCTGGTCCATTAGCATATTAGAATCAATTGTCCAGCCATAGCTTCAGGTTATGAAGTTCCATCCTCCTGTTTTTTTCTTCTCACTTCACCACTGTTTTTGATCTTGGGCCTGAAAGTTGTCCTTGGTATTGAGCTAGAGAAGGAATTGTTTTGTCTATCTACTCTGTGAAGACAACTCAGTAGCACTTAATATGAAACCTAAAGCTACCCACTAAAACAGCACAGGATCTAAAATATAAACGTTAAAACTTAAGGCATCAAGACCTCAAAGAACTCTTGCCATATTGGAAACATATCATGGAAACAAAAGAAAACAAAACATTTTCCGACCAGGACAAGTGTGGGATGTGCAGAAACTGAGGGGAAATTAGGCAGCACACTAGTAGGAAAGGGCCTAAAAGCTGAACATGAGTCAACAGAAATGTAAAGCTACAAGAAAAGCAAGAACTGGCCTCCACAAAGGATGACCAATGAGAGACATGGATGGAAAAGCCCAAGCATTGTGCTACAGCACAACCACAGCTGAAACTGTGTCTAGCTGTAGGGGCTTGCACATTAAGAAGGACATAATTACTTAGAAAGAGTACAAAGAAGAGTAATGACAAAGAGCATGAGCCTGGAAAATGCAGTCCTGGAAGAAAGATTGGATTAAGTTGTGTTTTTCCTGAGGAAGGAATGGCTAATCAGGAACATCACAGGTTTCCAAACCAAGAAAAACTGCTGATAAGGTGAAGAGAACAATCATTTTTCATATTCACAGGGTAAGAAAAATATCTATGGGTTGAACATCAGCTGGGACGCTCCTAGGAGCATGGGAAGCAAAGAATGAGGTAAATGACCAGAGGAAAATATTTTGGAGACTGCTAGGAGCAGTCTGACTAAATACTGATCAGGAATGGTTTTTAATTAGCTGACCCCAGTCGTGGGACAGCAGAGATAAGTTAGACAGACCGTTGAGGTGAAAATCACTGACCTAACAGTTGGAAATATTAGTGATTGCTCAAAACTATTTTAAAAATGAGCTCATGCCACTTCAAAGAAACTACAGTTTCACAGCTCTTTTTCATGGCTGCCTGGAAATTTTGGGCAGTTATACTCTGGGGAGATGGGGTTGTATGATGCCACTTGAGAGCAATTGACAGAAAGCATGGTTTAATGCCTGTCAATAAAAAGTTTTATTGTTTGGTTTAGTCACTCCTCACCATTGCAACATCACCAGGACAGCATTAATCTCACAATTAGCCTGCAGTATTTCACCTTAAGTTAAACAGTGAAAAAGAGATATGAGTTTAGTTTGGATTGATTTATATTGCAGAGTACATGCATATTAAGGTACATAGGCAAAAAAGGGCACTGAACTGCACGGAAATATGCTTCTTAAATAACTTCAGGGGCTGCCATCAAGGATTACCACCACGTTGGGTATGTTCAGTATGCTTGAGTTCCCTTCAGGTACCATTCAAGTCTCTCATAAAAATTGCAAGACTTTGGCAGTTACAGGGAAAAAAGGTTCAGGATCAAGATCCTGTGGTCCACTGACCCAGGTAACCAAAGCTAGAGCTGCTCACAGCACTCTTTGTGAGCTACTGTTCCCAAACGTTTTGTTAGACAAGGCTCTCTCATGTTGTGAAAGGACCAAGAGGGGGGCATTTTCATAAGCCCCAGAAACGTATCTTTTGGGTCATGTTTATGTGAAAAATTGTATGTGACATGTAGTGAAACAGTGTCCCAAAAGAGCAAATGTGCACAATGAGCTAACAGTGCAGTTCTTTCTATCAAACAGCTTTTGATAATGACTTGGGACAAAAAACAGGGTCAAAAAACTATGGGGAGTTGATGAGGAAAATAACACATCAATAACTTTTGCTTAAAAATACTCTGATGCTACATACACCCACTATTCTTTTATTCTATTTTGATTGTTTTACACGAGCTGTTTTTCTGAGGATTGGAATTGCGTCTTTGTTGAAAATTTATTATGAATATTCACTTATGAAGGTTTCACAAGGAGCATCTTTGAAGTTTGACCTCCATAATGACTATAAAAAACCCTGAAAAGACAGAATCCAATCTGAGTGTTATCGAAAGTTGGACAAAGATACAGCAACATGGATGGATTGAGGTTAATCACAGATTTATATAGCCTCATGGTCTTCCTCATCCATTATACCAGAGCAGGCTGCTACAAGAGAGATGAAAGGTTTCCTGAGTGGTGTTAGCTTCAGTGTCAGCAAAATCAGCAAATTACATCCTGCAGGGGAAGGTATTGCTGAAGCAGTCAACATACTAAAGATCTAACAGATTTACAGAGCTGCTTAACCAGGTTTTTACATAAGATTTCTGGACTGAGAAGGTATGCAAATCCCTGGAATGCATTCATTGCAACCAGATGGTTCGCAAGACGGGAAATATTAAGTGTGAAACAGTTAAGAGAAGAGGTCAAATGTGGTAACATCTAGATGTTTAGTAAGCCTGTGTGGGAAGAAATTCAGAAAACTGTTTGAGGCGGCATTTAATTTTCAGTTTAAAGAGAATGATAATGAAGATAATGATGGAAAAAAACCATTCACTTCTTACGCTAGCAAAATCAAGCAAGTTTTTTTGTTGTCTAAACAACAGTTTCTTTGATGAATAGCACCTTCGATAGTCAAGTGTTGAAATTTTCCATTTCTTTGATGATTAACAGAATGAGGCTGATAAGTCTGTCTTTCAACTCCATAATGTACTCTGTCTCCTAGTTCTTAACATGGTGGCTTCTTTTTCCCTCAGTTCTTTCAGAACAGTGAAACCAGAAAATTATGTTCATTGTAGTGTCAGTACTGAGTTTGGTGTATTTAAAACTGTTAATGGAAAGAAACCTTATTTCACAGAGCTCTGAAAGAAGTTTGAGGTGATGTGAGTAATTTTTCTTGGGCATTTATGCCAGTTTACATTACTGCTAACAGCAAAAATCCCTTGACTGCCCTCATGCAATGCTTAGAACTTGAGAACATTTTCATGTATTACATGACAATTTCTGATGACTTTGTTCTCCAAACAACAAGGCATGATGAAAATTGTTTCATCAGATTGAAATTTGACAGTCATTAGTCTGAGTTTCAGACCAACAAAAACTGGAAAAGTGATGATCAGAAGTGCATAGCCTTCCAGGCACATCTGGCACACTTCTATTTCACGTAACTTTTTGAACTTGCTGCAATGCAGTTCCTTTGGGGAGCTCCTTATGTATGAAAGGCTTATTTTCCATTTATTTTCTTTTATTTTGGAATAATAATTAAAAAATGTTTGCAAAGAGTATTGCCTGGTTTACAAATGGGGTGCTAAACCAGGAATCATTCACGTAATCTGCCACTGTAGATTTGGGAAGCCAAAAAAGAGTCTGAGTCAGCCTGGTCTCTGAGGTCCCAAATTGCATTTATTTTTCTAAAGTCATGCTGAGCTCAAATGGAATTTACCTGCCTAAATAACTTTTCTTAATTTTGTTGGTAAATTCTCCAGACTTTTTAAAAATCATGCTCTAGAAATCTAAATGAAAAATCTTAAAATTTTAAAATTAAAAATTTTTTTAAATCATGCTCTAGAAATCTAAAAATCATGCTTTGGAAGAACTACAAACCCATCTTTTTATATTAGAACATAAAACCATTTGCAGATTACATACTAGTAATTATTTGGATAGCAGTAACACTATCTAAATTTATCAGACAATAAATCCTTTGTCACAATTTCTGTTAAAATAATCCCCTTCCTCAAATCAATGCAAATGGAATTTTAAAAATAAATAAATAGGCCTCTGAGGGAGAGTTTTAATGCCTTACTTGGGTATGCTACATTTCTCAATAGGAATCTGAAGGTGAAGCCCTTTCCTGCAGTGGATGGAAACAAATAGAGACACGATGAACAGAACAAGAGAAAGAGACAAGCTTCTCTGAGTAACTGGGAAGAAAAGGGTGCAGAGAGTGAATATTTTGTTGTCTTAAAGTTGGTTTGAAGCAGTTTTTGAAAATGTTTTATGCTTTAATAATATGGCTGGGGGAGTGGGGAGTTTTTGCCTAGAATAAAACTGGAAGAATGATTCACCACATGTCTGCAACTGTTCCTTGATCCCAATTAAGTTTGACACCACTAACACCTATGAGTCAGCAGAGGCTCTTTGGGATGTGCTTTGCCTGCCCTGTTTTGAGACTGTTGCACTAGGATCTTTACCCAAGGCTGGAAACTGGCTCCCAGCATTGCCTGTTTCAGTTTTTCCTACCCACTATCAAATACCACCAAGAGAAGGGATCTATTACTACATCCCATGATCTCTGCACTACAGCTGTACTAGTCTGTACTTTACTGTCTATGTCCAGTACCTCAATATTGTTTATCATCTCTCTGTAGCCAAGATAACAGATGTTCCCATAGAGACTTTGGGACACAATGTTGAAGATGAACATCTGGAGTGGTCAACATAGCCTGAAAAAGGACAGCTGTCGTAATCAGCAGTTGTGCCATGGGAAGGTTTTGTGTGTCCTCCTTGGAGGCTCCTTTATTCTCCTTGAATATTCATGTGCTCTGTGCTTAAATTTAAAAAGCAGCTCTGCTTCTAAAATGATATGATGTAATTTGGGGATTTGACAAAGTAGAAAATAAGGGAGCTCTTCCATGTATGATGCCATGTTACAATCACATCTTGTACATCTTTGTCTTGATTGGTTCCAAGATTGCTCAGTTTCTGAGCTGCTACATCTTTCTATCTGGACTTGGCCTACAACTCCTTAGACAACTGTTAGTACATTTAATTTTTTGACTACTGGACAGGCATTTATCTTCTGGAGCCATTTGCCAAAAAATGTTGTGAGTAAATGGTAAAGGGAATACTTGGAAGCACATTTGATTGTTGTGCTGGCTACATTTATGCAGAATTTTACAGTAGTTCTCTTGACTTCTTTCAGTTGTATACCTGCACCTAGTTGCTTGTTGATTTTGGGTTTTTTAGGGGGTGAGACAGAGCTCTTAATGAATCTCTTACTAAACAGCCTTATCTATACTGCAGAGAATGTACTGCTCTGCAAAATAAAATAATCAAAATAATTTCTGAGAGCCATTTTTCTCCAAATTTAAGTACCAACCACCACCTACAATCAAAAATATTTTATATATATGGCATATGGTCTTCTTGGAAAAGAGATGTTAGAGAATAATATTACCAAATAATTCAATATATGTAGAAGCAAGATTTACCAATAGGCACAGCAACTCAGCAAAATGCCTGGAACAGACAACACAGTTTTTATGCAAATGCAAGTATGGATTCGTCTTCCAGATTTCACTTCAAAGTACTAATTTTATGTGAACTGATGGACAGTGTTAATGAATAGTCCAGATAAGAAAGATTTCAAATAAATGCTCATGTCTGTAGAGCTTGCTTTGTAGGTATTGATTGTAAGAAATTGACACTTAAAATAAGACCAGCTTTGGGAATACAGAGTAAGGCATTTAGGAGACATTTGGTAGATACTTAAAGAACTCAGCAAGCTCTTCAGAGGAAAGATTATCTGCTAAAATTTTCACTCTGCGAAACCTTGTGAGCAACCATGCCAGTTGATCTGAGTAAGCAATATCTGGCAGTGATATCACCTGGAAAAGCAATGATTAAGGGCTTACTTAACATCCATGTCAATCACATAAAATCGTTGCTGCTGGTGATCATAAGTTTCTAGTGCAGAGGAATGTTTTTTTTTGTCAGCTGTTTACTTTGGACTGACTTACCATGATTCACTTCATCTACACCTGATGCTTTTCCTGAAGTGGAAGACAGCACAGGATTCAGGTCACAGCTGGGTATGGAAGGCAACATCTTCCCATGGTACATCATGTCCATCTGCCAGGAACAAAAACACTCATCTGCTGAAATATCTGTAGAGTTTTGTCATATTAGGTTTTGTTTGTAAAGCCTGTAACAGGGTTGTGATTATTTATCTTGGTCTCTGGCTCTTCCTGTGGCATTTGTTTTATAGTCATGGTCAGACCTGCATTCCTCTTCATTGATAAAGGATTAAAGTTTTCCTGTGGAGACAGGGAAAAATCCACTGGCATTTGACTTCCTGGCTTTCCTGAAAGTACAGAGCAACTGTTGCATCTGACTTCAGGCTATACAGAAATGCTTTAGCTGCTGATTTTTTATTTATTATTGACTGAACAAAAACAGTGTATCTAGAACAGATTATTTATTTTTAAAAACAGCACAAAATCCCCATGTTTTTGAAATGTTTATGTAAAGGATTTTTATTTTTCTTTTTTGTTTTTAATTGACTTCAAGATTTACAACCTCAAAGGCCAACACTGAGCACATCCTGCCCTGCCTGAGTTTACACTGCCCTTGAACTTCCATCATGTCCTAAAATATAAGGGAAAAGTACATCAGTTTCTACCAGTCATGCTCTCTTTAATTCAACAATTTAAAAAAGAAAATTCTAAAAATGACAAATGTATTGTTATTTTAAAAGTAGGTATAAGAATGAATTCCATTTTGTTTGCTCACCACTTGTAGATGTAACACTTTTGAATTTTCTTTACAATCTCCTGGAATTCTAACTGTAAAAGGTTAAATCTTTACCAAAGCATAGTCTTACAAGAAAAATTGAGGTCAAATTTTTAAAAATATTGTTCCTGCACTGCAGTCTGAGATTCTTCTTCAAGCCCAGCTTCTCATCTCTCTACTCTTCTAGATCTTTGAGGGAAAAAGATTGGAGTACACCAAGCTGGTACTTTGGGAAAAGTTCTTTTAACTTTTAAGGTAACTTTGCCAGAGTTGTATTTGCTGTTCTCTGAGGTTGTACTATATAATAAATAATTTGCAGGAAGTTTTGGATGTCTCAGTGTTAAAAATATTGGGTTTTTTAAAGCAGAAGACCTCATATGATAGCTAAATTTGCAGAATAAAGAGATTCAACAAACTGGTTTGTTTTCAAAGTGTATGTAAAAATAAAATTTAAATATTATCAAACGGTTATTTGAGAGGAATTAAAAAATATTCCTGCGTAAAAAAATACATTTAGAAGCTGAAGGTCAATATTTAAAATTCTTATTGTTTAACTTTCTTAGCAGAGTCTTTTCAGTACAAAGATACCCTATAATTAGCCATCCCCTCAGACTGTCCTGTTGGATTTTCTCTCTCACAATCCTGAAGAACAATCATAGGTCTCCATGAAGGAAGGCAATATTTTAAAATGACAAAAATTATATAAGAATGATGGAGGTGAAAGACTTATTCCACTAGAGGATCCTATATTTTAAAAATAAATGGCCTTTTAAATGACGCACAAGAATTTCCTTTCAGACTGGTCTTGTGAAATGTAGTGGCTGTGTCTCTGTCGTGGTTTGGGTTGGAGGCCTTTTGGTAAAGAGTAAGTTTTTTTAGTTCTTGTCCAATTATTCCTTCAGATACAGTCTAATCTAGGGTTCCTTCTGGGGCAACAATAATATTGCAGTAAGTGTTCTGTCTTCAGTGCAGAAGGAAATGGATTTTAGGAAAAGACATTCAGCTACATCTAATTTTGCTGTCAGCTGACCTGAAACTATTTTTCCGTCCAACTGGGCCATTAAAATGACTTCTAATTCAGTATTTTATCAGTCCATAAATCTCTTTATAATCCTGTTGACAGGTGCAGTCCTTGAAGGCATCCCCAGCAGCCTGGGGATATGCATGTCATTGCCAGCCCTTTTTGGCCAGGTTACAGACCAGCAGAGGAGAGGAAAAAGCATCAGGGGGTCATTAGAAAGTACACATTGTCAGGGATGTTCAGCATTTCACTTTTACTTTAAAATGGTGTATTAGTGGTGGTACTGACAGTGGAGACACTTCCTACAAGGACCTGTATCTTTCTTCACATGATGTATAGGCTTTCTGGGATGATAAATACCCAAACGCTCCATTGCAATTCTTTTATTCCTATCTGAAACCACAGCACAAAGCTGCACAAATATTGTTGCTGCACTGAAGAGTCTAAAAACAAAATGTCAGAAATGTGAGTTAGAAAATGTGTGAGTTTTGTACACAGGGACAAAAATTCACAGGAATGAGACTAAAGGTGCTCTTGGTTTCTTGCCTGCCTGAGGATGACTTATCTACCCTGGCCAGAAAAGTTGGGGCTAGAGTTTATTGTCTTGTATTGCACAGTATGGCAACTTGCACATGGAAACTTCTTAGGTAGTTGAAGGAAGAGAAAAATAAATTTGAAGTGAATTCTGGATTTCCCTAATTATATACCCAGGTTCTTTACTCAGTTCAGAGGTTGGTGAATTATTTACTTTAGCTGTAGCAAAATAATTCCATATTAAATTATTGCTTATGAATTCAAAATGTGAATTTACATCAGTCACTGAGTTTATGTTTGGAGAAGCTGTTTAGGTTTAAAACTAAAATTTGCCTGACTTTTCAAAGTCTCTGTTTTCCATACTCTCAGGAGACTCCTTGCATACCAGTTTTTTTTTTTTTTTCCCTTTTTAAAGTTATCCATCAATTTTGAATATTTTAATAAAAAACTAATCACAGCTTTTACAACGTTGATTTATCCAATGTTCTCAGGTGATTGAGGAAAATCTATAGAGACGCTTTAGAAGGGGAGCAGTTCATGTCTGTATATCAGCCTTGGTGTTATGTTTCTGTGTCTGTCACTATAGAAGTAAAAGGCTTTCCCCAATCTAAACCATAAACTTTTCTGCCCCCTGCATCCAAAATTGGAGTATTTGCAGCAGAAAGCTGAAATTTCAGAGGATGTTACTCAATATAAATGACAGTGAAAGCAAGTCAAGTAAATTGAAATGATTTTCCTGTCTTCTGAAGGTGATCAACTCTGATGACCACATTTGTGTTTTGCGATATTTTGCAAATGTCATTTGAATTTAGAAGACCTGACTTTTTACCAGTGTTTCTAAAAATGTAGCTGGTGTTGTTTAAGTTGTTTCCAGGATAGAATTATTCATAAAGATCCTCCAATAAGAGACCATAAATTACTCCTCCTTTTACAAAGTCTGTCTACTGGTTTACCACACTATGTCTGGGGACTTTATCTATTGCAGATGCCTCTTCATTCTTTTATGTGACAAAATAAGGTTCCCTTCTGTAATAGATCAACATTTCATTCCCAAATTCGCTTGAAAATTAGACAGCTTTGTTTCAAAGGAAAAATGGCAAATACTGTAAAATGCTGATGAAAATATAAAAAAAACCTTCAAACCTTCAGTTTTTTTGGTAATTAATTTGCCATGTCCTCCATTCTTTCTATCACCTCTTTAAACACACTTGAGGGATACTTAGAAGGGGACTAAAGTGTAGGAGTCAATAGCCCAGACTTTTTAACATCTGCAGGTGAGACAGCAAGAGTGGCAAAGGCCAATATTTTGACACCCAAATACCCTTGGAGTCAGGAAGAGGAAGCTGCTTCCCAAGATTTTGAGCCCCAGGAGCTTTTGGTGTATACTAGAACCAGCAGTCTCCCTGAATGGTGAGATCAAGAGCTACCTGGGTGGGTAATTGGCACCGATCCACCAAATTAGTGATATCCTGTCTGAGCTGGCGCATACAGCAGGCAAAGGAGGATATCCTTCATTCCCTGAAGTCTGGTTACAATTAGATTCAGCCAGAATCTCTGAAGTGCTTAGGGAAACATCAGAAAACAACAGATGAGATTTGCAGCTAGGCTGATGCTAGCATAAAGGGGGAGGGGGGGCGGG
>VYXF01007975.1:153878-193679 GCA_013397295.1 Polioptila caerulea
CAGCCCTGACAGAGAGAAAGCTTCATCCTTGGAGATGCATTCCTTGGAGAAGCTCAAGACATGGCTAGACATGGCCCTGAGCAACTTGAATTTTTGAGTTAGCCATAAATTGAGCAAAACTTGATTTGAGGGTAACCAGTCGCTTCCAGCCTCAGCTATTCCATGGTAAAATGACTCTCATGTAAGACAGCCAGGTAGGATAGATGCGCAAAGACTGAAAAAAATATTCTCATGCCCTTCAGAGAAATAAGGTGAAAGAAGAGATACAGCTTCAGAAGAAAGGTTTAGAATAGAAATCTTGTTCAGATACTCTTGTTCAGGTACTCTATTTTCTATACTATAGAAAATAGTCTGTAAAATTCTCACAAGGATGCACTTTCTGCAATATACAATGAGAAATCAGTTGTCTTCTGAAAGGATTTAGTTCAAATCCTTAAGTCAGCAGCAAGCTGACAATCAGTCGTACTGAGCAGTTAGTCCTCTTCCAGTTCATTATAATATTGTGGGTTTCATTTTCATTTAAGAGAAAGTTCTTGCTAAAAAACACTCACATGTCTGTAACAAGGATACTATAATAAATTTAAATGAGTGCAATTTTTAAAAATCCTCAAACGTACTAACGTTTTTCTCTGAGAATTTTTTTTCAAAAGTAGCTTTGTCTTTACTTGGCATGTTTTCCCACAGAGAAAAAAAAACACCATTGTAGTAAAATAGGAAAACATTAATCTATTGTAAAGTTCAGTGATGAACATTTTAAGGCTGAAAATATTCTGAAAAGACAGGTAATCCTCTCCTAAACTACAGTATAAACAAAGCTACCACAGTCTTCAAATCTAACATAAGGCTAGGCTTTATGAACATCAGTAGAGGCTTTCTAGTCATCTGCTACATATGCAAACACAAATTATCAGTTTTCTGAATTTAAAGTCCTACCTAGAAAGGAAGACAATGCTTGGTAAAGTCATTACTTAAATGAAAATTAAAAACTTGACTCTATGGAAGAATCTATGAGTAATTATTTTTTATACTGCTTAGGTTTAAAATTCCTCAGAAACAGTGGTTAAAATGGTTTAAGTGCTAAATTACAAATTAGCTTTCCAAACTAAATCAACTGGATGTTATAGGAGATTGCAAATCAAAGTTTACATCTTTCTCTTGAGACACTGGTCCAAAGCCTGTTGAATTGGATTGGAATCTTTCAAGTAAATTCACTTTGGGCCTTGGAAGAGAAACATTATGTAAACACTTTTGACTTTATAATCACCTTCTACTCCCATGCAGGACATGCAAACAAAGGGGAAACTAATAATTGGATAAAAGCTTCTGAGTGTTGTGTGTGAGGGGAAGTAGTGACATGTGCTAAATATCCCATTTCAGGGCTCTGGCAAACAAAAGTTCACTAAATCTGAAGACAACCATGGACAGCCACCTCTGCTGCTGAAGGCATGGTCCACCCTTTCAGGCTGTTGATCTTACAGGGACACTGGGTCATCCTTTGCAATAACAAAATCCTTCCTTGTGTCTGTCCCAAGCCTCCTGCAGCCCCCTCACTCCCACAGTTAACATATCCATAGGAGAGATCTGTGATGTGCCCAGGGTTTACTTTCTCTTACTGTACCCCTTGGTAACTGTGTGCTGAGTTTCACCTCTTTGCTTGGCATGCTTGCACTGCTAATCCTGATCCCAATATTTCCAAGTCATTGAAGTATAGTCCTACATCTTACCATGGAGCATGACATTCTTAGCCCTGTCTCATTCACCCACCTGCAATGTGCTTTGAAGTCAAAAGACTACCTGAAATGAAGATATTTTTGGTGCTCACCTGTCTTGTAGGTACTGGTATCATATGACAATCAGTCAGATTTCCAATTCTTTTCTTTTTGCACCAACAAAGATCCCTTTTTCCACAGGCAAAATCCCAAAGCATAAAGGGAAGCAGGACAGAAGCTCTGGAGAAGCCAGATCTGCTGCTGAGAGCAGGGAAGACAGGCAGGAGTGGAGTTTATTGTTTTTGGGAGATGTCCTCCCCATCCACAGCCCATGCACTGCAACCTGTCACCTCTTGATCAGCACTTTGTATTTACACAGAATTTTACATCAGTGTGGAGCAGGGTTGAGTGTACTTTGGGTGGCAGGGTTAACTTGGCGAAGAATTTGCGTCAACTCCTGCCAAAACTTCTGCATTTGCTAATCACTACACCTCATTGTGTAGAAAAGTGCATTAAATTGTTAAATATTTTTGCATGACTGGAGGCTACCAGACCCCATGCCAGGCATCTGAATCCTTTAATGGTAAAATTGCAGGTTTAAGACTGTGTTCCTGTCTGCTCCCATAACAATGAGATGGTTTCCCAATAGATTTCTGGGGATCTAGATCAAATTAAGTGGCAGTCTTGGTAATAGATGCTCTAATGCAGTTCAATAATTTTTGAAAACCTCTGCTGTGAAATGACTAGCTAAGGCACTGAAACACACTCCTGATCCTGCTTCTTTCACAAGAAACACTTTTGCAGCAAAGCCTGAGCCCTTCCTGCCACCTGCTGATGAACTAGCTGCTACTTGGCCCCTGTGAAAAACTTCTCCCCTCTTTCCTGATACAAAATTACTGGTTTGGCTCCCTTTGCTCACTTTGTTCAGAAGTTTAAACATAGGGTTGAGGTGCAATGAACAAAGGTACCTCAGAGCAAAATTTTGGTATAGTACCATTTGATTATTATGCATGATCTCTAAATATTAAATACAATTCTTAGCTCAATGTAAAGTTTATTGTTTTGTTATCATAGTTAACATTTTACTGTAGGAAACCTGAGCTTCGTACCTCTGCTGCAGTGAAAGGAAGTTTATGATTAACTTCCCTTCCCCAGTTTCCTAATTTACCCACTCATAAAAAGCCTGGACCTTTACAGACTGATGTTTTTGTGCAGACCTGGACAAAAACTGTAAGTGTAAAGCAACCTATATGATGAAAAATATGTAATTTACAGCCTGAAACGAAATTTATGTTGCTTAAAACAACTATTTTCTAGCTTAGCTGTTGTAGAGGTGGAGGTCCTAAAACTAACTACAGCCTAGTTCAACCCATTATAAGAGGTTAAGGCATGAGACCGACTCAAGATTAATGTGGAAAAGTGGGACTGTAACTTTACTGGAACTAGAAAGCTGGCCATGGTCAAGATACTCTCTGGGCTAATACCTCTTATGAGTTTCTTGTCCTCAGATAAAACACCAAACCTAAATTAAAAGCTCCTCCTTGCTTTAGGAACACAGCCAGAGAGATTAGGCTGGGTGTCAGGACCTACTCCCAGTTGATCATGTTGCTTGAGGGAGCCCCATGACAAATGCTCTTCTGTTGCAGGGCAAGATCCCGACCTCTCTGCTTAAAGATTGGTCCTTGGAAGTGAGTCCTGGCTTAAATATTAGCTTAAATATTAGATACCTGCCAGTCATGCTCTTTGTAGCAGGCTTTTCAGCGAGGTAGAAGCACTGAAAGGAAAAAAAAAAAAGCATCCAAAGCACTGAAGAAAAATCTACACTCATTGACACTGGGCACAGTCAGAAGAATGCTGTCTGGGCAAAATACAAAAGGCAGCAATAAAATGTCCTGCTGCTGTGAAGCTTTCCCATCCAGCCTCATGGAAACCAGCCTAAAGCCAGAGAACTCTGTCTCTGAAGAAGGTGGAAAATTTCACATAGTGAGAAAAACTTGAACCTTTGTGAAGACTCTGGGTTCACCCTCCCAAGCGCTGTAATAGATGATAACCCTGCACATGGCATGGGACCTTGTCTTGTCCTACTGGTGGGGACCATGGGGTGTCTTGCAGCATCTTCACCACCCCACTTCCCTAGGCAAGCCTAAGGAAAGGAAAATCTCTTTGGGAAACTTGTCTTCTTTGGCATGCAGGAGTGTCTGACCGTAAGTTGCAAAGAAACAATTGCACATCCACTGACAATATAACACTGTAATTTTAGGGGCTTTAACCCACTCTTGTTATATTTGGGAGAATATAACATTGACATTTGGATGTTTGGGGCTGGTGAAACAGCCTCAGTGGATGATATTTGGTGCTTTCTGGATATTCCAAGCAAGGTAAGCCAACAAGCCTGAAGCAGCTGGGGCTGGCCAAATCCTCTTTCCTGTTGTGCAGACCCACGATGTGCCAAGGAAGCTCCAAAAGTGGAGGCTCAAAGGCGAGAAGGCAGTGGGGGGAGGTGAAATTTTGGCTGCCCATTTCACAACACTGCAAATGACTTTTAACATCCAGGAGGAGAAAATACAGAGAAAATCTCTTCCTGTATGTGCAGGATGGTAAACATCCTGTTGGGCCTTTCTACTGAAGCCCCAACATGTGGTGGTCCTTTATTTGGATACAACTTGTCTCCCACACCCTCACCGCTGGTGACGAATACCCCCAAATATGTCCCAGAAGTGTCGTACCTGGCCATGTGGAAAAGGACAACTGTCTGCCTTGGAAAGAGCAGCAGATTGGGTTGTGGTTACTGGTACTGTCTGTGGCTGAGGGCTCACTGATGGAGGAGCCTACATCCAGCCTTTAGAGATGCTCCTGCCTTCCAGAGGTGGCTGGCAGAAGTTGATGATTTCTTTGGCTGCCCTGAGTGTCCCTCTTTCAAGGTCCTGAATGGAATTCCTTCCTCTGCCAACTGGTTAAAAAAATAAAAAAAGGAAAAAAGAGGAAAAAAATTAGACTTACACTTAAAAAAACAGTTTGGAAAATATGTTGCTTAAGTTCAACCCCTATTTAAAAAAATTAGTTCAAGATGTTGTCATTTCCCGAGCCAGGAGACATTGGGAGAACAATGTAGGAAGCCTTTCCAGCCCCTGCACTGCCGTCGGACAGGGACAAGTTATTATAGTGTGGGTGAGATTAAAAAAGGTTCTGAGCACCCAGACAAAATTTTCCTTTGTCTCTGTGCAGTGTGCATGTAACCCAGTCTGTGACCTGCACTGACCAGGGGATGGAAATAAGGTTCAAGAGTTTTACCTCTATGAAGTAATTTGTTTCAGACGAATTGCAAACAGCAACACAGATCCATCTGTGGTAAAGACTATTTCTGCCATATTGTCAGTGGGATGTTGCTAAACAGGGCTGCCACAGACTCTCTTCACCCCACAGGCCACCCTCAGGAGAGCAAACTGCCAGGGAGAGATGCAATAGGATGCTGATGCCAAGCAATCACAGAATCATAGAATGGTTTTGGGTTGTAAAGGACATTTAAGATCATTTCATTCCAACCTCCTTACCTTGGGCAGGAACACCTTCCATTAGACCAGGTTGCTCAAAGTCCCATGCAACCCAGCCTTGAACACTCCTGGTGATGGGGTGACCACAGGTTCTCTTGCAACAGGTTCCAGTGTCCCACTACCCTCACAATAAATAATTTCTTCCTAATATCTGATCTAAATCTACCCTTACCCTAATGCAGAAGGAGCACAAGTCAGCTATGAGAGACACAGAAATAATTAAATCATTTGAGGGAGCAAGAACTGTGCTCTGTGTGTCTGTGTTTGTGTTTGTTAGGGTATGATACACACACCAAAAGCACCGAGGTATAAAGATTCCTGTTATCTGTATTCTGTTACAATAATATCTGTGTTCCAGCATGACCATGTAATCACATTCACTATTTATTTTAGAATTGGGAAAGGAGAGGAGGAATAGCTTTTTTCTCTTTAGCACTTCAAGATCAGATCCAAATCTCTTTAAAATAAATGGGCACCTTTCCAATGCCTTCGTTAGGTTTCAGCACATGGCCTAACTGCAGTAGAACAACTGGGGATTATTATTTAGGCAGATAAACCTTCCATCACCTTTAACTAGCAGTAAGTTTCAGTGTGACAGAGACATAACTCACTCATATTTGGGAGCCAATACATTGCTTGCTAACTCTCTAACAACACTGGGAGATACTTGTTTTTCGAACTGAACATTTCAAGGAGAATGGGAATATGCAGTGCATAAGCTGTTGCTTCCAAGAGCCTCTAAATTTTCTTCTCTTTCTTTTTTTGTTCTTCATTTCCTTAGCTTCAGCTTCCTCTTTCTTTGATTTATCCTACAGTCTTCACTTCAGTGAGGCAATGCTCAGTGTACAGAACATGAACTCCAGGTTGAGCTTTTTTGTTTAAAGGCAACTCAAATTTGACCTTTCTCCATTTTTTTTTAGCTTTGCAGCTCTTTTCAGCATCCTGTAAGTTAAAATTTATGGTATTGTAGTGTGAAATAAAGGTTTATATGATAAAACAAAAAAAATGAAAATTTCATTTTCAAATGTATATTATAGTAGACAGAACCACTGACAGTGATATGCTGATGGCTGGATGCAATAATCTGAAAGGCTTTTTCCAGGCTAAACAATTCTCTGAGTCTACGAATAAGTTTAGTAGGTGTATAATTTAATATGATTTTGTAACTGTTTATATCTGCAATTAGAACTTACAGACCTTTTTTTTTCAGTATTATCTGTATACATTTCTGAAGAAAAAAAAAAGTTTAAAGGGTCTAAAACATACTCTAAAGTAACTTTCACATGTAGAATATAGCATTGAAGCTGAATCTCTCCAAAATGTCTGTACAAAGCACTTTATTTCCTTTGATTAATGTTATCAAAGTCTTGACTCTAATTTTTGAAAGTGAATGTCAGATCTTATGTTTCAAGAGAATTTACTGGCAATTGGAATATTAATTTTTGGGGTTTTTTTAGGGGTTGAACATTTAATAAACCAGTCTTTGATAATACCTTTGAAGTGCTTAAATGTGAATTTAAGCAACTGAATTGTGAAAGTTGAGTTGACTTCATTTAACAATTAAAAAAAAAAATTATTTCTTGTAAATTAAGATCCATACTTGTACACTGACAAGGTTTAATTTCATAACGTGATTTGAACAAACAGAAGTATTTTTCCCCTCTCACTTAATAAGCTGCAGAGATTGGCAAATACACGTTATTTGCTTCTTCAGGTTTTGGTAGAATAGAAAAAATTTGTTTTCTCATCAAAGTAAGAGAAGTCTCATTTTATCATCAGCTGTTGGAATGTTTGATCCATATTTAAGAAAATGAAAAGCATGGCTACAGACTTACAGGTCTGAATTTCAGATCAGTTGATAACAATAATAATATCCCAAGAAATCAGTTATGTGATAAAGGAGGATAACAGAAATCTAGGAAATTATTCACTTCATGATATTTCTGTCTAAAGGAAAATTCATAGCAACTTTCATTGAAATTTGCAGTATAAGGTAATAATATTTGCAACAACAACAACAACAAGAATTTAGAAATCTGAATCAATGACTTCGGGCTTTTTTTTGTTTTACAGATAATGGGCTTAAAAATTCCTGATAAACTGAAATATTTTGTTTATTTTCATTAGAGAGATATGGAATGAGTCACTAAGTCTTTGATCTAAATGCCTGTTTGTTTGCGCATATTATCTCCAAAAGAAAGAGAAAAGTATTCTTGGGCTACAGGTTATTTTTCCATGTGTGGCTACTATAAAATTAAATTAAAAAACACTTCTACTTGGTTATATATGTTTGTGACCTAGTGCTGCTTTGCCCTCTTTCATACATCCATTTGTCACATCAAAATAGAATTCACTCCTGTTGAAAGTTTCTTCCTAAATTCAAAATATAAGAAAAGAAAGTCAGAAAATAAGAGGTTGACCATAAGTTCTAACACTATAAATCCATTCAAGCCATAAATAGCAAGGTGATTTGGTTTCTTAATGTTTACCATTACTTTAAAATGAGTAGCAAGGAATGTCCAGTGGTAGAAAACTGAAGATTATTAAGGGGAATGAATATAAACCAGAACTTAGATGTTAGAAACTGGGGCATAAAGCAGGACAAATCTGTGCTGGCTCTGAAGGAGTAAGGGCTAGGTGCAAGACTCACTGAGTTTATGCCAGAGAAATTCTCATTTGAACAAAATTCCACGAAATCTACCTTGTCTGCATACCAGCTGTTTTCACAAAGGCAAGGCATCACAGTGGGACATTTTCCTGCTCACCCCAGGCAGTCAGATGCTGAGCATTTCAGACCTCCAGTTCAGACTGAGATGCTGGCTGCCACTATGGCAAAAAAAAAAATGGACAGTTGTTGCCTGAGAAGGTAAAGCTTGATAAGAAGTTACCTTCATGGTCTTTGGTTAACCTTTGGGCTTGACTTTGAAAATGCCCATTTTCAGTCCTTGACTGAGGGTTTGGGTCTTGTTTTGAGTTCATTTATCTTGAAAAGATGAGGAACTTGGTGTCATAATGTCCTGGAGTTAGCACAGCATTGCATTCTAGATTTTCAAGTAGATAATCTCAGTTTTGCCCAGTTGTGTTCACATCTCCTCCTGGAATCCTTGCAAAACTCTGTGTGGTCTGAGTCCTCTCAAGGAATTTCATCCAAGTGGAACCAGCTATCCAGATTATTAGCAGAGGATGCCACAATCAATACTATATGGAAACCTCAAGCAACAGGGACCTCTTAGAGTTGCACACATGCCTGTATGTGCATTACAGCTTGGGAAGCCAAACCTTTTCTGTTCACCATGTCAGGATGACCTTTGTGGTGCTCCAGGTGCACCCATGGGCCCTGTGCACCAAACAGGACACCCAGGCAACAAACATCACAGAGCCTGTGAGTGATGCTGACAAGCACTGAGCTGAGCATGAGTAAAGAAAATCCAATTTGTGCTGAGCACCAGCACTGAGCCTTGGCCTTATGAAATGCACTCACTGGCAGAAGGCTGCTGTTTGCTTCCGCTTTCTTTTTCGCTAGAGCCAAGTCTTTAATCTCAGCGAGTGCCACCCCTGAGCAGTCTGGCATGTACTCTTTGGGGGCTGCTGAGATCCCAGCAGCCTCCTGCCAGGAATTCATTAATTACAAGAACGGAAGCGCTGCCTGTGTGCTGCGCCAGCATGTGGCTTCCAGGTCTTTGACGGCGTGTTTATGCAACTGCAGACAGTGCTGGCGTCTGCTGCGCCTTGCAGGGTGACAAGGCAATGACAGTAAATTCAAGAGTGTGCTCGTTTGTTGCTTACGTGAAAATATCCTGCCTTCATCATGCCAGAGAGGAGCCAATGTCAGTGCTCAGAATGGTGAGGTCACTTCCCCCCATCATGTCACATGTCTTCTGGAGTACTTGTATGGACAGACCAGCAAAGTTGACAGGATTCACATCTTGTTTCAGAGACAGCTGACCATCACTCTGCCACTGAGGTCAATGGAAATGGAGACAAGACTGAGCCAGGCTGAGCCATGGAGCTCTCTGATATGGCCCTTCGAGCTGCCCAGCTCCAGAAGGGGTGCTTTCCTGGATTTCATAGAAAGTAGCATGCAAGAGTCAGGGACCTGCTCAGTGCCAGCCAGAGTAGCTCCACTGGTTGCTGTGGAGTGACACTGTTTTGCACTGCACAAGGATCTGGTACAAGGTCTTTTTTGCAGTGAACTTGCCATGTGTCAACCAGATTCCAGCTGAAATATAAATCCATTCTAAGACAGTTTAAAAATATATAATTAGTACTTAGTTTCTTGACTGCTAGCATCAAATCTGACCAAGGCAGCTTTCTGTAATTTT
Source organism: Polioptila caerulea (assembly GCA_013397295.1). Classification (NCBI taxonomy): domain Eukaryota; kingdom Metazoa; phylum Chordata; class Aves; order Passeriformes; family Certhiidae; genus Polioptila; species Polioptila caerulea. Next base: position 163,461 of record VYXF01007975.1, read on the forward strand.
AGAATATATCAAGAAGATTTATAGATCTCATGAAAACACTCTTTTCCATCTCCTTGGTGATTTAGCCTTCCACTTGCTTTTTAACTTCAGTCCATCTTTACATCCTGTGGAAATAGCATTAAAGCTAAATGCAGAAAAAAAATGAGCTCACACCATCTAGAAAAACTTCTTCCTTGGAGAGGCCATGTTTAACTTATGAAGACTCCTACCAGGATAGCAGGAGTTCAAATGAAAAGCTTTTTGTAATAAATGTATTCTAAGGATTTATACAGTGGTAAAGAGCATCACACTCTCAGATAACCTTGTCAGGATTTGCCACAAAGGAACATCAAAATAGCAATGAGTTTCATGAGCAGATGTCAACCCTTTTTAATACTAGACTGAAACAAAGGGTTTGAGGTATAGGAACAGGAGAAGATGAGTAAGACTGAAAAAACTTAATGTAATGATTATGGAAGTGATGGAAACTTCCAAACATGGTGTAATAACCTTTGCATGTAAAATGAAGAGTAAGTAACCATAGAAATAGTAACCAGTGTTTTTATGACTTGGAAATCATATATGTTATCCTTCTACTGTACATCTATGCATGACATACAACTGAATATAATATGCCATTAAGAGTGATGGGAGAGGTGTTCTCAATTGCCATCTGAAAAGGGATCAAGCATTTTAGTACCATTGTGGAAGTATTTTTAATATGTCAGTAAGTTCAAAAAAATGGAAGAATCAGAATGGAGCAAGTGGAAAAACAAAGTGGTATGAGACAGCTTGGAGAAGAGGCCAGCCATAGGGTAGATAGAGAAGGAAAGACTTTTGGCAGAAAAGTGTAAGCTTAAACTTCAATGAGTGGCAGCTGAGCCCTGCAGCTACTGCAGATAACTTGAAATAAAATACTAGGAGCTATAGAGTGAACTGGCCTGTGCTCTTCCAAGAACTGCATAAATTACAGACACTAATTTTCCTTCTTAGAGTTTCCTAGTCTTCCATTAAGAAATTTCACAAGAGGTATTAAAAAATGCAGTGAACAATGAACAAATAAGGAGCCCAGATCATTGTCATACTGGACCTGGAACCAAAGATATTTGATAGACTCTGTCATGATGCTCCTTCATGCCCAGCTGCAGATTACAGAACCATTGATGCCCCTACTGCTGAACATTGCAGTATCAATCTTGAACTTTTTACTGGGATGTCTGCTTTCCTGTCATACTTGCCAGAATAATGTAGCTGAAAGTCTTATCTGAAGCTGAATACTTTATTTCTGTTATCTGATGCTGTGCAAAGGATGAGAATAATCTTTGTCTGTCAGCAAAATAAAAAGTGGACTCTCTGAGAATATCTCCCACTGTCCTTGACTGCATACTTTCATAAACTCACAGAAAGTTTTTAGAAGCTTTCTAAAAGATTAGATTATGCAGTTGCCCAGATGTTTTACACAGAAGGCTGTATTACAAGGATAGTGCCATTAACACCAATGAACAAGAATCTGAAGGCATTCTACGGCCCCCTTTTTGTAGTGCAGTTGGCCAATTACGCTCCTTCAGCAAGTATGCTGGTGGAACCACGTGGTTTTATGCAGTAGAGGTTCCTGCTGACTGGAAGAAAGACAGTGTTGTTCCAGTTTACAAGGACATGAGGGAGACCCTGGGAAACTACAGACCTGTTAGCCCAGCCTCAGTGCCTGGGAAAATTACAGAGAACATAATACTGGATGCTACTGATAGGCCTTTAGAGGACAAGGCAATCATCAGGCACAGGTAACATGGATTCACAAAGGGAGAGTCCTGTATAACTTATTTAATACTATTCTAGCATACGGTCACCCACCTATTGGATGAAGGGAAGGCAGTGGAGGAAGATTTTCAAGATTTCATTTTATTAAGGCTTTTGATTCTGTCCCTCACAACATTCTTCCAGACAAGCCATCCGACTGTGAAGTGAGCAGGTACATGGTTCAGTGGGTGAAGAACTGAGTGAAGAGCAGGGCTCAAAAGCCTGTAGGTAATCTGGCTGGAGGCCAGTCATCAGCATTATTCCTCAGGGCTGAGTTCTAGGGACAGTTCTGTTCAATATATTTACAAATGATCTGGAGACAGGAGTTGGAGGTTTGCTGATGAAAACTGGAATGTGTTGTTGACTCTCTTAAGGCTTTGCAGCGGGATCTGGATAAACTGGAGCACTGAGCAATCATCAATGGCACGAAACTGAACAAGAACAAATGCTGAGATGGAGAAATACTTTCCACAATTATGAATTGTGAGTGGCATGGCTTGGGCGCAGCCCCACAGGAAGGGGTCTGGGGCTGCAGGCTGACAGCAGGCTCAATACAAGTCGGCAGTGGCAAACTCATCTCAGGATGCATCAAATGCACCACAACCAGCTGGTCAAAAGGAGTGGTTGTCCTGCTGTATTCAGTACTGGTGCAGGGTCATCTTGAGTATTGTGTGTCCCAAAATTTAACAAGGATGTGAAGGTCCTTGAATGTGTCCAGAGGAGAACAATAAAATGGTGAGAGAGCTGGAAGCCACGTCCTCTGAGGAGCAGCTGAGGACAGAGGCTTAAACTAGTTTGGAGAGAAGGTGGCTGAGGCAACCTCACTGCTCTCTGCAGCTTCATGAGAAGGGGAAGTGCAGATAGTACCCACAGCCAGCATGTGTGGGAATAGCTAAAAAGCTGCTTCCAACAGAAAGGATATAACTGGAAACAGGATTTTAATTTATGTTTCTGACTCTCAGGGCAAATGTTCACAAGCATTATCACAATGTGCAAGTGTAGCCAGGAGCAGGTTAATGCAAACCTCAGTTTAGCTTGAAAAACCATCACTTGAACTCTGGCAAAGGAAAGTCAGAGCTAAAGAACTTTGCAAATCCCCTAGGTCTTGTGGAGAGCCATTTGCTGCAGGGACTGCATGGGGAGAACAGATTTCTGTCTCACTCACGTGTCTCTTGTGGCAAGGAGTTAATGGCACAGTTTATATCCAACACAGTTTGCTCATAGAGTTTCTTGGAATATTCTGAATTATGGGCTGTTAAGATAATATCTTCCTGATGGGTGTCTCTCACCCAGGCTCTCTCTGGAGAGAGTGAACATGATGGTCTGTAAACACCATTCCTTCATAGGACATATTTCTTTTGACCACACATCCTTCCTGGAGCTTGCCATATAGAATAACCCAAACAATGGAACTGCCTGGAGCCAAAAAAGGGGTGCCAGGTGAACCCAGTCTCCTTCAAATCAGAGGCAGACACTGGGACAACCCATTGATAATATAACCTATAATATAACATATTGAAAATATGTTACTGATATTGAAAAAACACCCTGAAAATTATCTAAAGACTATTAACCTTTACCAGAAACAGGAAAGTAGATAACTGACTAATGCACAAAGAAGGCACTTTCCAGGGAAAAAACCTCAAAAGTTTTATGAACATGATTGTCTCTGTTTGGTAATGTGTTTTTTATGTATGAATTTGTATTTTGGCATTCAAAAAATCCAAGCCCCAAACATTCCTACTTTATTTTTTTTTCTCTGTTTTTAAATTATTTTGATTTTTAGCCTTTGAGGGGGAAGAACAATAACCAAAGTCATGTATTACTTTGTACATAAAAGTTGAAACAATTTGTGTTTATGAATACAGGTCAAGCAGTCCCTGTTTCCGGGAAAGCGAGAATAAGGATTGTTTAGTCACACAGAAAAGGAGTAATGTTTGGTATTTTCCAAATTATGCCACATCCTGATAACACACTTATGAACCACACTGTTTGTCTTCCAAAACTTTATCTGCTGTAGTTCTTGGGTAGTGATGGATGAGAAGCCACCTGTGCCTGCGTGGTGCTTGTATTGCCCACAATGGAGCACTGAAGAGTGGCAGCTCCTCATGGGGCTGCAAGCCTGGAGCCCTTCCAAGCACAGGCTGTTTTGTACAAGCAAGAACCCCTGAAGAAACGGAGCCAAGGGAAGAACTCCCTCCCACTCCAGGTTTACAATGGACCAGAGAGAGCCAGAGGATGTGTGGTGCTTTAGAAACACAAGTGCAGCAGGCAGGAACAGAGTTGGAAAGCCCAGGGAAGCCCTGGAAAGGGGCTTTGCTCAATGACACTCAGGACAAGAAGCAATCCCTGGGGGCCACCCTCGGAGCCTAGAAAGTTGCCTTTCCCCAGATGTGGGGCAAGAGGGTCACCTTCGTGGGGCATGAGCAGCAGACAGCACCTGGCCAAAAGGGACTCTAGAAGCCCTGACCAGAGGTCATGCTTGATGCTGCATAAGAAGGCCAAAAAGTCACAGAAAACTGTGCCAATCTGTCCCACAGGAAAATTCCTTCCTGATCTCAGCACTGGTACAGGCTATTCTCTAGGCATGTGTCTAAGACCTGTTTTGTTGTCTCACAGGTTGGTCAACACCCCCCAGAAGATGTCTAAACCCTGTTATCCCTCAGCCTGGAGCTGTCTCAGGGCCTTGTGAAAGTGGCCACACTCAAATGGCTGCTGAACTAGCACATCCTGAACCAATTCACTCTGGCTGTACTATTTGCATTCCCTTACTTGGCTGTATTTAGCAATAATCCAGACTGGAAGTAACAACTTCCTATATAATTGGCATTGAGTGCCACATCAAAATAAGAAAATAGTCACATCTTTTGGCCACTGTAGGTGGAATTTTTCTTGGAAGTGCAAGTGAGACTTGGCTTCATTTTTACTTTTGTTTTTAACTATGGCCACTGATGGTTGATGTCTCATCCCAAACGTTTTCCTATGGGCTACTGTTACATAGCAGGGCACTTCAGTGTGAGGTTTTTCAGTACAAAGCAAGTGCTGTTTACAGTACTGGAGTGCAGGGATTCTGCTCACAGCCTTGGCTTCAGGTGGCCCAAAGTTCACTGTAGTGCTTGAGGCACCTGACCAAACACACACCACCTATGTCTCCCTCCTCTACAGCCCTTTGCCAGCCATGTTTCAGGCAGCTGCTGTAGAAATAAAAAAAGAAGATTTAAAGGTGCATTGTGCTTGGCCGCCCTTGCCTGGTGCTTTTGGCTGGCAGAGCCATGTTTCACCATCAAGGCAATATCCAACATTTCCTTCCTCTGTTTAAAAAGATCCTCTGGAGGGAGAGATTTTGTTAGTGAGCAACACATCTGACATCATGCTAGAGCTGCTCTAATAGAGGCAACATTGAACCCCAGTCTTTGAAGCACAATAATGCTTTGCTTCCTGTGGCTTAGCTTTTGCGATTGCCTGATTCACAAGTGCAGCTCAGCTGGCACAGTGATGGAAGAGGCAGCAGGTGAATGGGAACTTGTCCTGCCTTGCTTCATTCTGGACTTACTTCACCCTCTGATTATTACTCCTAATTGTTTCTCATGGGGACCACCAGTCCTTTTCATCCACATCTGTGAGAGTGAGACTGTTGGAACAAAAAAACTTAAAGGCAATATCATTTTGGCAGTGTGACCTAGCACAAGGTGGAAATTAAATGGAAGGGAGTCGGGCACTTTCAATGTCCAAGTTCAGCAGTTCTGTTAAGAAAACTTCTTGGAATTGAAATACCAGTGCTGGAATTAAAATACGATAAGTGCTGACTGTTTATTTCCACCGGCTAGAGATTATTTCACACTTAATCTACTCACTTCAGTGGGAGGTGCAAATGTATGGTACTTCCCTGGAGCAAGTGTGAAAGATCAAATCCATCCAAGGCCTCCTTCCATCAGGGCACCCAAAAGCCAAGTATTGGTCCCTGCAGGGCCATCAGGCACTGGGTGAACAGTGTCTGTGTGACCAAACCCTATGAGTGCTCTGTCAGACTGGTCAGGTCTTTCAGGGGTTTGTATTGCCCAAAAAGAAATGCTGATGTTTAGGAACCTTTGAATTTGAATTTGGGTCCCCATAATTAATGTCTTTTCTATAAATCCATAAAACAGGCTGAGAAGGGGCAGGCAAACATGGTTCTTAATCTTCTTCCTTTCTTCCTCCCTTGCTCCCACTTTTCTTTGGGGTGTGGTTGACTGGGTTTTTTGGCTATCACTGTTGGCATACTTTCATTCTGCCTTATCCCATTTCTTTCTTCACCTTGCTCTGTTATTGCTGCTTTTCTCCCTTTCTCACCTACATGAAACTTGAACTATAGATTTCTGAATGAGATTTCCACTTTAGGATGTCCCAGCAGGCTGGAAACAGGGAAAAATGTCTTCAATTTGGGTAAGCTTTCTCCCATGGTAAGGAAAACTGCCTGCTGCTCATAGCCTCCTTTGTGTTCAAGCAAGTGCATTTGACAAAAGATTCAGAACAGATCCTGTACTGGAATAAATCATATTTCTTTGGAGAACTGCAGAGTACTGAGCCAACACACAAGTAAAGAAACTCCATTCCTTTGACAGGACTGGGTCTACAGGAAGAGGCAATGTCTTTAATTAGCTGAATTAGTATGGTTGCAAAAGTAGCCAGCTTTGGCAAGAGCTCCTCTTCAAGCCTACAACAGAAGCAGCTTCTTTCAAAGCTGAATGCCAGTTGAGAGGGATTATTTAGAGTTTAGTCCTTCTGACAAGCTGCATTATTTATTTACTTTAAAGTAGAAGTTCTAAGGCTGAAAAACTTTGTATTAAAGCTACATATTGCTTTATAGATACAGTGTTTGTTCCACGACAAATCCTTGGAGCTTTCTACATACTATTTCTTTAATTCAAAGTCAACATTTTCTGAAAATAACTTTTATATCATTTCTATAGAAGGATGATGGGAGAAAACACCTTGTTTTCCATCTCTCTATGAAGCAACTGCTCAAGAATGAATTATGGTCATGAATACAGGATTTAGTACAGGATCTTACTTTACTTTAATGAAGTAAAAGCAATGTGGGCTGCCAAGCATAGTTCCCCATCTCATTTGGAGAGATGAAGTGTATTTCCTGGGGTTAAGTGTCTACAGACTCTGCAGTGCCCACAGTTTTAACACTGTCATCATAGTTGGTAGCCACTCGGGCCACTAGTAAGGGTATCCCTGCTGACTGTCGTCATTACTTTCCGCATTTCCACCTCCTGTGGTCTTGCCAGTGCAAACCGCTGCCAACATCAAGAATGTCCTTCTTTATACAAGTCACTGATTATGAGATATGGCAGCAATAAACAAGGGTTGCTACAAGGCACCAAGTCTGTGGTAAAAAAACCAAACTCAACACCCATCTGAAAAATTGCCCCATCAAATTAACAGAAGCAGCTCTCGAACGAAAAAAAGGAAACGGGTGAAGAAACCACATAAAATTTAATTTCAAAATGGCACAGCAATGGAAAGATAGGAAGGGCTTTCCCCACAACTTTGAAAGCCCTGTAGGAAAGTGGAGAAGACCTGCCTGCCCTGTGTGTGGGTACAGTGAGGTCACTGTTCAGGTGAGACCTGAACAATGAAGATGGTACACTAGGGACAGGCTGAAGGGCACTGTCTGGCCACACAGGGGCTGTGACAGACCACTGGACTGGGGCAGGAGGCATGAGTACAAACCCCTGCCAGACAGGCTGGGATGGAAGCGGCAGAGGTGATGGGAGCGGGCATGCATGCTCCACAGAAAACAAAACTGAGTCACTAGCCTGGCCTGAAGGATAATTTTAGTGCAGAGCGTGAAACCCAACCCTCTCCTTCAGTGTGACATGGACTGTGACGTAGAGCTGGCAACTCAGTTGCTGCTGTTTCAGGAATGTCAAAGCTGTTTATCAGCCCTGAGCAAGCGTGGGAAAAACCTTGGCAGGGAGCAGGGTGAGCCCAGCAGGTTTTCCTTTCATTTCCTCTTTCCCTTCTGCTCATGAGCCCCTTTGCCTGGCGTCATGGAAGCCTGAGCCGGGCCCAATTGATGGTGACAGCCAGGTGCTGAGGCATGAGCAACAGATCCTGTGCACAGAGTGAGCACGCAGGAGCACTAAGGGTAAGCCCAGACGCGTAACATACACATGTAATTTTATTCCACATTGCAAGGCAGGGGCTGGGAACCCTCCATGACACTGGTGCTACTGCCCCAATACCTCCAGGCCTCTGAGGGCCCCACAGGTGGAGGCAGTGATGTTGGCCCAGAGTTATCACAAAGTTATCAAAAGTTATCCGGAAGGCAAGAGCAGGCAGAAAGCAGAATTATTGTTCCCACCTTGCAGGTTGGGAAAGAAAGGAGTCTGATGTAGATTCTTACGGACATAGTGTTTAGAAGATTAATTTTTCAGCCTTCAAAGGCAGCAGGCAGCACTCTTTTAAAGGCACACACGTTCTTGTAGATAAACATGCAGGTTCATCAGTCATGCACTCATCCCTGCAAAATGAGCAGTGCTGGGCTATTTGTCTTTGTTTCAAACAAAATCATACTGCAGCTATGTGCATCACTTCATTCAGGATGTAGTTTCGGGCTCTATGCTGAAATAGTCATACCAAACCACATGGATCTTTACCCTGCAGTGTGTTGAATCAATAGGCACTCAAAGTAGTGCTTGGAAATTTCTGCTAACTCTTCAGAGTAGCAACCTGTCCTGCATTTCTGAGTTTTCCAGGACTACTGATTGGATTATAAGATTTTTTCCTCTCTCCTTACAAAGCAGTAAGTGCTCAGGATCGTTTAAAAAGTTTTTCTAGCTTGCTCCATTTGTTCCTAGGCCAAAGTGCAGATGTGAATATTAAATCTGTAAGTGTCTGAGTCCATGCCATACATGCAGCCTCCTGGAAAGACTGTGACCTCCAGATCTTTATAGTCAGGGACCTCTGTCTATGTGTGTGCGTACCCTTTTGAAATCTTCATTCCTTATAGTTAGGGAGTAAGCTCCTGATGATCTCGTGATGCACCTTTCTGTTACATGGGAACATCCTGCAGTTTGTGGCCAAAGATGCAGAAGATGCAGCATGTGATACAACAGACATGACAAGACCTCTCATCAACTGGTACTTTGGGACTGGTATTTTGGGACAGCAACAATTGCACATGAGCCAACTCTGGTCTCTCTCTTGGACTCCCCATGTAGTTCAGTGTATGTTGCTCACATATGGCTGGCACTGCCCTTGCCCTTGAGATAGAACTGCTGGCAAAATAAATAGGTCAAGTCCAGCTCAGATCCATCAGGTATTTAGATACTCAGCTCCTACTGAAATAAATGCAAGTGAGGTTTGCAAATACTGTCTGGAAGTGGACTTCACTGACATTAGAAAGGAAAGAGATGCAAGTTTGCAAGGAGTTAAGTGTAAGCACTAAAATGAAATTAACTTCAAGGTGAGAAATACACCGATTTTGTTAATGTCCCAAAATAAGAATATCATACTGTTCAGATATTTCTTGACTAAAATTGACTTTGACAATGGATTATTGTGTTTCTTCCTATGTTCTTCATGAAAGTTGGCATTCCCTGGTAAATGGCAGCACTTCCATGGTGTGCAGCACAGCTTGAGGCAGCAAAATCTGTCCTTAATACTAGAGTTAAGCAAACTGTTAAAACAGGAACTGAACCAAATATCCAGATCTCCTCCCCAAACTCAAACGAAATCTTTCTTTGAGGTTCAGGAATGTTTGGTTAAGTTTAAATTAAACAATGTTTTGTTTCTACACATTCTGCTTTCAGTGAAGACTCCAAGCAGAAACACAAAAATATGGCAGGCACATCTATGTTTGCACTATTTCTGGCCCAGCTGAAACCAGGAAACACTGGAAATCTCACAAAATCAGCTTTGCCTCAAAGACTATCCAGCTACCAGGTTTTGTTGCTGTAACCCCACAGAATACAATGTAATTTATGTACATACAAATTTATTATTAATTTTTCACCAAATAACTAATAAGTTTCCCAGACTATCAGACATATGAACCCCCCCATTTTTATTCAATTGTGGCAGCATACTATATAGCTACCTTATACTCCTTTTATGCTCCTTCTCATTGAGTCACTGGTGTAGTTGCCTAAAGACAAAATGTCTCTTGTGGTACATGAAAATAAACCAAAGCACAGCATAACAAAGAAAACAAACCAGGCATATGAATGTTGTGCTTCATATTTTGTTTGTGGCTAATTCAAAATATGTAATCCAAATTTTGCTGCTTGATATCTCTTTGACAACTCTTTGCATTGGATTTGTAGAGCATAAATATGAAGACAACAGCATTGTTTTAGAGGAACATATTTAGCCACGTAAAACTGCCCTGCAAGTCAGGGCAAAATTTTTAAAGCACTTTTGTGTACCAGACTTTTGCAGATTTGCAAATTCATATTTAAAGGAACATTTAATGCTATTGCTAGAAACTACATCACTGTCAGCAAAATATAATACCGACACCCTGATTACCCAGCTATCTGCTCAACTGCAACAAAGCCATCCCAAACAATTCAATACCACAGCTTCATGCTTGCTAGCCAGATTTATTATATTTTCCAGATTCTAACAAGACACATATTAAGAAATGCATGTTAATCATTGTCTTAATGAGAACAATATGCAGTTAGCATTTAAAGTGTCACACAAAAAATACAGAAGGCGAGCACAGAAGAAGTGCACTCTAAATTCAATGAAACCCAACCCTTCTTTCCATTAGTGTGTTTCAGTGAAATGGCCGTCTCCAAGAGAAATTTTTAATGAACTAGCTAAATTTTAACCAGTATGTATATGTGCTTTCATTAGGCATGGGGCAAAGCAAAATGCCATTCTGACCACAACTGTGAAAGAATAACAACCACTGTCCCACTTGCTTATGTACAAAAAGCTATGAGTTTATATAGCACTAAAAGCCTGCCCAGCATCTCTCCTCTGGAGACACCAAACTTCCCAGTGTTTACATCCGTTTACAACCAGATGACTTCTGGAGCAAACAACTACCCAATATGTGTAAGAGGACAAGAATCTGTCTTTATATTTATTTGCAAGTAATAAATAAAATACATACCTTACAGAATAAACCAGTTAATTTCATTTGGTAAAAGTGCAAAACCCATCACACTTCTGAGAGTCTCAAAGGTGCATAAAGGTTTGGTTTGAATTTCCTATGCAAAACATGTACACGCCCTGCGCTTTTTTGGTTATGTGGAAATAGTAAGATTAAGATGCTGATGAAACAGCAAATAAAACAGGCACCAATGGAGTGGGTGCAAAAGAAAGCAAGATTGTCATGTCTGCTTAGATTGCAGTGCCTGGCTGCCACACTGCACAAAGGACATCAAAAACCTGTGCGCCTCCCATTCCTCCCTCCTGCCTCTCTACACAGGTCACAGGCTCTTTCTCTCCATCTCAACACCAGGCATTGTAGGAATGCTGATTCAGCCTTTACTAACTATGCACAAAGAACAGCTTTTCTTTTTTCAAACCACCCTGGAATTTTAAAGGTGTTTCCACACCCTGAGTAAAGATTGTTGAAAGTAGTTACAAAACATTAAAGCCGTTTAGAGTGCAGGACTATTTAATCCCTTTGCATAGTTTAAAACTAGTATTGCCTTGAAAAGTGCGTGCTGAAGTAAAAAGTGACTGAAAATTGTCTCATCACACACTACTGCAAGCCTTCTCCAAAAGGAAGATGCATAAAAACTTCAGCTTACTTCTTTTTGAAGGTGTACCTCTCTCTCCTTCCCTTCCTCTCACACCATTCTCCCAAAAAACAGAAAAGTATTTTTTGCATTACATGAATAAAGCTACTCCAGTTTCTTTTCAGAAAAAACAAAACTTAAATCAAAAATTGACTACCATTTTCCTGAAGAGCAGAAAGAAAGAAAAAACAACCAAAACAGAACACAAAGCAAAATAAAACCAAAAGAACAAATTTATACAATTTTGATGCATATAGTTTAAAATTATATTTTTCACTTAGGGATGAGGTTTACGCAGGTCATCTTTCCCTTCAAGGCTCCAGAAGTTAAAACAACAATGGAAATAAAATCTAGCTTTTTCTTTTAGACAGTACTATGGCTGCTGTCTACTTATGCCTTGTCTTCTTAAAAAAATAAATAATGAAATCTTTGCAAAAGGAGAATCAACCTTAAATAAACAGTATCTAGAAATATTATCTTAATGGTAACTATATAATACTGCAAGTGCATCACTGAGCAGATTAATGCGATCGAATGGTATCTTTAGTTTTATATATTTTACTCAGTTATATGCTTATGTTCTCTCTCAAATGAAAACTTACAAATTCCAAAAAGAGCAACAATTAGATTGAAAAATCAACTTAGATGTCAACAACTGACGACTAATAACCATCCTCTTGGCTAACATGTGTTTGTCCAGGGCAGCCAGTGTCTATAATCAGCATTCGTCTTTCATCCTTGTCAGCTGGGCTATCTGGCAGGTGCTGGGTGGAGTGAACACAGAGGGGTCTGCGATGCCCGGATGGACATCAAAGAAGCGAGTAGAGGTTGTCACACTGTAGTTCTTAGTGTAGGTTTCCTGTACTGGATAACAGTCTTTGACAGTGTAAACGCCGACCCAGGATTCCACTGCAACCAAGCAGAAATGTAACTAATTTAGGTGACAAGACAAGATGAATAGGTCATGATGATGTCAGTCTCTTTTAACTCATTGCTTCTGTTTAACATTGTATATTCAGATTCTCATTATAATTTTATTTTTTCAAACACTTCTAGTGGTTCATTATCTCAAGACTACACTCAGCATCAGATCTCCTTCAGGTACGTGATGTAGCAAGTCTGTCCTTTTTTTAACTTAAATTTAATTCCACTACACTCAGAGTGCTAATCTCAGAGGTGCTCTCTTGCTCTTTCCCCCTCGTTCTCTGTCATCACTTGTACCTTCTCCACTATGTTATTTAGGCAGTGGCAGTAATACCATTGAAGTGGTTTCCTTTGAATACCCTTTGCTTTTATCTCTCTTTTATTAACCTCACAGACACCTTCTGTGATCATTCTTTACCCCTTCAATCAAATTCCATCTTCTTGTTTTATGCATTTCAGCTCTCTTGACAGCAGAAAGTTTCATTGTGTTAAAATTACCTACTATGATCATAAATTAGTTCCTCTGAGGAATGCCTGTAAAAAATCTTTCTAGTTCCAAGGACACTTATTTTCTCCCACCCACCAGCAATCTCATACAGTTATTTTCAGTACTTTCAGTTTTGTATCATAGGCTGTACCACAACCATATTACCAGAAATAAGTAAATGGTGACATGAGGTGGCAAGCTAAGCAATATTTGAACACACCTCTTTAGAGCACGCTAATACACCAAAAACATTCTGACCTCAATTAATATGGTTTTGAGGACACAGAAATGGAGGGAACCTTTTACTGAACAAGTCTTGTCTTAGAATTTAGAATAAAAAATCATGGTTAAATATGATGCTATCAAAGTAGCCTGTATCTCCCCTAGAACATTTATAACTGTAAAAGAAATATAATCTTTAGAACCCAAACCAATACTAGCTGAAAGGTATATAGGTAGATAGGTAACTTTCAGACATTAGGTTTATAAATGATCATACAGAAAAGCACTGGAGATAGAAAATAACACAGGATAAAAATCACACATCATTAACTGAATGTATCTGTATATAAAGTTTGACGAAAATTCAAAAAATATCAGATTTGGAAAAAAGTAATTATTGGAGCGAGCGATAATTTGCCTCTTGCAGAATACCAGAGGATATATCAACCTAGTTACAGAGGTCTAACAATCTTATCCTTAATTCTCTACTTCATTTGTCCTACTTTTATTCAAGAAAGAACTATTTTCCTCTGGCTAAATGCCCAAGTTTGTAACCAGCCTATATATTAGAAGTCCATAACCATAAGTATTGCATTAGCTGAATAGTCCCATAAATTTAACGGAGGTTTTAAAATTAATTTTATAGTTGTCTCGGTCATAAATAAACCATACGTGAAATTGAAGCCAAAGTGCTCATAAATTTCAATGCATTCAAAATCTAATGTACTCTACCTCAGAAAATTCAGCCTCCTTCCTTTTATGATGCAACTGTTCAGCTGCCAAGTGCAGAACTAAGCCTTGCGAGTACATACTTCTAACCAGTATAGAGAACAACAAAATTTAGGCACGTTTTAAGGATTTCAGTGGCTGCAGAACCATGCGTAGACAACACTGACAAAAAACCTGCTTTGTTTCTGTTACACAGACTCTAGTTTGATTGTGCCCCTAATTACAGTACCAATTCTTCTCTAGATAAATTCTGGATACAGGCTGCCAGATTCAGACATGAAATGATGCTGTTCCATGCCAAACTCCGTATGATACCAAATACAACACAATCAAGTCCCCTGAACATATTTAATCCTGCTGAGATATGAAATTTTCCTAAAATAAACCATTGTTATTAAAGTGATATTCTGTGCATAGGGCATTTTCATTACTTCTTCCAGAGGAGTTTATAGAAATATGGAAAGCCAGGGTGAAACATTAATAACTTTATTTTTCCCTGTGCAGCAGAGACATTGATTATTATTAAAATAAAACAAAAAAACGCACGTACATTTCCTGGCTGGTTTTCTGTCAGACCATTCCTGTACCATAACTTCATCTCCAGGTCCCCCAATGTAGTACTGATCTTCATACGTTGAATTGGCAGGAATATCATATGGATCCCATGGCTCTGTCAGAGCAATCTTCGAGCAAAGCTTTGTGACTTGTTCAATCTGAAACATCACTGCATCCTTATAGAGCAATATATACTCAAAGAACCTGAAACATTAATAAAAAGCAATTAAAACACATACAGTCTCTTTCTATCCTAAGCAAGGAACATTGCTGATATGTAAGCTTGCCTTTGACTTCTCAGTATAAGAATATTTCCATTTGCATTAACCTTTGCCAAACTTTGAGAAACGCTAACCAGTTGGGCTGAAATTTCCCATGCTGAAAGTTTGTCTCAGCTGATTCTTTCCAAAATAAATAAATCAGGCTGAATTGGTTCAGCCATTTCTGAGAACAACAGAACAACTTTTCTGAGAACAACTGAGGAAAAACACATTATTATTCCTAGTTTTGTTTTCTTTTTTTTTTTTTTTATAACTGTTTCATTAAAAAGCTCCAGTGCCTTCATGTTTTGCAGAAAAGACTTAAAATTTTGGCAGAAGAAATTTTTTTATTAAAAGTTGCCCAGATTTGGCTAAGTTTTAAGCTTTTGAAAAAAATCTGCTTGCATAGGCTGAATAGATTCACTTCTCCATGAATGTGGTAGAGCCTTCCTCTCCATGAATGTAGTATCTGCCATCCTCACAGATGTTTCTCCATGGCAACACACACAGCTTAAGTGGGACATGGTGGTGAAGGGGGAAGTACATGGTCCCAAGAGCAGAACTGAGAGGGTTCTGTGCCATAAGGCACAGTTTCTCTCTGGAAGCCACCAGACCCAAGAAGTAGTGAAAAGAAAAAGTAGAGGAGCTAAATAGTAAGGCAGGCATAAGGAGAGGCGTGGAGCTCAATGAGCTTGAGAGGCTGGAAGGTGAAGCAGCATGGAGAGTTATTAAGGATTTAAAACCAATCTTCTAATGAGTACGAAGTGACCAAGCCATGCTCTGAGGAGAGATGATACATATTTATACGGACACTTTCATCTAGTTTCTGTTTAAAGTGGTCTGGTCTTCCAACAGTACTGTGATATTTCTTCCATACCTTCAAAAAGAGGTGGTATGGTCCTTACCTTTTAACTGGGCACAAAACCAGAGAGAAAGAGAAAATCAAAATTATCAGAACTATCTGCTGATCTTGAATACTCAGCTGGAAATAGCAGAAACTTAACTTCTCCAGGGTACTTTGCATTACCAAACAGATGAGAAGTTGTTCAAAGCAAGTCTCAAATCATCTTCATGCGTGCTCTGCATCTTTTGCAAAGATCTTAAGCAAGATTTATGTGTCAGTGTACTAATTTGCTTTAGCAAATGCTTGTCAACTTTTAATATTATCCTGTTCGCTAAAAAGTTTTTAAAAGATGATACAACTAAGAAAACTTTGTCTGCTGTTACAGAAACCGAAGCTGTTTTCATCTCCCTTGCTTAGCTTTGTAAAATGAGACTGATAATTATAATGGAATAAAAGCTTCGAGACAGCCATTCCAGCAGTCCTATCCCGTGCTTCGTGTATATATAAGTAAACATAAAAAATCAACAATTCCAACATATTATTAGAAGCTTCCCTTGAATATCTCAGCTCAAATATTTAGCTACAGGCTACTGTTACGCAGTGACTCTAGAGAAAAGGAAGGCAACAGCTTCATCTTTCCATCTGCAATTCCTTGCTTCATTCACAATGCTGCCTCCATTTCCTGCCAAAAAAAAAAAAAAGGCTTGGGTGCCTTTGGACACAGACATCTTCTACTTCACAAATTTGATGCTAGTCCCTAACACTATTCATCCTGTGCCATCAGGAAGACGGGAAGCTAGTAGAAATCATTGCATAATTCATGTAATTGAAGAGATGATGCACAAAAGCAAGAGCAGACCCTTTTCTATTTCCCAACTCCTGCATGTTTCTCTTTGCAGTCCTCACATACTTTTGGGGAGGATGCAAAATTTACATAAAATAGGGTTGAAACCAAAACAATTCACAGTTTTAATTTTTGCACTACACTATTGCACCAGACAGCAATAATTTCACCCACCACTGACATTGTGGTATTTAAAGGTTGCATAATAAGAAGTGTCTCACCATGGTTAAAAGCATCTGAGCAACATTCCCATCAATACTTGAGAGCATAATTTATCCTGCATGTCTGGAAACAGAGTCAGGCTAAATGCCCTTAGCCTAATTGAACAGTGATAGAGAATATAAAATGGGACAAGGAAGATGACATGATGTCAACTGGGGCCCATCTCTCACTCACAGCCTTGCAAAACATGGGAGGTAGCTTGTCCTGCTTTCCAAGTGGGAAACTGGGAGCTTCTCCCACACTGAGAAGACTCATGCAAAGAGGCTAACCAACTGCGAGGCTACATATGACCTTCCCCATTAATCATTCTACTGCCCAGATCTTAAAATATTCCTGCTTCTGCCACGACTTTCATCAAACTAAACTTGACTGCCGTTTTCTTAGTCAAAGGCAAGGTTTCCACAGTCATGATGTGCTACCGAAGAATTCAGCATCTTTCTAAACTTTTTTCTTACATAAACCCAACCTGAGATCACACACGGACATACACAACTTTTATATCACATTTGGTCCAGAGAACATACAAGAACACTAAAATACATTTATTTATGTGTTTTCAATGAGAATCTAATGACCCAATTACTCTTCAGCTGGCTGCCCAGCAGTTCCAATAAAAGTGATATGGGAAATGTCTTACAGAGGAATCTATCACCATGTTTGAGACACCTGAGTGATAATACAGTGATTTTGTAAAAGAACACAAAACCCCAATGTATTAGAAAACCATTACAACCTACTAGGAATAAAAATTATACTGTTTATTTCTTTTTTATTTTAAATCCTCACTTAAAACTTAATTCACATAGAAATTTTACTTGCATTTTTAACATCAGACAGACAGCAAGATGGGCATTATGAAACACCAAAGTAAATAAAAATAAGGAAAATCCAAACAAATCAAACTCAGCACCAATCATCTCTCTGGCAGCCATTCCACAGAGTAAGAGGCTCCACCACAGACATTTTTTGTTCTGGGCGAGGCAGACTGAACGTATGTGTAAGAGACACCAGTCCTACACCTTGATGTGCTGCTGGGATGCATTCTGCCTCTGTGGTGGCAGGCAAATGAGAGGAGATCTGCTGAAAACGTCATTCTGCTCACTATGTGTGACAGCCCTGGGTAAGCAGGGACAAGATTTACACTGTCCTTGTTCAACCCAGGTGTGCCTCACATCCAAGTTTTACAGAGAATTGCTCTGTGTCCTGGAAATAGCCAGCACAGAAACCTAAGGTTACACAGGATCTGAGTTTAATGGAATGTGAAAGGTGAATGGTTAAGTTGCTGTTTTATGAACAGAAGTATTTACGAACCAAAAATAATAGCAAAATGTGTATGCATATAAAAGTGATGATTAAAAAAAAATTTTAAAACTAGAAATATTTTCCTCCTTTTGTTTTTAACCAGCCAAGTCCTGAGTATACTGCCTCTATATTTTTTTAGGTGCCTGAGATTTCATTGGCTTCTTGAGGGGAAGCACAGAGTCCTGAAAATAGGTCTTGGCAAAGAAACAGGAGAGGAAATTATTTTTAATTAGCTTGTTTTTTCAGAAAAATGTAACACATTTGCAGCCTGCACCCACCTCTAATATTATTTTTATAGCAATTTAATTACTTAAACTGTAACTTCAAGAAAGCCCCAATCTAAAACCAAGTGCCCCAACTAGGCCTCAATTAGGCACTTTGAAACAGATTTGAGGAACTTACTTGGACAATCATCCTATTTGCCTGACTGGGATTATTTCCCTTCCTTTCCTATCCTATTCCACCCTACCCTGTCCTCTGCCTCACCCCCTCATACACTATGGGACTCTCTCATCATCCTTAATATTCCCTTTGTCTGCACCTGAAAATGCATAAATTCCAGCATATAAAGACACACATTTTTGCTCCCATGCTTTAAAGAGTTTCTTGACTGTGGACCATATCCTGGACAAATAATTCCATTGATTTTGCTGGAAGCAATCAGATAGGTGGGATACAGGCTGGGTTCAGTACTTTCTTCTCCTAAGCTAAGGAAAAGTATTTCTGTGAATAAGAGACCAAGTGAGTTAAATGCAAAGTCAGAATACCATGACTACACAATCACAAGGTGAAGCACTTGTCTTAAGGATGTACTGCAAGGAGTGAGTGTGCATCTAAATACTGTCCTACCTCTGAGATTTCTCATGGAATCTGGGGAAATAGCTAGAGGTCCCTCTCAGGACATAGCCCAAATAACATATAGACACACTCCTGGACTCTCACAAAGGCCTGAACTAATAAACTTGTCTTCTGAATGGGTGATTTTCTTGCATGTTAATAATGCAATTCATAACAGCGAACCATTTTTCAACATTTGTCAGAAAAAAAAAAATTATTAATGTTAAGATCATGCTACCAGCTCCTTTTCATGTTCTCAGTCTGCATCCTATGCTGGGTCCTTTCCAGTCCTGAAGCCTGCTAGCTTGCCCATCACCTAACATATCTGCCTGACTCCCAGGGTTTACTTCTGCACTTCCAAAGGCTTCCATATAAAAGCCAAACCGAGAAGAAAGGAGCTTCTTGCTGTCTAATTGCCTTTGAAGTGACTCAGAGGAGCAGAGGTGCTGTTAGTGGCATGGCAAGACCTGTGTGACGAGTTGAAGAATATCAGACAAGGTCATTTGCTAGAGAGAAGCAAAATAATGGTCTGAGATTGAGACTGGGTAATAGAAACTCTTTCTGTGCTAGACGTGGCTCTGCATCATTTTGCTTTGTGGCTTTGGACAATCAACTTACAGTACCAGAACCTAAAATGCTGTTAATTATTTTTCTTTGACTGCTATAGCACTGGAGAGACACAAATCTGTGATTACAAACCAGTTGTGTGAGACATTGTATTAACAAAGAACAAAACCACAAAAATGCTGAAGCAATGGTAAAACAGACCATTTACCTTTACTGTAAAGGTGTACTGGGGTTTCATGAACCTAGGGCTTTAACCTGTTGGTTCAGATTTCCCAGCTGTAGCCATTGTAACCTTAAAACACTCACTCATATTAGGCAGGACTTACATTATCTAGTAGTACAAAGCTAGTGAAAAATGGAAGCAAAATTTTATGTACTATTTGTATCTGAGATACTGTATTACTCAGCAGGAAACAGTATTTGCTGTTCAATATCTCAAGATGAGGTCACTGCAATTATTTCCAAGCTAACTTTACTTTCTCTTTTGTGATTAAATGAATGCTTGAAGCATCTATCTGCTATGTGGTACTACTTAATTCTTTGCCAGCTCTCTTTATAAAAAGACATTTTTAAACATTTTGGAAGAAGCTAACCCCACACCTAACTAGAAGAAATTTCACTACAAATATCCAAAACAAATTCTCTGTTCTAGTGTGCATGGTTAGGTACACGCATATACTTAATTCTTGAGGTATCTTGTATCCTCTTGATAAAATACTCCACAATGATACCACTCTTTTTAACACATTTTTTACTGAAGATGGACTGGGAGAATGGGAACCTCTACTAGAAGTGTGACTACATAACCCCATCTTCTCAGGTCCTCAGATCAAGAATAGTTCAAGGGAGCAAAGCTGCCAAGCAGACATGCAGACAGTTGATAAACACTCATCAGGTCAAGAACATTCATCTGCTTTTGGAAGGATCTGGCAAACTCATTTCAAAAGGAAGAATAATTTGTTTTTTAATATATTTCTGGGAACTCCTTTCCTCTTTCCCATGAAGTTTTCGGTAACTTCAGACTTGTGTTTTTCTTCTGGTGTATCAGACCTCAAGAACAACAGTCATTTACCATATTTGATCTCACATGTTTGGCAGTGGTGCAGGACTATGGTATATTGTACAAATACAGGACTGTGCAAATACATGTGACAGTAAATGTAATGTGATATCGTGTAAAAGCAGTATTTTTTAGTCTGACTTAAATCACTCACAGATTGTAAAGGCTTTCTTTTTTCTTTTTTAATTTTCAAGGAGATCAGGCCCCCTGTATCAGGTATCTAATTAACAAGGTATATGAGGATCTTTGACCACACAACCAGTTTCTGAGGCAGAGAGAATTAGCCAATTTAAGTCCTGTTAATTATGCAGTTTGTGTAGAAAGAAAACCTTAAATGCAGGAATCAAAAGCTACAAAGTCAAAGCTACACCAGCTAAAGGATTACATACTTTTGTAATTTTAATTATGAAACTCAATAAAAATGATGCAAGTTCTTATTAATTGTTTTCCCATAAATTAGATTAGTTATTTTGGCAAACACTAAGGGAAAATCAGCTCTTCAGAAAGAAGACTGTTTCCCTTGCTCTCCCATTTTTTGCTACTTGACACTTCTTAATAATCTACCAAGTCACACCCCTGAGAACAATGCACTGTAATTGAAGCTAAAATTCAGAAAAACAATAAAGCATTTTGTTAAAGGGCATTGTGTTTTGCAAGAGGCTAAAAGATGCACTGTCCTTAATAGAGAGCATCTGTGTGTTCCCATAAGTAACAGTATATTTGTAATTGGAGCCCTCAGCAGACAACAATGCAGCTCAAAAGGAAAGGAATGGAAGATGTGGCCAGCATACCATAATGCTTTCCAATGAATCAATGGAATCACCTCCTGGGGAATATGGTACACCCCAGCAGAACCACATGATATCAAAATATACTTGAGGTCAGAGATTATTTTCCTGTTATGGGTTTATAAAAAAGTCTAGTACAATGACACCTCCATGAGTAAGTTAATAATAATAATAATAATAATAATAAAGGTTACTGGAAAATAACAGTAGGGCTTAGAAGAGACCAAAAAGAGTGTGGAAGACCAGGACTCACCTCCCAGTATAAACAAAAGACCTTAGGAAAGATGAAATAATAAAGAGGGAAATCACGGAGTACATTGTAATTTATTTATTACACTTTTCACCCTCTTTGTGCTATATGCAGAAAGGCAGTAAATAACTCAATTGGAAGAGTCAATGCTCAAGAAAACTAAGACATGGAAATGCTCTTTTGAGAGTGCAATTATTTTAAGGCACTCTTGAGCCTTGTAAAGCTCACACTTGTGAGCTTGTAAAGACATAAGAAATAGGAAACAGAAATTTAACATGTACAGAGAGACAAAAAACATCGTTACAATGACAGAGAGCATCTCAAAGAGGAAAAAAAACCAAAACAAAAAAGACATACCTATGTTATTGTTTTTAATTTTATCTCTGGAGACCAGCCAGGAGCCTGCAGCTCATGCCACAAGTGCTGGCAGGACCTGGGCAGAGCCAGGAGCAATGGTGGCCAAGCCCCCCTAGCATGTATAAACGGAGTCCACAGGGCGTAGTAGAGGCCAGGGCAGGCCAAAAGGGTGTGGGGCAGCTCTTCCCGTGCAAGGGTGCTCAGCAAGGGCACTGAACCTCTGCCAGCAGTGGGATCCACCAGCAGAAAGGCACAGCCTCCCTAAGCTCTGCAGCTGCTGCAACTGATGCAGCTGTCCAGACAGAGCTCTAGGGGACCCAGGTGTCACCTGCAGGGTGTGCCTTGCTCAGCTGGTGCCAGTGAGCATTCTTGTGCGAGCTGAGGCCAGGGACAGGAACACCTTTGCTTAGAGACAGAGCTGTGGCAGCAGGTGAGTAGGCTGAGGAGTACCAGAGATTGCAAAGACCTTTGAACTAGATTTTGAAGTGGGAAAGAGATAAAACCAAGCTTGTTAGAGATAAGCCTGGGGGTGGCACACTGATGTTTGAGGGATGGTGTGCTATCATGGTCCTTTGGTCTGCCCTCTCAGTGGAGGAAGGGTATGGAGATCTACACAACAACAAAGACACAAGGGTTATTGATGTGTTAGCACAGAAGTGCTTGAGAACACAGGACTTTTCCCCCCACTAAATAGGTGGCAGGATCAACAGCCCAACTGAAGCATGTCTATTCTGATGCGCACAGCACCGGCAACAAACGGGGAGCTAGAAGCCATTCTGCAGCAGGAAAACTGTGATGTAGTTTGAAAGACGGCAGGATGACTTGCACAGCTGGAGTGTTGTAAAAGATGGCTGTAAATGCCTCAGAAGTGATAGGAAAGGAAGGAGAGGTGGTGGAGCAACTCTGTGTGTTAGGGAGTGTTTAGTTTGTCTGAAGCTTCGTGATGGTGACAACAGGGTTGAGTGTTCATGGGTAACAATCGGGGAAGACGATTTGTCTTTTTTTGCAACGCAGGTGTCATGTAACAGACCACTCAACCAGGATGAAGGGGAGATGAAATATTCTACAAGCAGCTGGGAGAAGACTCACTATCACTTGTTCTCATGGAGGACTTCAACTTACCAGGTGTCTGCTGGAAAAATAACACAGCAGAGAGGAAACAGTCTAGGAGGTGACTGGAGTGTGTGGAAGATAAATTCCTGGCACAGCTGGTGAGGGAGCCACCTAGGGAAGGTATCCCTCTGGACATGTGTTTACGAACAGTGACAAGCTCTTTGGTGATTTGATAGCTGGAGGCTATCTTGGGCACAGTGATCACAAAATGACAGTTTTAATTTGACATAGAATTAAGGAGAGGGAAGTCAGCAGAACATCTTTGACTTCTGGAGGGCAGACTTTGGCCTACTCAGGATGAGGAACAGACCAAAGTACTTAATGCCTTCTTTGCCTCAGTCTAATGGTAGCACAAGTTTTTTTCTGGGTACCCAACATCCAGAGCTGGAAGATAAAGACAGGAAGTGGAATGAAGCCCCCATAATCCAATGGGAAATGGTTAGTGATTTGGTACACCACTTGTCACATTTGTGTGTGACACACAGATGTCCATGGGGCTGGATGGGATCCACCCAAGAGTACTGAGGGAGCACAAAATCGCTCAATGGGATGTGTTCCATCATTTCCCAGCAGTCCTGGCTCACTCAGGAGGTCACAGTTGACTGAAGTTTGCAAATGTGACGTTCATCTGCAAGAAGGGCAAGGAGGAGGATAAAGGGAAATACAGGCCTGTCAGCCTGATGTCAGTGCTGTGAGAGGTCATGGAGCAAATCACCTTGAGTGGCATTATGCAGTATATGCAGAACTGGGTCCAGCCTGCTGGGCTTTATAAAGGCAGATCCTGCTTGGCCAACCCTATCTCCTAAGACAAGGTGACCCGCTCAGTGGATGAGGGAAAGGATGCTGATGCATTCCTGGGTTTTAGTAAAGTCTTTGACACCATTATCCACAGTATTATCCTGAAGGAACTGGCTGCCCATGGTTTATATGGGTGCACTGTTCGCTGGGTTAAACACTATCTGAAAAGCCAGGACCAAAGAGTGGTGATGAACGGAGTTAAATCCAGCTGGTGGCCAGTCATGAGTGGTGTTCCCGAGGACTCAGTACTGGGGCTAGTCCTGTTTAATATCTTTATCAATGACCTGGATGAGAGGATCAAGTGCACCCTCAATAAATCTGCAAATGACACCAAGATGGGCAGAAGTGTTGTTGATCTGCTGGAGGGTACAATCACTCTACAGAGGGATCTGGACAGGCTGGATCAACAGGCTGAGGCTACTGGTATGAGGCCAACAAAGGCAAGAGCTGGGTCCTGCACTTGGGTCACAAAAACCATAAGGAGCCTTTCGGGCTGGGGGAAGAATGGCTGGAAAGCTGCCCAGTGGAAAAGGACCTGGGGTTGCTGGTTGTCAGCCAGCTGAACATGAGCCAGGAGTGTGCCCAAGTGGCCAAGAAGGCCAATGGCATCCTAGCTTGTATTAGCAGATGTGATCAGAGCAGTGATTGTCCCCTTGTACCCAGCCCTGGTGAGGCTGCACTTTGAAAGCAGCATTCGGTTCTGGGTCCCTCACTATAAGAAGGACATTGAGGTGGTGAAGAGTGTCCAGAGATAGACAATGAAGCTGTGGAAGGGTCTGGAGCACAAGGCTGGTAAGGAGTGGCTGAGGGAGCTGGGGTTGTTTAGGCCGGAGAAAAGCAGGCTCAAGGGAGACCTTATTGCTCTCTACAACATCCTGAAACGAGGTTGTAGCCAGGTGGGTGCCAGTCTCTTCTCTCAATGAACAAATGATAAGAGAAAATGGCCTGAAGTTGTGCCAGGGGAGGTTTAGATTAAATATTTGGAAAAATTTCTTCAAGCATTGCAACAGGCTCAGCAGAGTGATTGAGTCACTACCCCAGGAGGTATGTAAAAGAGCTGAAGATGTGGTGCTTAGGCACATGGTTTAGTGGTGGCCTTTCTTTTAGGTAGTTTAACTCTTGGACTCAATGATACTAAAAGTAATTTGCAAAATAAATAATGTAATGATTCTAATTGTCAGATTTATTTGGAGTTCTCACACATTTCTCTTAACCAGAGTCTGAGACAGGATATTAAATTGGATGTTAGCTCTGCCCCCTAAAATGTATCTATTTTACACATCAGAAAGGCATAGTAGAATTAGGTTCCTTAATTACAAATAAATAAATTAAAATACTCTCTCTTTTCCAGACATATATTTTAGAACAAAATAATACTAAAATAGAAAAAACATTTTTTCAACTAGAACTGGGTACTGCAGCTTCTTACACATCTTGTGTTTATAAACAGAGGAGGATCTTCATATACCATGAACAGGGATTACATGCATTTCAGGAGCCCTATAATGATCTTCATTGAGATTGTAAATCCCATCATGCATATACTTGGCCAGTTAGTTGCTTTTCAGTATGCATTCCTGCATAAAAAGTAATCATGAAGCAGTCTGAGGAACAGATTGCCCTCTGGAACAGATGGGGAGGAGGTCTCTTATTATGATAGAGCAAACTTTTCTTTCATGATGCAATATTCCCTGGAAAAATGTGTGAGGATATGCGCTTGTACCAGATTGCTGTCCCAAGATGTAATGATTTCCACCTTCCATCTGCAATGATATCATTAAGAGGGATGATTCAGGTCTTTCTGATATCTATCCAATATAAAAAATAAAAAGACTGTGTCTGTTTTCAAGGGAGTTTGGCAGTCAGGCCAGATAATCAGATGCAACAGTTTGAAAAGTACTCTTCAACTTTCCAACCTCCATCCAAAGATCTGAGTATAGCTTATTATAAACTTTTTGAAAATGGAGATTCACTTCACTGGAAATACATGCACCTGAAATCATGGCACTGAACTACATTCTTCCTCCCCACCTCCAATGTAAAAATAACTTCATTTCAACCAGAAGTCTTTGTGCAGGTCTTTTTCTTCTTCCTTCAGCAGCTATCAATCAAAAGTAATATTGTTGGGTGAGTGCATAAATTAATGACTGGATTCAAATACAGTGCGTCAGCGTGTTAAAATTCCAGGTGGAACTGACTGAAAATGTACAAAACAGAAGAATTATGGGAAAGAAGGGAATGTCTGTGTGAAAGAAAACATATAATTAGGGAAGTTGTTAATTGCTACATGGTTGTAAAGGAAATGGCATTTTGAACACATACGCACTGAGAAGTGGTACAGAGCACAGTAATGATTTAGAAAGGGAACTTCACAGTTCTGGGTCCATTAGGGAGGTCATCTATTCTGCTCTGCTTAGTCCTGATGAGATCAGAACGTTGATATTGCTCCTGGTTTTGGATGCCTCACTTAAGGGAACAGATAAACAGATAGGATGTAGTCCAGAGAACAGCAAGGACAGTGGGATGTTTAAAAAACAGGACCTATGAAGAAACCGAGCAAGTTTAGTCTACAACAGCAAGACTGAGGTATGATGATAAGATGGTCAGTACCTCAAAAGCTAAAAATGAATACCATCTTTTCCTCACGTCACCTGAAGCAAGCAGGGCTTACTTAGGAGATACTCTGTAAATGTCTGTGTCTTCTTACAGTCCGGCTTTTACAAGAACAGATAAGAAAATCAGAGATCAGGGACAACCCAGGTAAAGCTTTTCTGCTCCAGGATGGAGGAACAGGTTATATGGCCTGTTCTTGGAGATCTTCCCGGCCTTACATGTAAGTGATTGGAGAATACTGATGGCGGCTGGTCTTTTTTTTGTAACAGACTAGCTCAATCAATAAATCCTCATATTATAAGACCTGGATTCTTGACACTGCTACCTTCCTAAAGATGCTGAACAACCTTTGTGGATGACTTCCTGAGACCTCCCAAATGCAATAGTGGCATTCTCTGAGGAGTCTCAGCAGAGGCCTCCATCTCATTTCACGTGTGAATTTGAGATATGGTGCCACCTCCTGCACACAGATGATCTTCAGCTGTTCCTGCACAATTAACTCTAATTACACCATCACACTGTTTTCAGTGCCTGAATGAATTAAAGACAAATACTGTCTAAAATCAGGATTGGTGAGATAGGAGTCAAATGAAACATGTTCAGCATTCACAGAGAATAATCAAAAGGTTGAACTATCAGTTAAACTTGCTCTTCACAGAACTGTTTTTCTTCAGTCCTCGATTGAATTATTGTGCTTTTTGTCATGACAACAACTTTTCCACCTTTGGGGAGTGAGGAGTAGCTTTCAGCAGTCTCCACATGCCTGCTGCTTGTAGGAATCCTCCATAAGCAATAATCATGACGCAGCACAAGAAACTGGCATGTCCTTAAAAAGCAGCTGGACTGAAAATACATAAATAATTAGTAGATGAAAATTCATTTCAAAACCTTTATCTTCAAGTTATTGGGTACACATCGGTGTGTTTGATACAGAACTATATCACAGGTTATCTGTTAGTCCATCACAGAAACAACAGTTACTGAAGACACTGCAATCAGCTAAAGGAAACATGGTAAAGCATACATTTCTATTTTTAAGAATGTTTATAGCTACTTCAATTGTATTAAACCCGTGACATGTTTATTTCTCATACAAGGACAGTTCTAAGAAGCAGTAGCAAAGAGGGCAAGACCTGTAAATAATAGTGGTATAAATATACTACATTGACACAGCTGAAAGTTTTCCATTACTCAGGAAAAGGTCACTAGACCTATTGAACATGTTTAGACTACTCATGCTGCTTAAAACATGACAAAAATAGCTTTACCATTTAGCATCTGACACAAATACAAACTGAAGTCTTTAGCAAACTGGTATGCTTACCTAATTTTGGGGTGTTTTCCTGATGAGGAGCCCAGTGTCCTACACACACTCACAGGGAGCCATAGTTTTCTTTGAGCTTTGTCTAATCATATGAATTTAGAAACTTTGTGCATGCTAAAAATCTTTTCCTTTACTGTTCCTACAATCATAACAGAAATGAATGTAATTCTTGTTTTTAAAAAAGGAAATTATGTTACAATTATTTCAAAATTACACAGCCTCATATTTGAGTATAACAGGGTTTTTTCTGTTCTTATTGCATTATATATTTAACAGGCAAAATTTTCAAAACTGATCAGTGATTCTTAACAGCTTCTTATTTTGGGTATTCAACATTAAAGTACTTTAAAAGGGCAAATTTTCAGAGGGACAGCATTCAGTATTTTCTAAAATACAGTGTGTCAGAGTAATCATTGCAAAATTGGGGTGGCCAATTTTACTAGATGCTTTTTCTGTATTCAAAGACTGCATAAGAAACTCCTGAATTCTCTCCCCAGAAGCATATGAGCAGAAATCACTTTCTGCCCATTGGATTTTCTCTCTCATCTCTCATGTTTTCCAATTGTCAAGAGAGAATTGTTCTTTCCACATCATGAGAGCAGATCCTCATGTAACTGCTGCTGTTTGCAATTTCCATCCATCAGCTATGTAATTAGAGAAAAATATGGCTCTATAACCTCTTCTCCAAAATTATACATTAACCTGACACAAAGTCTTGTGAAATCAGCCAGAAAAGTTTCACTGATTTTTACAGATGCTACATCAGGTGTTGCCTTTAGAAGAAAAAATAAGCTGAAAAAAGTTTTAAGCCTAATATGGCTATCAAACGGGCAACATAAGAAGATGCTGAAAGGCAAACATAACATTTTATGCACTCTGAACTACACAAAAATATATTTCCACAAGTTTTAACCAACTTTTCCATATTCTGCGCTTTGCGATATTTCTTTTTCTTCTCCCTTATCAGGTTCTGGGCCTTGTTTTTAGGCAAAGTAATTAACATCTTTATATCCTTAACTGCAAACACCTAAATTATATGAAACATCTTTTTGTAATAAAAACTCTACTTTGGGAAGGTTTTTTATGTACTCCCTTCATACAGCTAACTGGACAAAAATCCTACAACTCTGAGAGCATGGAAACTCAGAAAAATTATTTTGCCTATGAGAAATCTTTGGAGCATTTTCATTTATGTATTTGTTTTCAGGTCTGCGGTATTGCTGGGGGTACTTGATCTCCCACATTCTCTGCACTGCATTAACCATGTATTTGGACTCGTCAAGGGAACAGGAAAGTGCTTTCTGAGGGAGAAAGGTGCTACTGAAGCAACCAGGGGTAGAGAGGACAGAAAAAACCTTCTGCACCAACCAAGCCTCATGTTGTTACTGCCTGCCCAGTGCTCTGTACTGCAGGTGTATCTCAAGGGCATTGCACCTGGAGGCTGCTATGATCAGGTCTCACAAAACTAAATTTCTACATGTGCTACTTCAGTACAAACAGTTTGGGCTTGCTAAAGATTTGAGCTGACTTCATTCCTTATATTGATGCTTGTTCATACACCGTACGAAGATCCTGGTAAACATGATACACCTATTATAATGATGAGATGTTCTTTTATTTTTCATAATATTTGTCCTAGTTTGGCATTGATAATTCAGCCAATGGGAGGTGGCTACGCCTTACACATTCTTAAGACAAAAAAGGCCAGGAGTGTCTCTCTTGACTTCAGGCCTTGGAAGGGGTGGTGGGCCCGACGCCAGGGCCAGCCCAGCTCGGCCAAGTGTAGCCAGGCCTTGTCTGGTCCCCTGGCCCGGCTGAGATTTTTCCGCTCCCGGAGGGGAGGTGAGGGGGCGGACAGGTCCCTTTCCTGGTAGAGCCTGCCGCTCTCTTTTCTAGCAGAGCCACCAAACTATGCTGGCCAGAGGCTATATCGAGAGCAACCATGCGACGGAGACCAGTGCCGGAGGTGGCCCCGTGGTCAGAGCAGCCTCCGAACTGAGAGCGGCCACATGGCTGGGGATCACAGCAGCCAGAATGGTGCTGGGCAGCCATGGCCACCTCGGCATGGCTCACAATGAACTTCCTCTGCTCAGCTACTTTGAGCCAGCTTTGCTGCAGACAGAGAAACAAAAGCATAGGCTGCAACTTCTCTTGATTTCGGCACCCCAGCAGGGCTAAGTCGGCACAGCTCGCACGGTGCTGGCAAAGACCACGTGGCCAGCAGAGAGGCACAGCAAGCTGGGTTCCTGATGCAGAGCTTGGACCAGATTAACCTTTCAGCGTTGTAAGACTCTATAAAAACTGTTTCAATCAATGATAAAACTTAACTCTGAGGTCAGTGAAGAAGAAGTTTAATTCTAGATGAGGAGATTGAAGAGATTGCTTTAAGCTTGAATTAAGATTCTTTTGTAAAGCTATGGTAAAGATATATATTTGATATATCAGACTTTGGTTTTTTCCTTATGACTCATAGAAATGCATTGGGGGATGTAACATTTTTTATACAACTATGAGCTGTATCAAGTATTTGAAACAAATAGATATTGCTGTGATCTAATATGAAACTTGAACAGAGAGAAATGAGAGAGATGAGAAAGA